>JABXJD010000134.1:857500-1432500 GCA_013375575.1 Percina caprodes | reverse complement strand
AAGGCAAGTGTACATTCTGTCCAAAGATGCATTTCTCCTAAATGCTTTGTGCAGACATTTTAAGAAAATTCAAGACTTAGATGAAACATTCTACAGACGTAAGTATCATTAAAACTTTCCTTATGTCTGGTTGAATGGGGTATAGTGTTTGACAAACTCACAATACCAAAAGACACAAACTAAAAAGCCAATCCAGAAGTTAACAAGAGCTTAAAATTCAAGACTACTGATTTTTCCAAACTAAAGAGCTGCTCGACAGCACTCAACTCCACTCTGTATCGGCTGTGGTTCAGTGGTAGAGCGGTTGCCTGCCAATCGTAAGGTTGGCAGTTGGATCCCTGCAATCCCATGTTCCCTGTGCATCGGAGTGTGAATGTGTGGAGTGTAAGTTCCTTGAGCGGCCGTCTTGGCCACAGTGAATGAATTTGTGTGAATGGTTCCTATACTATGTAAAAGCGCTTTGAGTAGTCGTTAAGACTAGAGAAGCGCTATATAAATACAATCCATTTAACTCTCACATAGCCACAGATAAGATTTAAATTATAGTACATTCAATTTTTCAGTGCTATAATGCATTATATTTTTTAATCAAGAGATTTTGTGCTGCTTTGACTGTGTCATTATCTGACTTTTGATTTACATTCCTCCATCTTTCTGTTTGCCTCTAGAATTCCATATAATTGTCTGTGGACTGGACTCTATAGTTGCCAGGAGGTGGATGAATGGTATGCTGGTAAGCTATAACTCTTCCCTGAAATCCTTTTCACAGTCTTGTATTGTCTCAGGGCTGGTCAACAGTTTTTGTCCTTAATCTTTCTATGTGCAATGTTGAATTTAATATGGAAACACTGTCAGATATGCTAAGAGGAAAATGTTTTATGTAATCAGAAGCAACCCCTCTTCCTGTCTTCCTGTGCAGTTGTCTTTACTGGTGTATGAGAATAGTGTCTTAGACCCAGGTTCCATCATTCCTTTAATTGATGGTGGGACCGAAGGCTTTAAAGGAAATGCCAGAGTCATTCTCCCTGGCATGACCGCCTGCATCGACTGTACCCTTGAGCTTTACCCTCCTCAGGTGATGTAGCATTTTTTTATTTTATAAAATAATGTTTACAACCACATCTGTAGTTCCTGGTCACTATGTTGTTTCTAAAATACACATGTGTTTGTAGATCAACTTCCCCATGTGTACAATAGCCTCCATGCCTCGATTGCCAGAACATTGCATTGAGTATGTCCGGGTGCTGCTGTGGCCCAAAGAGACACCATTTGGAGGTATGAATCAAACTGCAGTTATTATTTCTGTTAAATTATCTTTGTCATGTTTAGAATGTTAGTTAAGAATGACTTGAAGCCCGCCCCATGATTTACTAGACCTTCACAAACAAGTAAGCTGTGACTATACAAATCACAACATGTAGTTAGAAACATGTTGGCATTATTTTGTCACTTATTAGAAGCAGTAGGTTAGTTGGAGATGGTTGCCTCCAGCATCTGTGGTAAGCTAGGCTAGTGGTGTGTACGCCAGAGTTACGACACGCACAGAGTTGAGAAGGGTATGCATGAACTTATCTAACTCTGGGGGGATACGGTAAATAAGCTCAAGTCCCAATAAGTCGGCATGTTCCGTCTTTGTGTGTGTGTTTATGTATGTATGTGGACTAGATGGTGTGATCCTGGATGGGGATGACCCAGAACACATCCAGTGGGTGTACCAGAGATCCCTGGAGAGGGCAGCAGATTTCAACATAACAGGAGTCACATACAGACTAACCCAGGGTGAGCACACACAGCACATGGCACAAAAATGGTAAAACATTGGTACCAACATGTCTTATTGATGTTCACTCTGATCAGCAGATGTATATAACTTTAATTTCTCTGATTGTCCATTTGTATAAGTATGCAAAAAGTACATTTTCTTCATAATTTTTAAATGTTGCAGGTGTTGTGAAGAGGATAATTCCAGCTGTAGCATCTACAAATGCTGTCATAGCTGGTAAGTAACTAGTGTGTAAATGTGTAGATGTGTTAGTAGAGAGATCTGGACTTGATTCTTATATGGCAGATTGTATGCCCTGTCATAAAAGAGTTAATCATTTCCAAACAGTACTTAGTATATTGACTTCCTGTAACAAAACTGTATACCTGGACATAACTGTTTTTTTTTTTCCTTTTTACCCAGCTGCTTGCGCAACTGAGGTTTTCAAAATAGCATCAAGGTGAGTTTGCAGGTTTAAGTGAATCTCTGTATAAATCATAAATCCTTTCATCGTGTCTCATGATAATACCTTTTGCATCTGCAGTGCCTATATACCTCTTAATAACTACATGGTCTTTAATGATGTTGACGGGCTGTACACCTACACTTTTGAAGCAGAAAGAAAGGTTTGTCCCAGAATTTCATTTGCCAGCTCATGTTTGCTACTATGGCGAAGTTGCCTTTTTGTACAACGCATGTTTCTGTTCACTTCTGATGCAGGAAAACTGTTCAGCCTGCAGCCAGGTACCTCTGGACTTGCACTTTTCTCCATCTTCCAAACTCCAGGAGATGTTGGACTACCTGACTGAGAGTGCCTCTCTGTAGGTTTAGCTGCCTTATAATGGTGTATTAGTAATTACTGCACTGTGACACCTAACTTAAGTTTAAGGTTTTATTTATTGTTTGATTTCTAATAGTACATTACACATTGTCTTCAACAACCAAATTTATATCTTTTCAGACAAATGAAATCCCCTGCTATAACCGCAACAGTTGAAGGAAAGAACAAAACATTATATTTACAGGTAATGTACCTCTGGTTTCACACTGTTTTGTGTTTTATTTTATGTGTTAGGCAAACATGAAAGTTTTACTTTGAGCTGACTCTCTATTATTTTGTTTTACAGTCTGTTGCTTCAATTGAACAAAGGACACGGCCAAATCTGTCCAAAACCCTGAAAGGTGAGGTGCTTTATTTAATGTTTTGTTTCGTAGAAATGGCAAGAACATTGAATTGGTGAGATGAATACACTGTAATATGCTGACTCACCCATATTATGAACATGTTTTTTCCAGAGCTGGGGCTGACTGACGGACAAGAGCTTGCTGTAGCTGATGTTACCACACCCCAGACCATGTTGTTCAGACTCTGCTTTAGCTCATAGGATAAACTCAAGCACTCCCACACAACCAGTTGATGTCATTCTTGTTTCTTGGCCAACTATAACTTGAGTCAGAATATTTAAAATGGCCTAAAAACTAGAACAGTTTAAAGTGTATTCATTCACATTGTAAATGAGCAGTGTAATTTCATTGTTTTAATGTACTTATTGAGTAAAGTTATTATTTTGCACTGAAACGCCAAAATCATAGTTCATACCTTCTCATCTTATGGTGATACATTGCTATCAAATGTCGAGGATTTCGGCATTCATGTGTTATTTGCACTACAACCTGAAGCGTGCTATATGCAAACAAAGAGACATAAATTGGTTACTTTGGTAAATATATTCTGTACATGTTCTAGTTTTAAATATTTTGAATATTTATTTATTTCAACAGTTTTTTAGTTGCAGAAACCACTGGAGTGGTAATCGACAGACACTGATAATGATGTGTGACCTGGAATAAAAATGTTTTTCTTACAAAGTTTCAGTTTTCTTTATGTACCTACATGAATTTATGGGAGTGAACAATATTTACTCAAGTATGTAGAATTAGGCCTCAATATATAAGATCAGCTTTGTTTTAAAGGCCGTTTGTTTCCATGCAGCAATATAAACTGAGAATTACATTTGAAAGGTATCGGCTAACATCCAAAATGCTCAAACGCATATAAAATATATTGAGCTATTGTCTATGTATTGCAATTATGTATCCTATAATTAATTGAGCTAAATATGAAATATATGCGGAATCTACTTTGCTTTGCAGGCTAGACATCATTTTATTTTTTTTATCTTAAAAAAAAAATCCTCAAACCGGATAATGACGTCATGATGCTACGTGGAAAGGAAGTAGCGAACAGGCTAATGCTAGTGGGGAAACAAGTTGTGACCGACCAAAACAAACGATGACGGCCGAGCAAAGGAGCCGAAAAAAGCTTGGATTAAACATGGGCATGCTTTTGCTTTGACCGTTGTGGCAGAGTTATATAGCTACGGTATTAAAGATACCTGTATTTCTACATGAGATATGCGGTTTTGAATGCCAACTGACCAGTTAGCGAGCTGTAACTGTATTGCGTTACTAGGATTAGTGGAAGCTAGTTGTCAACAAAGCGTTTCTGGACAGAACAAAACAGGAAAATATTGTTCACATCAGGTTATCGTTGATAACGACAAATGCAGAAACAGTTCAAGTTGCTCTGCTTTGTGTGGTAACGCCAAATTCCATTTTAAATCCGTTTAAAAATTGATGATCTTGGTGATAGCTAGCTAGCCTAACAGTCAAAATGAGTTGGTTCAACGCATCTCACCTGTCCAGCTTCGCTAAACAAGCTTTAACAACAGCTCAGAAGTCAATCGACCGAGTTCTGGACATCAAAGAAGAGGACCAATGGGGTGACACAGTTGTAAAGCCCTATGATGGTAAGTAGTGTAACATAGGGTGGTAAAAGCTAATGTTGCCATATGCAAATTTCGGATAGTTCCTACAACTGGTACAATTTCCTTTTCTGTCAGATGTTACAATACCGGGAAAGCTGTCATTAAGTGGAGGATGGGGAATGACGCAGTGGGAAGCACCCCTTGAAGAAAAGGCCACCACTCCTCCTTCCTCTGAGGCCATTACTACTCCAGTTACTCGCACAGTTGTGGATGAATCCGAAAACTTTTTTAGTGCCTTTCTGCCACCTGGAGACGTACAAGGTGGCACCAACACCCAGGTAGTGTCTGTACCCCCTACTAAGTCTCAAATAAGACCTCAGGAGAAGGAAAAGAAAACCATCGAGGCTGTGGCACAAAAAGAAGTAGAGACTCAAAAGTCAGCACCTGCGGATGAGAGTCAAGAGAATCAGACAGTCAGCCAGCCAGTTGAGCTTGAGTCCTCACCAACAACACCTTTTGCAGACACTATCCTCCTGCAGCCAGTTTCCCCTGCTTCTTCTTCCATCGATCTTCCTTGTAACCCTGACAGCAAAAAAAGCAATGTAAAAACAGATTTTAGCGCTACAGTTTCTGTAGACTCAAAAACAGAGCAGTCACAGCCAGTATCAGATCACGAGGTTGAGCAGGATACCATAGATTCATCTGAACCTGCTGCTGTCACTTCTGAGCCTAAGAACTCTACACCTTCTGATCCTTCGTCCTCCCAGTCCTCTAAGGAAGTTCTCATAGAACATAAAGACTCAAAGGTGGAGGACCGTCAAAATGATACCCCCTCTCCTCCAGTCAGCGCTTTCTCCTCAGGAACCTCTACCACCAGTGACATTGAAGTGCTTGACCATGACTCTGTGTTGAGTGAGAGCTCAGCCAGCTCCAGACAAGAAACAGGGGAGAGCAAGGCTGGCCTTCACCTAATGCAGGGCTCCTTCCAGCTTCTCACTGCCTCCACCTGTGGAGATTTCCCCCGTCTGGAGGACTATTCTAAACTCACAGAGAGCAGCGGCTCTTCCTCGGATGCATTTGAGCGCATCGATTCATTCAGTGTGCAGTCGTTGGATAGCCGGAGTGTCAGTGAGGTTAACTCGGATGATGAGATCCCTGGGAGTCGGACGCTAGCTTCTGTCACTGCAGGGCCTCCTCCTTTAACAGTGTCATCAGCTGTATGTCAGAATCAGGAAGATGGAGGAGTAGAGGAGGAGGAGGAGGAGGAGGAAGAGGGCTTTACTGAAACAATGAGGGAGCAGTCGCTGGATGAGATGGAGGAGAGTGGACGGAGTGCGACACCTGTTAATAGTGAGCAGCCTGAAGAGTTGACAGAACAGGAATCTGAAGCTAACCCACTGTCTGATCCCACCTCCAAAGCTGAAGAACAGATCACTCCTCCAATCACTGAAGAGATGAAAAGTGTCTCAACAGTTCAGATTTTGGAGCTTCAAAAGGTAGCAATTATTATTGTGTTCCTATGTAGCTGGTTGAATCAATTGTGGAGATTTGTTTTATGTACATATTTTACAAATGTTTGTTTGTTTACAAAGTCTATATAGCTTTGTGGTTCATATTGAATACACAAATATTGAGTTTAGTGTTCAACTTTAAAAACACCCTACCTCCAGTATATTGAGTATCATCTTTGCCACAAATATAAAAATGATAAACAAATATAAGAAATACTTAAAGATTAGTTGTGTACATAGGATCATGCAAGTCTTAAACTGGTCTGAAAAGCATTAAACTGTAATTCTGCAGTAATCACAAAGAAACATTTAAAAAGTAACAACAAATGTGTTTAGACCAACCCAGTGTTTTGCATAGCCATCAGTAAATAGCTTTGCTAGGCTATCATGTCATATTGTCATAGCTTGAAAATTTTGCCGAGCCTGTTGGCCAGTCCAAGACTTTGTGTTTTTTCCTATCTAATAGCTTTAATCCCAATTTTGCCATGTGGCTGAAGACCATTGAACACTAGTTTGTTGAAAAATATCTGCCAATAATAATACATTTTTATTCAAAAACATTTGATGAAGTATCAGTATTTCTCAGTCCCAGCATTTGCTATGCTATATGAAGAAGGCAGCCATAATACTATTATAGTGTATTTAATACCAAACTCTACTTTCCTTAGTATGTTTTACATTTATAGGCTCTGCCGTGCAACTGCTGTTGTAAACACAATAAGATGTTGTGGACATGTTGTAGGTTATTGACGACTTGTCGGGCCGCCTTGAGAAGAGAGAGTCTCAGCTGCTGGCAGTCAGTAAAGACAAGGCCAGGCTGGAGGAGCAGTGTGACAATCTCAAAGAGTGAGTACATGGCACACACACCTGGTGCACAGTGGCACTGTAAATATTCTTGATAAGAAAGGTCTTTTGATCAGGCGACTAATGTACTGATATCCAGATCAGACAAGGCCACATAGTAGCCCTGTATTGTTGTTTCTATGAAACGAACAAATGTATTGTTTTATAAACCGTTCATGTATTCATGTAATTACTGTATTTTAAAGTGATGTCATAATGTCACTGTTAAATGCCTAAAATAGTTAGCCTGGAAATCCAGACCGTGCGTGCGTGCCCCGTTGATCTTATGATGGACATGTGTTGCGATATTTCAACAAACGTTCCGTCAACAGCTAAATAAAAACCTCTTATTTACGAGACCGGTCTTAAAGATTTTCAGCTTACAGCAGGGTCTCAAAGCAAAGCATGACTGTCCGAGCGACGAGCTAGCGGCCCCGGTAGGCGGTAGCTGGCTGTCGCATCCTATTTTGGAGCTTCTCAACTCTGAAAACTTTGAAGCAAATTGTCAATTCGGCAACAATTTTCGCAAGACTGCCTATATTCGAAATCTAAACAGTTTATTTCTCACCTAAAACGTTCTCAGAAGTGAATTTATTGATGAATAAAATGGCGAAAATTGTTTGAATTGAAGAAGAACACAGATTGAAACGACAATGGTTGAGGTGTGCACGTGTGCATAAATAAAAAGTGTCCCCTGGAAACACTTCTGTTGTGGCTTATTTGCTTGCGTTTTCTTATTGTTGCAAGCTGTGTTCAATTTGTGTGCGTTTTCTTAATGTTGCATGTTGTGGCCTCTCAGGGCCACCGTAGTTTAGCTCGCCTCTGCCCCGCCTAAATCAGATACACCGATGTGATTGGTGCAGCTTGGCTACAAGGGTATAGTTAATGAGCATCATTACTGAATGCCAGAGTGACTCACTGAGCAAATTCAAATTGTGCTCTCGTGAGAACTCTGGATTTCCAGGATATAAAATAGTCTACTTGTGCAGAGTAAAAGCATGTATATATTGTGAAAATGAGTTCTTACACTAATGAGTCCATTCATCCTCTAGTGAAGTGATAAGCCTGAAGGAGGAGAGCTTCACTGTTCAGTCCCTAAAAGATGAGTTCACCCAGCGCATAGCAGATGCAGAAAGGAAGGCTCAGCTGGCCTGCAAAGAAAGAGACATAGCCAAGAAGGTAAATCGCATTTTAGTGACCCAAGGTGCTACTTTCCTTCCATTTGAAGACCTATATATAAAGTGTCAATGTTTAAGATCACATTTTTCTATGCCACAGGAAATAAAGGGTTTGCGAGAAGAGCTTTCTACACGACTTCACTCCAGTGATACAATGGAGATCATCAAAGAGAAGGAAGAACAGATCATAGGCCTGCTGGAAGAAGGTAATATTATAATTTATGTCTCAGACTATAAGAGTTCCCCTCAAGAGTAGGCATAGGTAAGTGCACTAAGCCGTGAAAGACTTATTTGTCGTGTTTTGATTAATGTAATGAATGGATGGAAAAGTGTCACCACCAGAATTTCAAAGTTATAGCAAATAATTTATTAGGGCTCAAGAAATCATGCATATATCAACGTTGAAGGAGTAGAGTGTAGGTTTTAAGAACAGCTAGTGACTTTATACCTTGTTACTGAAATTTTGCTCAGATGTATCGTCTCAGCATCTGTGTTTGACTTTACCTAAATTGAATGAGTAGGTGTTTGTTTCTATTACTTTTAGGTGAAAAATTGTCCAAGCAGCAGCTGCAACACAGCAACATCATTAAGAAACTGCGTGTGAAGGAGAAGGAGAGCGACGCAAGGATGACCAAACAACAGAGGAAAATCAAGGAGCAGGAGGAGGAGCTCAGGCAACTGCAGCAGGTCAGATTTTTATACATATTTAAAAATGTCAATTTAACAAAGGAAATATTTTTTACCCAGCCATTGTTAAATGACTGCTTTAAAGTAACCGCCACCGTTTGTTAAAATAAGGCTTATCACAGTCTCTCCTAGCTGTAGATAGGTGGGCCAACGCATTTTTTGTCTCAGTACATGCATTGATTTAATCCAGTGCAACACCGGCAGCGCCGCCACTAGTTAGCTTAGCGTAAATGAAATCCTATGTTGCTGATATCATAGACAGATATTGGCTTGAGTCAGTGCTTTGGCTATACTTCTACCCAATATAGTCCCAAATCAAAATCTGCCTAGGAAATCGTCTAGTCTTAATCTGCATTTCTATTTGTTGTGAATATACAGGCCACAGGAAGTAATTAGGTTGTTGTTGTTGTTGTTTTTTGTTGACTCACTTTTATTCACAACATGCTAATCGGCAACATAGAATTCAATTCACTACGCTAAGCTTACTAGTGGCGGTGCTGCCAGTGTGCCACCGGACTAAAACAATGTATGCAGTAAGACAAAAAATGCATCGGCCCACCTATCTACAGCAAGGGGAGACCGTGATAAGCCCTATTTCAACAAACAGTGGCGTGTTTCTTTATGCACTTTGAGGTTTGGGGATCTGGGCAGAAGTTGTCAGTTACTATACATTTTGAGTCAGAGGAACCTTCTCTTAATGATTTTATAAATTTTTTTTTGTTCACTTTAGTGCTGTATAAATTAAATGTTGAGTTAACATTTATGTACATGTATACATGGATAAATTATGTTTCATGGAGACAGTGTTATTATTGGTTTTAGGGGTTAAATCTTAACAGGGTATTTTTTACAGGCAAATTTGGGCTAATTTCATTCAACATATTTAAATTGAATTTAGTTTTGATTGCTTCAGTTATCAGCATTTTAGTTGTCAAGTTCAGGTACTTTGGTTAAATAAGAAGAATGGAGGTTTACCAGTCAGGGTTTGGTATTGTTCAGAGGCACAGTAAATTAGCTTGAGATTATTTTGATGTTTTGTTGTTTGATATGCTTTTGGCTTTTCATTAGAAAAATCGCAAATTGCTCTCACCAGATGGGAATTGTTTTTTAGTTCACCACTATTCATTACTGCTATCACTTTGTCTTCCATCATAAAAAAATCGTAGAACATGACTTGTTTTTACTCAAATAGTTCCCATTTAGTCCACAATTACTTTTACTGATTATATTGTGTGAGTTATGATTAGCTTAATAACTATATTTAGTATAATTATGGCTACAACTCAGTTTTTGTTTTGTTTTATGTGTTTAGGTTCTAGATGGGAAGGAGGAGGTGGAGAGACAGCACAGGGAGAACATCAAGAAGCTGAATGCTGTGGTGGAGCGGCAGGAGAAGGAGCTGAGCAAGCTGCAGGCAGAGTCTGAGGAGCTACAGGAGAAGAACAGGAGCCTCCAAGCTGCTCTAGACAACTGTTACAAGTAAACAGTGACACACCCTATTGATACTGATACCGAATAAAACAATCAATATATTATTTCATGGTTGACAGAGTATACAGTGCAGACTAAGTATTTGGAAAGTAACGCATTTATTGTGTGGTACTAAAGTTTATACATACAGTATGTACATAAAGTCTATTAAAGTTTTATAATAGGGTCATGAGGTTGATGGTATACTTCTACATCTCTGTTGTCAGGGAGCTGGCAGAACTTCACAAGGCGCATGTCAGCAGGACCAGTGAGGCTGAAGAAGCAGCTCTTAGCAGGGAAACACAGGCCAAGGAGCAGCTGAGCCTGGCTTATGAGAAGGCTCAGGAGGAGGCCAGGATGCAACAGGAGGCTCTGGCCAATCAGGTAACACAGGCTCATGCTGTACACATGTCTGTTTGCTATGCATATAAGTAAAGCTCATCAGATCCACTGGGGTTGCTGCTGTACAAGCAACCTAGCCCACCTTGCATACATTAATGTAAAGTTTACACTACAGTAGGCTTTGGTGCATCCTCACTAAACTGTAATCCTCCATGGTGAGTCAGTGGTGCAACTATTATTTGCAACTAGTTTTGTTTTATGTGGTGCATGAGGTACTGCAGCCCATACCCAAACAATTGCCTATTGTGAATACTCAGTGACACAGGCACGCCAAACCCAGGTTTTATTCACCTGCATTTGCCTCCATTCACAAAATCTTAATGCATGGGATACCACCAGAGCTGCGGCGGAACCGTGTATGTTTACAGCGTGTTGTTGATCATTTTGTTGGACATGCTACCTAAGACAGATAGAAATGGCGAGTTACCAATGTCAATATAGCAGTGACTTTAATGTTTTTTATGCACACTTATTTTGTAATTTATTTAAATTTACACATAGTAAGAAAGTGAGTAGTAGAAAGTAAGTTGGATGAGTTTCTGATTTAATGTCAAACACTGCCAAGTTTATCAGGATATCCTTTATTAATCATTTTTATGTTGTGTACAGGTGGCTGATCTTAGACTTGCTCTGCAGAGAGCTGAGCAACAGCAAGCAAGGAAAGAAGATTATTTAAGGGAGGAGATCAGTGAGCTGCAACAGGTAACATAATATGCTGGTTAGAAGTTGTCTTAAGCTAGTTCACCTTTGACAAGACTCAAAAATAATCATAATTTTATTTAATGTACGGCATTTATTTTCATCTTCCACAGAGGCTTCAGGAAGCAGAGACTAGGAACCAGGAACTCAGTCAAAGTGTTACCTCTGCAACACGGCCCCTACTGCGACAAATTGAGAACTTACAGGCCTCATTGGGCGGACAGACGGCATCCTGGGAAAAACTTGAGAAGAACATCTCTGATAGACTAGGTAAGAGGCAGGATGTGTCAAAAGCACCAAAATACAGTATTGTACAAATTGAGCAAAAAGCTTTACATCTTTTTTTGCACTCCCTTTTCTTTTCAACAGCGGATGCCCATGCACAGCTGGCCGTGGCTGTGGAAAAGGAGCGATCAGCAACAGAAGACCTTCTGTCCATCAAGTCCCAGCTAGCCTCTCTGGAGTCCCAGAATTCCCTGTTACGCCAGGAGAAGGCCAGGCTCCTGGCGCAGCTAGACGCTGAGAAAAACAAGAGAGAAAAACTGGAGGATGAGAGTAGCAGGTGACAAATTACAATTTAAAACTCAAGCCTACAAGATTGAGTGATAATCCAGCCATCAACCAGTCATTCCCACTAATTGTATTTTCTATTTATATCTTGAAATGCGTTTAATTTGAAATATGACATTGCTTTTAAATGAGTTGCTATCAATTCTATCCTAAACACTAGACCACCAAGAAAGTGTGTTGCAGGACAGAAGGAAGGAGCTAACCATCAATACGTGTTATATAGTGTTTTTATCTTGTCTGTGGTTGGTTTTTATTTTTGTTCATTGTTTTCAGAAAAACATTAGTAGACACATTGTGAATTGTATGCTGCATTCATTCAATACTTCCTGTTTAGATGTTCACATTAATAATCTAACTTTTTCTGGAAGTTTTACACATGCATGTTTATGTGGGATAATTACTGGCATAGTGTTTCTGGGTAGGATAAAACTTACGTTTCCCTTTGTAATGCTAATGCTAATGCTAATGCTTCCTGCAGAGTGCTTTTGTCTAACAACAGACCCATTTGTGAGTCAGAGTGTAAAGGAGGGGCCAGGGGGATTCCCCCGCCCCGCTGACAGAAGCAGTCATGCAGTCATGCTCTGTGTCTGTGGCTGGGCCAGTGGCGCAATGGATAACGCGTCTGACTACGGATCAGAAGATTCTAGGTTCGACTCCTGGCTGGCTCGGAGCTTTTTTAGCTCTTAATGGAAGGTGTAAATTATTTATGGTGTACGGTCCAAGCATTGTTTTACATGGCTGTGAGAAAGACTATATGAAAATATGACCATTTAATACTGATGGTGATGATTGTTTGTTTTCTCAATGTAGGGAGCATGTTGATTTGGAAAATCTGAGAGGAGAACACATTCGCATGCTAGAAGAGGCCAAGAAAGAAAAGGTACCATTATGCTTCTTCCTACTCTTGTTGTTCTCCTCTATGAAACCACTTCCTCACGTGCATCTTTTTGTTTCTTCACCAGCTGCTGCTGACCAATCAATTAGAGATGGAGAAGATGAAGGTGGAGCAAGAGAAGAAGAAATGCTACTTGGCACATGAAGCACTCAAGGAAAAGGTTTAGGAGAATTTAGAGAAGATTATTAATCTTTAATCTGTTTTATCTCATCAGTTTTTATTCTGTTCTCTAATAGTTATGAAACGTTTCCCTATCAGGAGCGAAAGGCCATGACCCACTCTTTAGGAGAGCCCCCAGCCTCCTCCACACCCTCCTTGTCCCGCTCTAGCTCCATCAGTGGGGCAGACAATGCTGGTCTACACACCTCTATTTTTTCCCAGGTACACATTGGGGAAAATTGGAAAGAAAAATCTAGAAATGAAGATTAGTTTGTCCATGCTTGGATTTGCGAAGCTTGACCTTCCCTGTACTGTGTTTCATTCTTCAACAGGATGACTGTTTAGACCACTCTCTAGGTACAATGACCATGTCTATGTCGATGAGCGGGACCAACCTGTACGAGGCCGCTAGGCTGTCCGGAGGCTCCAGCGTCATAGAGAACCTCCAGTCTCAGCTCAAACTCCGAGAAGGAGAGATAGCACAACTGCAGGTAACAATTAAGAACAAACGCACATAAGGGTACTTAAATTGCTCATATTATGCTTTTTCCCTTTACTTTATTTTGTTATATATCTTTTTGTGCATGTTATAGGTTTACTAAGTGAAAAAGCCCAAAGTCCACCCCAAAAGGACACACCATCTTCCAGAGAAAACGCTGTTCATAAACTGCTCTATTCTAGTCCAGCCTTTACTCACTTTGTAACACCTTATAATGCTTGCCTAGCTGCGAGTGTGGCACGCCCTCATACTCTGCAACTGACCGTGTTAACCTAGGTACTGCGCAGGTGCGACTCCCAACAAAGATGGAACAGAAGTGAGATGCCTCACTCTCTAGCTAAAACAGAGAGCTGAGAAGAAGATCTGCTGCAATGTGTAGTACGACAAAAATGGTTTTTTGAAAATGAAACCACATAAACCTATTCTGGTACAACCTCTAAATACAATTATAAATCTGAAAATGAGCATGAAATTACTTTTAAGACTTTATTAATTAGTTTATTTGTTCAGCTACACGTCAGTAACACGTCTGCAGACAGAATGCTTGCCTGATCTACAATGTTTTCTTACAATAAAAAAAAAAAAAAAAGTATCTTAGGAGTGGAAAAATAACAAGTCAGCAGCTAAATTAACATTTTGATAGATACAAAAAGAGTAATGTCCTGCACTTCAAGGCAGCTTTGTATTGAGTGTTTTTTGTTACCTTCTGTCTGTCCCGATTGTTGTTGCAGCTTGAGATCTCCAGTCTAGAGAGAAGTCGTTCTGTGATGGCAGAAGAACTGGTCCGACTCACCAATCAAAACGATGAGATGGAGGAGATGGTGAACGACATACCCAAGTTAAAAGTTCAACTCAAGGTGAGGGCTGTCTTGAGCAAATAGAGGATACATTAATGCTGTATTTGCAGAAGTTCTTCTAATTTGTGTGGCTGGTCATTGCAGGATCTGGAGCAGAGGCACAACACTATCTTGCAGATGTATGGAGAGAAGGCTGAAGAGGCAGAGGAGCTGAGACTGGACCTTGAAGATGTGAAGAACATGTACAAAATTCAGATTGATGAACTGCTGAAGAACCAGAAATAATTCATTGAACTGTGCTACTTCTGGGACACTCCCAAACAAATCATTTGACCATCTCAGCCACACATCCAAAAACATAGAGCAGAGAATTTAAATGCTAAAATTATTTTATCTTTATCCATTTCATTTTAATTAATTATGGCTTATTGTATTTAAGTGGGAATGTTGGGATTGTGCAAAATATACAATGTATTATTACAGAACCAGTATGAAGGCTAGCCAGAATTCATGATTTGGGTGTCTATTTGAAATCTTTGAGACTTCATTATGATTAAACATTTTACATAGTGTTGTATAGACAGTTTCTAACTGTAGGAGATGGTCAAGTTTTTTTTGCACTATATAAATCCATCCTTGTTTATTTCTTAATGCATAATCAAAATGGTTTAAGAAATATATAAAAAAATAGTGTACGGAGAAATTGATGTATTGTTCTTAACTCTTTAGAAATAACAAAAAGTGGTGTAGACCTGAGAGTAGTCTGTGATTGAAATCCTGAAGATTGGATTTAAACCTTATAAATATGTAAATGAATAAACCTTTATTTGGGTGGTGAACACTACTGATATTCTTAATTTCAATTGTGTGGGTTCACACAGAAGTCATTATTTTAATTCCATTCATAAAAATACTTTACAAAATACAAAATTATCTTAATGTTGCACAAAAGTCTCCAAAATAAAGCTCCATGTTCGGAACAATTTTAAACAGTTGTCCAATCCGTATTTTTACACAAGACTATACTTGTAAAAGTGTAACTGATACAAAATGTTTGTAAACTTTATTAAAATTGTATGTAAAGGCAAGCATGTACTACATACCGTGTAAATGAACCAATGTAGTGCCTATTGTAAAAGGAAGTTTTAATCAACCAAATTTCTATATATTTATAGAAATGTTGAAGGGGTTGTGAAATATATTTTATGAAAACAGTATTATCTAGCTAACTAATATCTGATGTATGGTGTAATTGATGTCAACATTTACAGTAAAATAATCCTTAAAAAAATAAATTTGAGAGCACCTAAAGTATTTAGGATCAGGTGTAATCTGAAGACAAAGTGAAGTACACAGCGCCGCCCTGTGGCTCTCGCTACGTATTACAAACCGGTATAAGGTTTCCGGTGTTATGGCGACCACCGGCAACATCATCGCTTCTGTCTGGACAATAGCAGGCTGTACATTCAGGTAAACTGTATCTCACTCAAACTCAAATTAACCTTATTTAGACAACCGTTGAAATAGAGTTTTGTGCCCGTCGCATGTTTTTGTATCGTGGAAATGTTAAATATATTTCCCTATCCTGTTCTTTTGCTGGCACATCGGTAACGTTACAGCTTTATTAACATGAAGGGGTCTTGGCTTTGTCAAGAACTAACGCTACATGTTAGCCACCACATTAAATATTTCAGACATTAGCCTCCAATAAAGTGTTCTCATATATTATCCCCTAAAAAAGAAAAGAGTACGTAATGCGTTGTTAGCTATTCCATATATCCTCAGTCTTCAGATTTATCTTGCATGCCTGTCAAGTCACTTAGTGTTCCTCCTGGCGCGTTGCAACGTTAACGCTATCTAAGCTTAGCTACTAATTGACGCCAGCTAAAAGTTTATAGTTACATATTAGAGCTAATTAGCTTGCTAAAAGCAAGTTTGCTTCTTCTCTGTGAGCCCACGTGCGACAAAAAGATAAGTATGGGGGCACATTTGACTTTAGGGCTTGTGGAAAAAAACCCTCTTCCTTACATAAACTGTTAAAGGAAAGCTTACGATAATTGGCTACGACTAGCTAATGCCACCAGAAGACTGTGAAGCTCCGTGCTTTCACATGTTGTTTTACTCTGATACTGAAGTATCTCAGAAAGAGCCGTTGTTTTAATCCAGCACGGTAATTTCAGGCAACCTGTTACACCCATAGAGTGTTTTTTTGTTTTTTTACCTGTTATAACCCCCATGAAGTAGCCCTTTGAGAACATCTTAATGACTTGTGATATATTAACTCTTAACAACCTATTACCAAACGCACTATATAAACAGTTTTATAATTTTGTTACAAGTCACACACAGCAACTTCAGTCCTTCTCAGCTCCTTCAGACGTTTAAAGATTTGGAAGCTGTTGTTATACAGCACAGTGTGGTTATTGCAATAACTGCAGTCACACCAATATGCTTTGATCATTGATTTTGGGAGTGAGTATTGTCAGTGGTTGTGGGTGGTTAAGCACATACATCCTAGACTTAACAAAATTGCATGGATCATGAAAATATGATTGTCTCATGGGTAAATGCTGATTTGGCCATCTGGAACAGCATAGGTGGGTCACCAGACTCCGTTATGATTTCTCAGACAACAGACGGAAAAAGGTCAGCAATACTTCCTGCAACAGGACCTTTCCTTATGAGGCTCTCAGATTTGCCTGGAGCTACGTTCCCACACACTTCCCTGTGCCCACATGCTTGTTAACTGTGGTGATAGGCTTTCAACCAAGAGAAGTCTGAGTGTGTGTATCTCCTTTTCTTCTTTTTTTTTCCACACAGAGTGATGTGAAGAGAGAGGCGGCTAACTCACATGTCTGTGTAATTCTGACTATGCTGCTCTTTGTAGCGCTGGGCATAGTTTTTTCTTTCGCTGTGGTCACCACTGAGAAGGCTGAGATCACCACCCACAAACCACCAACCCCGCTGCTCAACTACAGCAGGATCTCCCTGCTGCCAGAGCACGTACCCTACTTCCTCTACAACAACAAGAGGGTCGCCAAGCAATGCCTCCTGGACCCACTGTGCCCTTTTAAAGTAAGATATGCACTTTTCTCAGTGTTGAGTGGTAGCAAGTGAGTTAGTTTTGCTGTACTGTGAGTCAAAGCTTTCACTAAGCCCTTTGTTAATTGACCGTCAAGTACCTTAATATTTAGATCCCCTGACTAATAAGAAAAATGAAATTTGATATTAAATTGTATTTTTCTGACAATTTTGTGTAACATAGCAGTATAATGATTTCTAAGAATAGGCAGCACATTATTTAATAGAGATTGCACTCAGTTGCAGTTTTGAATTATGTAATTTTTGTACATTTATGTGCGTGTAAATGGACATTGCTCTCCTGTAGCTGGCAAGTAATAATAATAACAATAAACTCTATTTGTGTAACACCTTTCATACAAGAAATGCAGCTCTAAATGCATTACAATAAAGTAATTACATACACCTAGTGCTTTATATGATAAAAGACATATAATAAAGGTAAAAACAAGGATAGAATGCCATGCTTAATGCAAAATAAGATTAGTAAAATTAAGTAAGCAAAAAACAACAGGACTGTCCTGACCCTTGAGTGCGTGCCCACAGAGTCTGCTTTTAGTCCAACAGGGAGACCCCTATTGTTTTACTTCTCACATTGCATCTCACAGTTGTGTTGTTTTAATCATGTAATCATGTTTAATCATGTAATCATGTAATCATTGTAAATTCTTCACACACCACTATATGAATCTCCCTCTCTCTCTCTCTCTCTCTCTCTCTCTCTCTCTCTCTCTCTCTCTCTCTCACACACACACACACACACACACACACACACACACACACACACACACACACACACACACACGGTTCTACAACAGGGTGCACTGCAAGATCTATCTGCCTGTTGGGGCTACGAGAAGAACTGTGATCCAAGGAAGCGCTTTAGCTATCCAGTCTGTACCAAAGCTGACTCTGGATGGTATTGTTCCTCAAATCACATTCTAACACACTTTATGCTCCCAATTATTTTCTTTTCAGAAGTATAATGCAGTTTACATAATTTACTTTCCACACTCCTAGCAGCCATCAATGATATGTCAGGTGCTCAGTAGTATTAAGCATTTCAAATGATTGTAATCTTTAATTCATAGGTATTGAATTAACTGAACCACAGTCTCATTGTTTTTCTAAAGTAATAGTGTACTCATTTAGAGCATGCATTATTGATGAACCATTATGGTTTTGACTTTGCTGATCTGCCTAAATCTCTGGTCTGTCAGGGCCCGTTCTCTGGAGGCAGCACAGGAGCTTTTCTGGAAGCAGGCTGATTTTGGCTATGTCAAGGAGCGTCTCTCTGAGCTCAAAACACTTTGCAAGGCCAGCAAGCCAGTAAGTTTGCTCATTTCCTCAGTTTCCACAAGCCTACTGAGTCAACAGGAAGAAACAACAGGTAGAAACAGAGTGTTGAACAAAAGAGTCCATGGACAATATGCCTGAACATAATTAGCTATAGTATAGTATAGAGAACACTCTCACAACATCTAAGGTCCAGATTTATAGATATACTGTATGTCACCTTCACAATGTTTCTGCTGTTAATATTTTTCCAGGGGGACTCGTCATTAAGATGTAGTAGCCAAACTCGCTTCTGTAAGGCAACTAACCTTTACCTGGACTTGCGTAAGCCGCGCAGAAGTCATGAGAGGTCAGTATATTTAAAAGTGACATGTACATGAAAAAACATCACACTGACACAAACCCATCCATGTTATGTTGCAGGTACAAAGAGGACTTCATTCAGAAGGGTGAGATTGGCGGTCGTTGCAGACTGAACAAGCAAGCTCTTGCTGCCGAGGGAGAGCACAAGAGCCCTTTGCAATCTTGGTGAGGCAGAAGACACACAATCACACACTCCGTTACTGAGCTTTAGCCAGTTACTTTTGTAGAAGCTTTTGGGAATTGGAGGTAACTTTTTGGTCTCTAAAAGAGGCTAAAAAGCACATTCCCACAGGGAATCAAAACCCGGGCTGTGGCAGTGAGAGCGCCAAATCCTAGCCACTAGACCACTAGGGACTTGCTTTTTGGTTGTTGAGCACAGTTTGTTGTTTTTTCCCTAGGTTTATGGAAGACTTAGGTGCACCTATTTGGCAAGGGGGTTAAGGGGTCCTCTTTCAAGGAAATTGTAGGGTTTTAATGAAGAAAAAAAAAGAAGCAATTTTACTTAATTTTAGAGCATTATTATTACCATTTCTGGATGAAATTTTTTTTGGAAAAGATATAGCAGATAATAAATAATACACAAAAAGCGTAACGACAAAACTTGCATAAGTCCACTGGGGACCAACTGCATTCATTAGATCTGAGAATTAACATTAATTTGGATTAGGCAGTGCCTAGAACGGCTTGGGTGCTACACCTAAGTCTTGTGATGGAAGGGAAAACCCTGTTTTTGTATGCATGGTTTATGTAACCTGATAAGGTTTATTTATGAATTGCTTTTCATGATTTTATGTGGAGGCACTGGTGACACTGAACGATCTTTGTCAGTTTGTTCCTTGATTTGTAAATTAAATCATGGTGAATGCAGCAAGATGTCAGCTGGATGTTTTTAGCATACTTGCCCCCATCTACTTTCAGTCAGTAGACAGGGCCAAAACTCCATTCCCTGACCGGGAATCGAACCCGGGCCGCGGCGGTGAGAGCGCCGAATCCTAACCACTAGACCATCAGAGTGACATCAAGTATAGGTAACTTGTGTTCAGGATTGAATGGCATGTGTGACCACTGGCAGGATGGGATTCTTTAGATGTAGTAACACAGACTGTCATTAGGTGGTGCTCTGTATGTATATTTATAGCAGTGACTTGCAATGTCTTGTTAAACAGATCTAATTTATTTGATGTCTTTATTTGATGATTCAGCTAAGCTGTCTACTTTTACATTGCATCTTAAGTCTCTGTTGTTATGATCATATTTATTAAGGTAATGAAAAACACGTTCCCTCCCAAAGCAGTCCTGAAAGGAGGGGGGTGGGCAGCCAGGAATGTGGGGATGGAGTTCCTGCTCTATGCTTGTCCTTTGTCAGAAGTATATGTTGGGCCAGTGGGCCAGTGGCGCAATGGATAACGCGTCTGACTACGGATCAGAAGATTCTAGGTTCAACTCCTGGCTGGCTCGGTTTGCTTTTTTTCCCCCCCCTAAATTTTTCTCATAAAATGCACCTAATATAGCAATTTATAATATCATATTCCAATTAACAATCATGTTCTGTGTAACCAATCATTATTATTTTGAGTCGTCCAGGGACCAACTTTCCTTGTCTTGAAAGATGCATTTCATTAAATGGATAATTTGCAGATATAAATCCAGCTCTGCGTCTCTGTGGATCTTTGTTGGCAGTGTGTACAGATGAACGATGTTTGGCTTGCCTCCATGGCACTAGTGCACAGAGTTTAGAGCAGCTGAGGTCTGATGAGATCTCAGCGGATCTTAGTGTCATCTGGCTGATCTCGGCAGACCTCCGCTGCTTTGCTCAGCTTTGCTCAGCTGGTAGGCATGTGCCTGTGAAGCCGAACACTGATCATCTGCATACACTGCCATCACAGCTAGATTTAAATCAGCAAAACATCTCTTTAAGTGTTAAAATCTTCAGAAATGTTCTGACTGAAATTTAAGTTGTCTATCGATGGCACATCACTTTTTATTCTCAAACCATACTACTCACCCCCTGAAGTTAACCTTTTATATGAAAGCACCAATAGTCACACCCAAAATATCACATTTTTATGCATTGCTGTTTGCCACAGTTTCTTAATGCTTTCCAACCTTACATGTGGGTTGTAATGTTTATTTCCCTGGTGTGCCACCTGTACCATGTTAATGCACTATTACAAGTCTATTTACAATATTAAATTGATGTGATTTGCTGTTTTTGAAGGTATGCTGAGCTGCAGACATACACAGAGCTGGACTTTCATCCTATAGAGGATGAACACTGTGACGTCGTCATTGAAAAACCCACTGTATTTATGAAACTGGATGCTGGTAGGTAACCAATACTTTACATGACTTTTTCTCTTATTACACCTTTAATAAAAAAAAAAAAAATACACATGCTTATTATGTACAATATGCAATAGCAAGAATTCCATCAAAACTCACACTTTGCACAAACCTTGTTGAAATGTAACAGTAATATATTGCGAGCTTGACTGCAGAGTATTCTCATTTGTTCAGTTACCAGGCCTAAATCAAAAACAATAATTGTATGTTTTTCTAACAGGGGTGAATATGTACCACCATTTCTGTGACTTTGTCAACCTCTACATCTCCCAGCACATTAACAACTCCTTCAGCTCAGATATTAACATCCTCATGTGGGACACGGTGGGTACCTGATGTCTCCCACTACAGTTTTAATAAGAGATGGAGAAAGAAATCGATTCTTAGATGCATTGTGATTATTTCTTGTATGATTATGTCTCGATGCAGAAAAGTCAGTAATCGGAAATTTAAACTCAAATTCAAGCAAACTGCCTCCAGTGAATTGGTAACTTCCTCTTCTACAAAGTAGCTACATAAGAAATAAATGAATGAATGAGCAAACTCTGATGTTGGATTTGAATTCTAAAAACCAGTGAGAAAGCCAACCAGAAGTTTATCTGCAATGTACTACAGCCACAGTTGTCAGTGGCATATGTGCCCGATAAAGACCTCAAGGGGAAACTCAATTTGAAAAACAGAATGCTTTACAGATAGCCTTATCCGGCCATTGTTCCTGTGCACAGGGGTAAAGAGGAAAATGGAAAGAAAAGAGAAGGAAAGCAGTGAACTTTCAACACAAACTGGACACTGCAATCAGTGGCAGGCTGTCAGATAATAGTGTGATAAGACATTTTGTAAAAAAAAAAAAAATATATAAAAAAATAACTTAAGAAAAATACAACCAAGACTCTAGTTGATTCTAATTTTATTGGTTTGTTTTTACATCTCAGATTATTACATTAATGTGATTAACATTTGATCCCGTCTTTTATGTCTCTTTCCAGAGTTTTTATGGTTATGGAGATCTGTTCGGTGAAACATGGAGGGCCTTCTCAGAGTATGACATCATCCACCTGAAGACCTATGACTCAAAAAGAGTAGGTATAATGTTGCCTGTTTGTGGTCAATGTGAGCTCCTTTTTTGTAAAGGTCTCGAGCTCATCAGTCACTCAAGTATGGCTGTTTAAAATACCACCCAAATTGGTTGGTAGTCTATGAAAATGAATTAATTGTTGCTGGGTTTGATTTTTACAAGAAAAATTACTCCAGCACACATTAAATATTATGTTTAGTGTATCCAGAAGCAGCAACAAGGGATGAAATATATATATGTAAGAGACTGAAATTAGTATGACCAACCAGGGCTGAGCTGATAAGAAATGTGCACCTCATTTAGAGATTAAAACTGTTCCGTCCAAGCACTTGACACTTGAGTGTTCTCTGAGACCAGCAGTTTAAAAACACCACAGCAATATGTAGGTTTTACATTCATATTATATGTTGCTTGTTATTCACGTACACAGACTGATTTCTGTGCCAGGCTGTATGCTTACTCATTGATCTATTCACACCTGTCCACAGGTGTGTTTCAAAGATGCCTTTTTCTCCCTCCTCCCAAGAATGAGATACGGCCTCTTTTACAACACGCCCCTTGTAAGTTACCCCACATGTATATGTGTGTGTAGCCACTAACCAAATCTACTTTACATACATGTATTTGCTTTCAACAAATTACAGCGTCTCATACTTCCATTGTTGCTTTTTGTTTAATTGATATGTTTTTATCTCACATTTTGTGATAGATTTTGTTTGATCATTTATTGGCCCTTCTTCCCTCACATGCACAATGACATCCGGTTTAGTCATAAATATGCAGTTCAGGTTAAATATTTATGTGATATATTCAAAAGCTCAGTAAGTGCTTATCTAATTTAAATGATAATTCGAAGGAGATTACTATAGAAATGATACCATGTAAATACGTGCTGTCCTGTGGTCCCAGCCTTGAGGTGTGAGATATTGATAGGTCAGCCCCAAGCTGATGCTTTTGATTGCCCCAGCAGCACATGTCATGTTTATATTCATGTGCTCACATTTCCAGCTGCATTGCATCAGTGTATGTGTGAGATTCTTGCTGGAGAAATGCATATGCTCATATGATATTCAATCCTGGGAGATTAGAAATATGTTTACAGTTGTCAGATTCCCAGTGTGTTACATATTTTCATCTCAACAAGGTGCAATGTACTAGTGTGGCCATATACAATTTGCTTTCAATTCTTTTGAAATCTAAAATAAAAATATTGCTAATCTTTTTGCATGACTACATACAACCAAAATATCAATTTTAATACACTGTTTTGAATTGAATGGATGAAAAATAAATAACATATGTGAGAGAAATTCACACTCTATGTGATGGCAGATCTCAGACTGCTACAGTGAAGGGATGTTCAGGGCGTTCTCCCAGCATGTCCTTCATCGACTGAACATACTGCAAGACGGGCCAAAGGTAGGAAGAACATTTTTTAGGAAACACAAATCTACATCTGTTACTATTATATGACAATCTAATTTATATACATGGGATTACTTACATTGTAAGTTTTCTGCAGGTGATGATTCATCTCAGTGGTTATCTTTCAGGGTGATTTTATTACTACCATAAACTCAGGGAGAAAGCTCCTCACTGATTGTAGCCTTCTGGTTTCTGATCTTTCAGGTTACACTTTGTAATGCTGTTTGCCATCTCTCAGTCACTTTTGGTGACAGCATTTCCTCCTTGTCAAATTAGTTCCCCTGTTTTTTTTCTTGACATTGTCAAATCTATCAAGATTTTGGTTCACTGCCTGTTAACCAAACAATCATTACAACAATCAAGCAACACTCACGTTAAGTGAGCTTTCTCTGACCAGGAATCGAACCCAGCCGCGGTAGTGAGAGCACCAAATCCTAATTACTAGACCACCAGGGAGCTTGTTTGTTGTCTGAGATCAAACTGTTTACAACCCTATGACTTTGGTGGTGCTAGTGTAAATTGTCATAGATTACATTACATTTTAAATAAAAAAATTCAGCCTAACACTAAAAGGGCATGACTTGCAGTGAAAGTGTCAACAACAAACCCTGGGAAAGCATGGACAGGTAAAAACAAGCCCCAACCTGCAACCAGACTGCCCTCTAGAAAAACAAGTCCAGATTCTAGGCAGACATGGCTCCCTGGGCCAGAACTTTGTTAGTAGTGAAAGTAGTTGAATGGATGCTTGCAGGTTTACTAACTTGTGGTGTCCTTTAACTCTTGTACCAAAATAGCATGAGTGAAAGGAGCAACTGGCACCGAGTGATAACAGAACTTTGTCAAACAAAGCTGTGAGTTTTTTGCTGTGATAGATTACCTCAAGTTACAAGTCTTTTTAATGGATTCGGTTTAATAGAATGGTTTAGGAATCATTCAATGCTTTACTTTAGCACATTCCATTAGTTTTTATAATGGAGTTCTGTTTGATTGTTTTTTTTCTCTCTACTGACAGTACTCCAAATTTACGAACAACAGAGCTACGTGTTGGAAACGCCCGGAATTCTCCTTTAAGGACTGATTTCAGATTATTTTTTAGGAGATAAAAGAAACTGCTTTACTGATCAACCATTCTTTGCATTTGTTGAGCAAATTCAGCGTGTTACACTAGATTTTATATTGAGAAGCTGAATGAGTTACCATGTGCGATGGAAAGCCAAGCCACTACACTCAGACTTCACTGTAGGTGATTTTATTACTACAATAAATTCAGGGAAAGAGCTCCTCACGGATTGTAGCCTTTTGGTTTCTGAAGGAGTACGTGCATAAGTACTCTACGGGGATGCACACATAGTGGGGAGAACAAGTATTTCACACACTGCTGATTTTGCCGGTTTTCCTGCTTACAAAGCATGTAGAGGTCTGTAATTTTTTTTATCATAGGTACACACTGTGAGAAACGGAATCTAAAACAAAAATCCAGAAAATCACATTGTATTTTTGGTATTTTATGGATTTTTAAATAATTAATTTCCATTTTATTGCATGACATAAGTACTTGATACATAAAAAAAGCAGAACTTAATATTTGGTACAGAAAACTTGGTTTGCAATTCCAGAGATAATACATTTCCTGTAGTTCTTGACCAGGTTTGCACACACTGCAGCTGGGACTTTCAGCTCCCTCCAAAGATTTTCTATTGGCTTCATGTCTGGAGACTGGATAGGTGATCATATGTCATGCAATAAAATGGAAATTAATTATTTAAAAATCATACAATGTGATTTTCTGGATTTTTGTTTTAGATTCTGTCTCTTAGAGTTGAAGTGTACCAATGATAAAAATTACAGACCTCTACATGCTTTGTAAGTAGGAAAACCTGCAAAATCGGCAGTGTTTTAAATACTTGTTCTCCCCACTGTACTTGCACAGCCACCTGCTTATTCATCTGGCATCTGAATCTCTAAAGCAATCCCTACAGGGCCCAGGTTTCAAATAATTTTCATATAAACAATGACATAAAGGAAGCTTTCCCTGACCGGGAATCGAACCCGGGCGCGGCGGTGAGAGCGCCGAATCCTAGCCACTAGACCACCAGGGAACTTGTTTTTTAAGTGAGATCACAAACACCATCCCAGGCCCACTTGCTTGTTCAAGAATGCCTGGAATTCTACTAACTTTGTTAGTAGTGAAAGTAGTTAACTGGATCCTTGCAGGTTTAATAACTTGGTGTCCTTTAACTCTTGTACCAAAATAGCATGAGTGAACGGAGCAACTGGCACAGAGTGATAACAGAACTTTGTCGAACTTTTTTTTAAAACTTTGGTTCATTTCAGTAGACATTACACAGTTCACAATTTTGCGGTACCAATCACAAACTGGCTTATCTACCTGACGCGCTATTGGCGTGTTTAACACGATGACAATGGAGACGCGACCAAGCAGCTTCCTATTTACATTTAACATAACGGCCCCCAAACGTCGCCGGAGCGCAGCAACCCATTGATATTGCTGTTGCTTCTACATCACTCTGATTGTTGATCTGATTGTGGTTGTAATTGCGTAGAGTCATTTGAACCATGGTTGTTGGTCATGCCTCTTATGCAGAGAAAATACAGAGCAGACTCCCCGGACCAATGCTCATTCTCAAATCTATTGAGCGTGGCTTGGTCTGGTGATAGCTATACTAGGAACCCAAGGGTTTTTGTCATTAGGTTACCTGTCTTAGTAGTAGTTTTCCTATATTTTTCATGACATTATCAAATCTATCAAGATTGTGGTGCACAGCCTTTCATATAAACAATGACATAAAGGAAGCTTTCCCTGACCGGGAATCGAACCCGGGCCGCGGCGGTGAGAGCGCCGAATCCTAGCCACTAGACCACCAGGGAACTTGTTTTTTAAGTGAGATCACAAACACCATCCCAGGCCCACTTGCTTGTTCAAGAATGCGTGGAATTCTACTAACTTTGTTAGTAGTGAAAGTAGTTAACTGGATCCTTGCAGGTTTAATAACTTGGTGTCCTTTAACTCTTGTACCAAAATAGCATGAGTGAACGGAGCAACTGGCACAGAGTGATAACAGAACTTTGTCGAACTTTTTTTAAAAACTTTGGTTCATTTCAGTAGACATTACACAGTTCACAATTTTGCGGTACCAATCACAAACTGGCTTATCTACCTGACGCGCTATTGGCGTGTTTAACACGATGACAATGGAGACGCGACCAAGCAGCTTTCTATTTACATTTAACATAACGGCCCCCAAACGCCGCCGGAGCGCAGCAACCCATTGATATTGCTGTTGCTTCTACATCACTCTGATTGTTGATCTGATTGTGGTTGTAATTGCGTAGAGTCATTTGAACCATGGTCGTTGTTCATGCCTCTTGTGCAGAGAAAATACAGAGCAGACTCCCCAGACCAATGCTCATTCTCAAATCTATTGAGCGTGGCTTGGTCTGGTGATAGCTATACTAGGAACCTAAGGGTTTTTGTCATTAGGTTACCTGTCTTAGTAGTAGTTTTCCTATATTTTTCATGACATTATCAAATCTATCAAGATTGTGGTGCACAGCCTTTCAAATAAACAATGACATAAAGGAAGCTTTCCCTGACCGGGAATCGAACCCGGGCCGCGGCGGTGAGAGCGCCGAATCCTAGCCACTAGACCACCAGGGAACTTGTTTTTTAAGTGAGATCACAAACACCATACCAGGCCCACTTGCTTGTTCAAGAATGCGTGGAATTCTACTAACTTTGTTAGTAGTGAAAGTAGTTAACTGGATCCTTGCAGGTTTAATAACTTGGTGTCCTTTAACTCTTGTACCAAAATAGCATGAGTGAACGGAGCAACTGGCACAGAGTGATAACAGAACTTTGTCGAAGTTTTTTTTAAAACTTTGGTTCATTTCAGTAGACATTACACAGTTCACAATTTTGCGGTACCAATCACAAACTGGCTTATCTACCTGACGCGCTATTGTCGTGTTTAACACGATGACAATAGAGAAGCGACCAAGCAGCTTTCTATTTACATTTAACATAACGGCCCCCAAACGCCACCGGAGCGCAGCAACCCATTGATATTGCTGTTGCTTCTACATCACTCTGATTGTTGATCTGATTGTGGTTGTAATTGCGTAGAGTCATTTGAACCATGGTTGTTGGTCATGCCTCTTGTGCAGAGAAAATACAGAGCAGACTCCCCGGACCAATGCTCATTCTCAAATCTATTGAGCGTGGCTTGGTCTGGTGATAGCTATACTAGGAACCTAAGGGTTTTTGTCATTAGGTTACCTGTCTTAGTAGTAGTTTTCCTATTTTTTATGACATTATCAAATCTATCAAGATTGTGGTGCACAGCCTTTCATATAAACAATGACATAAAGGAAGCTTTCCCTGACCGGGAATCGAACCCGGGCCGCGGCGGTGAGAGCGCCGAATCCTAGCCACTAGACCACCAGGGACCTTGTTTTATAAGTGAGATCACAAACACCATACCAGGCCCACTTACTTGTTCAGGACCGCGTGTTTGGATAAGGACTAAAGGGGTCACCTCACCTGTCACCACCTATGTGTATTAAGTGAAAGCAATAGAAAGAGTTGTGGGAACACAGCACTAATCATCACCGTTCATCCTTTCTTTATCAATTTAAAGATTAGAACAATAATAACCGACAGCATTTAATACTATCTGATCTGAATGTGAATATGTCGAAATTGACCATCGTAGACGTGAAACTTAGAAGTTATCTCTTTGCCTTCTGCCTTGTAAATGTTGGTATATGTTCTTGCACCATGAGAGTTATGTATAAATTACAGTTTCAGATTCAGTCACTATACTACTCTCCATGTGAGACTTTACTGTGCTGTAGATGGGAAAGTAGCTCCCTGCTGGTATAGTGGTTAAAATTTGGTCACAGCTATGGTGACCCTTGTTCAATTACTAGTCAGGGAACATTTGTTGTTAGTTTTTAGCACGCTATTTTCCAACCTTCGCAAGATTTTTAAAAATCTATTAGACATTCCCCGACTTTTGCTTTTGTGTCGGTTAAACTGCTCGCAATCCTGTGCCTTTGGTGGTGCTAGTGTACTTTTTCATAGATTACATTTTAAATAAATCATTCAGCATAATTATTGTTTTGTTTTTAAGTTACAAGACAACACTAAATGGGCATGACTTACAGAGAAAGTGTCAACAAAGCATGGACAGGTAAAAACAAGCCCTAACCTGTAACCAGACTACCCTCTAAAAAAACAAGTCCAGATTCTACGCAGACAATAATTCTTGTACCAACATAGCATGAGTGAAAGGAGCAATTGGCACAGAGTGATAACAGAATTTCGTCAAACAAAGCTGTGAGTTTTTTGCTGTGATAGATTACCTCAAGTTACAAGTCTTTTTAAAGTTCAAATCAGAATCAGCAGTAACATTGTTTGCACTTTTTGGCAGAACAATAATAACCAGCAGCAATTAATTCTATCTGATCTGAATATGAATATGTTGAAATTGCCCATCATAGACGGGAAAGCTCTAAGTTGTCTCTGTGCCTTCACAATAGTAGCAGGTCTCGCCGTGGCCTGGGTTTGATTCCCGGTCATGGAACCAAAGGTTTTTTGTCATTAGGTTACCTGTCTTAGTAGTAGTGTTGATATTTGTAAAGTTTGTGAAAAATAAGGGGTTGATCATTTCCATCAGTATCTCTACATTCTATTTTAGTGTAATACCCTTAGCTTAGTTATATTTTGGAAAACTTGTGTTTTTCAGACAGTGAATATTAGATCACTCATTTAACCTACTCAAAAGATTAAATACATCATGTAGACTTCTAGGCAGGGAAGTCATTTAGATTTGTGTTGTATAATCATGAATCCCTGCTCAACATCCAGCTTACCCAGTTGAATATTCTAAACTGTGGTACATTTTAATATACATTAAACTTGATAATATTGCAATGCTCTAGTTTTAAGGACTGATTTCAGATTATTTTATAGGAGATAAAATAAACTGCTTTACTGATGTTTCCTTGCATTTTTCCGAGCAAAAATCAGGTTGTTACAGTTACATTTTATATTGAGAAGGTGAATGAGCAACCACGTGCGATGGAAAGCCAAACCACTACACCCACTCACAGACTTCACTGTAGGTGATTTTATTATTACAGTAAACTCAGGGAAATAGCTCCTCTCGGATTGTAGCCTTCTGGTTTCTGAAGGAGTACATGCAAAAGTACTCTACAGGCATGCACACTTACATATTTCCACAGCCACTTGCTTATTCATCCTGCATATGAATCTCTAAAGCACTCCCTACAGGTGTTTTATGAGCCCAGGTTTTAACTACTTGACTTTTACATTTATATTACAATCTTTTTTATATACTGTACATGGGATGGACACAGTTTTATGAACATCTTTGTAATTCAACATGATGAAATAGAATAGCAAAGATCCCACTGAAGCTTAAATTGTAAGTTTTCTTCAGGTGATGATTGATCTCATTGGTAATGTTTCAGGTTGCACTTTCTGGTGCTGGTAGCTTAGTCACTTTCAGTGACAGCATTTCCTCCTTGCCAAATTAGTTCTCTTGTTTTTTTCATTAAATATTGTCAAATGTATCAAGGTTGTGGTGCACAGCCTGTTATACAAACAATTAATACAACAGTCATGCAAGGATCATTAATGGAAACTTTTCCTGACCAGGAATCAAACCCCAGGCCATGGTGGTAAGAGCACCAAATCCTAACCACTAAACCACCAGGGAGCACATGTGTTGATTGAGATCGTAAAGACTATACCAGTCCCACTTGCTTGTTTAGGAATGCCTGTTTGGATAAGGAATAAAGGGGAATTGAATGAATACAGGCACATCTTCCTACCTGCCACTTTTTCACACCTCACCGAAACACAAGCTACTTTTTGCCAAAGACACTTAAACAGAACAACTATAAGATGAAGGTTGTTAACTGATTTCTCTCTCAATTCACAGTATATGTCCTTATGTAGAAATAATAGATCCTACGTGTAAAGGTCTTGGAGATAACTCGTAATCATGCGCTGGTTCTCATATACTCCATCTGTAGAACTGACTTGATTTAGTGACTATACTACTCTCCATGTGAGACTTGAATGGAAAATTCCTCCCTTGTGGTCTAGTGGTTAGGATTCTGTGCTCTCACCACCGCTTACACAAAGTTGCACGTTTAATTCTTCTGTTTCAGTTCACAATTTGCCGGAAACTAATCACAAACTGTTGGCGGGTTTAACACAATGACAATAAATAAGCAACTAAGCAGCTTCCTGTCTACATTCAACATAATGGCCACCAAATGCCACCGAAGCGCAGCAACCCATTGATGCCGTTTTTGCTTCTACGTCACCCGGATCATTGGTCTGATTGGTTGAAAGACTTTCCAATTACGTACAAAGTAATTTGAACTTCGGCAGTTGGTCACACCTCGTGCAGAGAAAATACAGAGCTAGCTCCAGTACAGTTATTTTTTAGGAGCTGAATAAGCAACCATGTGCGATGGAAAGCCAAGCCACTACACACTGCTACTACATATTTCCACAGCCACCTGCTTATTCATCCTGCATCTGAATCTCTAAAGCACTCCTTACAGGTGTTTTATGATCCCAGATTTTAAGTAGTCGACTATATCTTTATGACCAGCAAAGCCCAATAACTTCTACTTTCCTCATCTCATTTGGTATTCATGGCCTTCACTGGAATATGCTAAGAGGCTTTTCAGCAAGACATGGGGCTGTTTGCGATATCAGGCCTGCAACTAAATGAGAGGTCTTCTCGGCCCTGACCCTCTCCCCAGATCCTCCTTTCATCCGTAGATTAATGACACAGCCAGAGACTCACACTGCTTCTCTCTATTGTGTCATATTCATCCGCCTCTTCCGCCCCTCTCGTCCTATCTCTCCCTCGTCAGAATTTGCTCTGGCCTGGTCTTGCTCAGAATGGCATCTTTTTCAGTAAAATAGTAGTAGTCTCACATTGCAAGACATATCTCCATAGCGCTGTGTCAGTGCTGGAGTATGGTTTGCTGCACAAGTTAACATTCTGGTATAGGGGAAAAACGTTCTGTGTTTCTTTAAACCAATCACCAGCATCTTGGGCAGTGCTGTGCCCTGGATATAGCAACAGTGCCCTTTCAAAATAGATAGTGAAGATAGGGGATGGGAAGGAGAATGCCTGACATCTGGAGCGTTGCAGACCAGGCGGATGTCTGACTTTATACCAGCTCTGTACATCTGGTAAACTAGACTAATAGTAAAGTGTTGTAGTTAGGCTGGTTTATTGTGTACAGCAGATTGCTCATGTTGTACGTTGCCATTACTGTCATTCTTTTGATTTAAGGATAGTGAAGTTATGATGCTCATTTTTTATTCCCATATGTTATAAATGTTTATACCTCAAACAAGTCTAACTTCTCTTTTAGAACACAAGGTGGCAGTAGAAGAAAATAGAAAACCTTAGTACACACTGTATAAACTAATAAGAGCACATCAGAAAAGAAAACCTCTAACTGCACTTAAAAAATACTTACAGTATGTAATGTGATTTCATCTAATGTGTCTTTTCCTCTAATCTTTATAAAAGAGAGATTTTAAGTAGAAGCTTTTCAGTTATTTTGAATGAGAATCATGTTTTCCCAGACGCCTTTCTTTTCTGTCCTTGGCTGATTGATTATTGGGTGCATTGCTGTTTTCAGGAGGGGCGTGTTCGTGTCACCCTGCTGGCACGCAGCACAGAATACAGAAGGATATTAAACCAAGTGGAGGTGAGTGCAGTACCACCCTCCCTCCTTTCTTCATTCTTGCTATCATTTCTTTCTTTCTTACTTTCTTGCACTTGCTCTTTTCCCTTCCTCCTGTTCTGCCACCTGTCCTCCTTTTCCTTCTCTTTCATTCACTTTCCCTCTCTTTGTCTCTTTCTTCACGCTATACAACTTTCTCACGTCCCAAGCCCTTTCTTTTCCCCCATTGATTTACTGCCCACATCTGTTAAGTGCCTGTTTAAAATCGTATTTGCTATAAACAGTACAAGTAAAAAAGGCTTGTGATTTATATGGTCACTGCCCGTATTTGTTTGCTCTCTCATTGATCAGAGAGCACGTCCCTCTGTTGTTGTTACAGCTAGTAAATGCCCTCAAGACTGTACCTTTACTGGAGGTCAACGTGGTGGACTACAAATACAAGTGAGTTATAGAGTGCTTGCCACATTACTACATGAGCTCTTCTGCGCTGCTTAGCATTAGGTTGGGATGTAACAATGCTGACTTTTAAATTGTGTAATACTGACTGTGTTTACACAATAAAGATGATTGGTGTGTCTCCCTGTCTGTCTTTCAGAGATGTACCCTTCTTGGTGCAGTTGAGGATGACCCACAACTCAGATATCTTTATAGGGATGCACGGGGCTGGTCTCACACACCTTCTCTTCCTCCCTGACTGGGCAGTCATCTTTGAGCTGTGAGTGACACTTTTTGTCTGCCTTATGTGTGTGTGCGTGTGTATGGGAATAAAAAGCAGAAAAAGAGAGAGGAGCAGGGAGAAACGATGGCTTTGACAGCGTGCTGGGCCCAAAGTACCCCTCAAACACTTGTGAAATACTGTCTAATTAGCCAGGCATTCATCACACCTGGCTACCCTGCGTAGAGGTGTGTGTGTGTCTGTGTGTCTGTGTGTCTGTGTGAGAGAGAGAAAGTGTGAAAGTGAGGCAGACCAAGTAGAGCAAGAGATAAAGTGTCTGCATCTGTGCCTCCCAGATATAATTGTCAGGATGAGAGCTGCTATCGAGATTTGGCTCGGCTGCGGGGCATTCGATACGTGACTTGGCAGAAAATGGACAAAGTGCTCCCACAGGACAAGGTAGGGGAAACTCCTGTACCAACCATTAGCTCCCAGGCACCACAGCCTGAGGTTTCTCAATTTACTCAGATATACACACACTTACACTCTCATGCATACCTTTAATTATCTGCAATTATAAGTACAGTACTACAAACGTTCAGACTTCACTTCTCACTAATGCTATATCTGTCATTTCATTGCAAGGACAACCTGACAATACAAACGCACACACGGCAATGATTTGATGTTGTGTGTTCCAATGTTTATATGTGTCCATTCAATGTATACACTTTTCTCTGTTACTTCCCTCAGGGTCACCATCCAACCCTTGGGGACCATCCAAAGTTTACCAACTACTCTTTTGATGTGGGGGAGTTCATGCACATTGTGCTGGAGGCAGCTGATTATGTTACACACCATCCCAAATGGCAGCGTCATACTGTTCATGATGAACTCTAGAGTCTCTGTGAGTGTGGGACGGACATCTAACTGCTGAACAACTTTTAACATGAGCCTGCTGTTTGTGGTCTAAAGACCTCTTCATAATGGCAGCGTCATTTTTAAAGAATTTTTCAAAGTTACCTTAGTATTTGTTACCTCCTGTCCGCTGCTTTGATAGGTCTGGATGAGTTAAAGCAATATGGTCTAAAATTCTGATTTGTATAGCCTCCACCAGCTCTATTAGTGTCAAATCAGTTTGTAGAGTGTGCACTCTATGAACCAAGGCTTAGTCCTTACCTGAGTGGGGTTCACATCCTACCTGTGGCCCTTTGCTGCATGTCTCTCTCTCTCTCTTTCATGCTTTCTTGTCTACACCTGTCCTATTCATTAAAGGCCAAAATTCCCCAAAAATAATCTTATATATAATATATATATATTAGTTAACGGACCAGATGTGTGCAGTTGCAGCATCTGGCGAGCATTGTGTCCCTATGTTTCTTCATTACCTCCACTACTTCTACTTCATTCCACGCCGACAAAGTTAGCTAATGAGCAGCTGTTTCGGTGTCCCTTCACATGCGACATCTGGTCACATTTGATCAGTGTTGTCTTGATGCGAGCCTCTTTATAGCTGACAATCACATCAGAGTTGGTGAGCACATCCAGCATACACCAATCCAGGGCTGTAGTACTTGAGTCCGATCTTGGACTCGAGTCGGGACTAGAGACGGTTTTCTACGGTGTCGGACTCGTTGGACTTGGACTTGTCTCGGTCTCTGCCACTGGTCTTGCCAAATATGGCTTTTGGTCTGGACCGAGTCCAGGTGTCTTTATTATGTTTAAAATAATATTGGAGGGAAAGTGAAACACTGGCCACCTGATAACCAGTCCCACACTAGATTGTCTTGATAATGTCATGCATAAGACTTTTTCTTTTTCTTTCCAGTACTCCGCCTTGACTCTAGTCTTGGTATTGGACTTGTATTGGACTTGACAAAGGTAGTCTTGACTACAACCCTGCACCAATCCATTATGTATTAAGTATTAATATGTTGTATTCACGCATATAGTGGCAGACCTAGACTTTTTTTTGCAGTAATCTTTGACATATGAATTTAAGTTATGCTCATTACAAACACTAATAACTCTAAAAGTAGTAGACAGGAGGTAAGTGAGACACTCCTACTGCCAAGAGGGATTTTCTTGTATATCGATATCAGCATTTGTATGTGTGCAAGTACAGCAATAGTAGTTACTGTCAAACATACATTCAAGTATTTGTCAGTATATTTTCAATAAAACACTCCATTGTTTCATGCAACATGATGAAAAATAATGTTGCTTTGTTAGCTAAATATCAAACATACCATATCTGGCAGACTTTTTAAATCTACCTTTTACTGTTGCATCTTTATTTACAGTTACATGGTTTTCTTTTACTAACAGAACATGTATTACATCATTCAACCTTTATTTATACTCAAGAGCTCATTGAGGGGCGACCTTCAAATGTATCTGTGTTTTCTTGGTCTGATGGAATATTTTCTTGGGCTGATGGAATATGCCATTGATTCTGATGTCTATTTTTATTATTAATCCCTTTGCATTTTACTAAAGGAAATGCATTGTCAGTATGGTCAAATGACAAGGGTGCTGCTGTTGTCTGTTACCTTTTTAAGTATTTTAAATGCTGTTAGTTTGAATATTTTACAGTAGGTTTGTCTGCAATGGAATTATCACATTTTGCATGCAGTCTTGATGCAATGCACAGGAGTGTTTTTGAGCGATCAGATCATTTTGGTGTTTCTTGGCCTCTCCGTGAGCTTGATGTTTTATTTATCCATGTTGAACTCAGTCAGACCTGGTTAGTAGGCGATTTCATATTGAAAAGCTGTGTAATATTTTGAAATAAATAATTCTTTAAAAAAATGCTGAAGTATTTCATCCTGTCTGTGTTGGCCATATTAGGCATCAGAGATTTAATTCATACTTATTTAATCAATCCCCTTTTGAAGTCTGACCTTGGAGGGAAAAGACCAAAGCTTCTGTCTTGCCAGTTCTTGCTGACACCAGACAGCTCTTTGCTGTGGATTTCATTATTTTAGTGAGCTCAGGTTTGAGACGGGAGAGGGCTTTTCACAAAAGGGCACTGGTTCAGTTTTTACTGTCACCGCAATAAATCTGAGTGACCTCAAAAACTACTAAATTAGCAGTTACGTATCATAACCACACGGGGGCAGTATAAGACCACACATTAGGCCAAACCATTCACCCTGCGCTCTTACCTTCCCTGACAGACTTGTGCCAAACAGCGTAGAGAATGAGAACAATTTATTCACAAATATATCCCATTGGTCATAAGAAGACAATGTTTGTTAAAGTGTATTTGCTCCAATAACACAAGTTTGCAGACAGCAGTCGTGCTGCTGCCCGCTCTTTGCGGATGTTGTGTCTGAACTTTCGGAGTATTGACAGACACCGGGCCTGTCTGGGATGGACACTATTTATGGCCCGACTCGGGTTACTGCCAGTGACCTCGTAAAGAAATAAAGAATCTCTATGCAGGGGGGATCAAAAGCAGAGGAACCAAGATGTCTGTTCTCATTAACCTTCATGGCGGCTCCAAATCGATGCCCAACTGCTGTTGTTTAGCGCAAAGCCTCCCTGCTGGATGTATGGATCTAGCCTATCCAAAATGGAACATTTAAGTGGAAGACGTCAGAAGGTGAAAAACACAACGGGTTACCCAACCCACCTTTCGACTTTAAGAAGGCTATAAAGCCTAAGGTGTACAAATTACAAAAAAAACGTTCCCTTTTGCGTGTGAGGTTGTTGTGCGCACAATATAACCTTATACCACCGCAGCGTACTGCACTTGTGTAATTAGTGGTGTCGCAGGCAGGCAGACTTTCTCTCACCCATAATCGGTGAACAGGCCCCACATTTACTGCCTCAGGCCTTGAGGTTTACCACCAAAAGTTCTTCAACAGTCATGTTTGGGTGGCCTTATCTGGTCGTGTGTTTTCTCTCCAGAAACGTTGACTTGCTTACTTATGTCGCCCTTAATGCAGACATGGTGCAGTGAAGAAATGGGACAGGAGACGCGTCAGGACAGGAGAGCTGATTGCAAACAAAGACTGGGGAGTAATCACTGAGGTGGAAGTAAAGTTATAAGATCACGCTATGATTCACACTTCAGAATTAGGAGTTTTTTTTTTTTACCAGTTTGGTTTCAAACCGTGAGATATACCACTAGCTGTTTTGTCTGACTGTTCGTGTCCTAGTTTAGTTTGTTTGACATTTCCACTGGAACAGCCATCTCGGCAGTTATATTCTGAGCCCTGTGCTCCCAACTGCGAGTCCCACACCAGCATATATTGGCTCAAATTCTTTTTAATACTGCCCCAAACTAGTCTTTAACAGTTAAAGTTTAAATAGTTTATCTTTATGTTTTACAACGTGATCATTAGCATACTCTAATTTATCTCAAAAAGACACATTTTTTCCAGCCCTGAACTCAGACACCTCAATCACAACACGCTCATCTTACATTTGTCACTTTTCCAGGCGTCCCCTACATCAGGAAAACGCTGTCTCTCAGAGGGATTAATGCAGGAATATCGATTTAGGAGGAAGAAATATGCCTCACGTTATGAGCAGATATTTCCTTAATGTTTTTTCTTCCCTGGGCGATGATTATTGGTGGAATAATCCCAGAGGGGATCCTATAACCCCGCTCCTTTGATACATGACACGCCAAGAGGACTTCAGCCTACACTTTGATTTTTTTCCACAATACCACAATATATAGGGATACGTCTGCAACCTGTAATTCCGGCCTAAGACTAAAATACTAAAGCGAGTACACACAGTGAAACGTGTTAAGAAGTAGAATGGCTCTATCGATGTAATGGGAAGTATAAGGGAAGCCAAATTAAATTTCACACCGCTCCACCTCACACTTTCAAGTCCGTGTTTACGTCACATGATCTGGTTTCCGCTGATTCCATCTGGCCCCTCTGAGGATAAGATAAGTGCTGTGGGCTGTTGCATCCATTAGCTGCCTCTCTTTAAGATAAAAGGCCTGCGATTCCTATCGCGACACACAAGTTCAGTTCTAGACACAACCATTTGGCGGTGCAGACAGGATATATTATGTTTTAGTGTTTTTTTCCCTTCACTGACACAGTTCATCTACTTTTGTTTATTTTGTCTGCGAACTGGATTAGCGCATTGACAGCAAAGAAAGCGCAAAGAAAAGCCCAGTGACAGGACAGTCTGGAGCTGTCCAACGTCCTGAATTTATATGCAACGCATCTGGCCCTGTCCATGGTGCTGAAACTAGGATCTTTACTTAGTTGATTGTTATTTTTAAAATTAAAAATATATATATATATCCAAATCGTGCATCCTGGTGAACCCACGTCAATGACTAATCTGTTCTCAGTCCAAAGTCAGACAGAACGATTTGTGATAGATTCAAGTCTAATTTAATCCGTTTTAAATAGCATACTTTCTCACTCATGGTACAAAATGGTCATAAGGGTTTGAAGACAGTTCCAGACAAGATTAAGATACATGCCTCTGTTCCTTGATCTAGTCCTGGAATTCATTACATTTCATGGTGTATGTTTTTGTTGTTGTTGCTTAGATACCTTAGAAGGCACGTATCTTTATACTACTCCCAACAGAAATGCCTCCAATAACACAGCTAAAAAGGAAGACATCTGAACGTATCGGATACTCCTCACCTTGGGTCGTTAGCAGACATCGACCTCTTCAAGTCTTAACGACTGCAAATACAGCGCAAAGCAATCAATCGCCATCAACACACTAGAATATTCCAGGGACGGAATAATTGATAGGCTGTCTCCTGGTGCGTAACGGAGAGGCGGCGGTGATTAAATTGTGTTTAACATCGCGGTGGGGGGGGTATCTACACCATCCGCGCGTATAGCCGAGCACAGAACCAAGTATTGATATCCAGACACCATCTGTAAGATGCTCGAAGTGTAGAGGTAAAATAGACTATTATGTGATTAAGAGGGGCCATCGACTCGTGCACAGTCCAGCACCTGTCAGTCATCAGACCCCCTCCTCAACTCAACCACAAGTAATAGAGTGGTGAAAATTGAAGTGTAAGATGACATCCAGCCTGTGATCACTATTGGGAAAACTTCCACCAATTTGAACAAAAATCAATAATACTTTCAGGGACCTTGTACTATCTTACTCTTAACTCTTTACATGGGATAAATTCCCACAATGTATGACAATGTTAAACGGTGCATAGACAAGGTGTACATCCAAAGTACTATGTATATGTGTATGCATGTTTTTCTTTTTGTGACCTCTTGTACCCGCTACGTTGTAAGACTCATGCATTGAAACAAACCATAAAACGTGGAAATGTCCACAAAGTATTCCACGATGACGACAAACAACTTCACAGTCTAAGAATGACTGCCATGTATCCCATCTCTCCTTGGACATACAAGCACATAATTGTACCCCACTTCCTCTCCATCCCAACAGTCCAGGCTACTTGGGAACTACATGACATCAGTGTGGAAGAGGGGGTGTACTTTGGAGCTGGTGAACTGGGCGGGCGCTGTTGCACGTGTTCAGAATGGGGAAAACGGGCTCGCATCGCATTTCTCATGTCCAATCGATCCCTGCTCGGGAGGAGCGACGGGAGCGCAACTATCACTCCTGCATCACTTTACCATCACTTTCATCAGTATCTCTCAGGCGACTGTAACGCCTCTGTGTGACAGTCGCGCACAGGGGGATGAACTTGTGTGGAGTGTTCGCCAAAAACATCAGCCCGGTGTCTCTTTGGGGGGATTTACGCACTTTTTGATGACTTTCTCCTCAGTGTGGTTTTGAGATTTTTCGCGGCAAGATCATGGCACATTGGAGCACATCGCTATTGTGCGAGTTTTGTTTTCTCACCCGGCTCCGGAGGGCTGGTTCTCTGGTGAAGCAGTAGCCTTCCTCGCCCCTGCTTCAGTGTGTTTGTGTGCGGGCTCCGGGAACTGGACATGAGGCTAAAAATGATTGCCCCGTTTAGTGGAAAACAAGATCAGTGGAGTTGAAGCAGAAAGTGGCAAAGCTCTCTACTATCTCACCTGGATCCTTTACAATTTCCTGTGATCATGCCATCAAGTTGATAGATTTGGGTAAGGTGGTATTTTTTTTTAATTCAAATTCAATTAGTATATATTTACACTTTAATTCCCTGTGTCTTCTCAGGGCGCGCAGTCAATAGACTAATGAAACGAGGATGGGGTCAGAGGGCTACTTTGGCTGTAGAGAGATGTGGAACATTTTTTTCCAGGGGTGGTGACTTGCTGACTGACTCACTAAACGACTGGCGAGCTGAAAGCAACTTTGATGTTCTTGGCTCAGAGCGCGGCGAAAACATTTTTGCTGAGGAACGATTTCTTAAAAGAACAGCAGGACTTCCAACGAACCCTTCCCTGATCTCCTAGTGACTCCGCTCCCTATTGGTGCGTGATTGCCATGCGTAAAAATGGGACACATGATGAGCCGATTCAAACGGCCGTTAATTCCGCTGACCGTGTGTAGCGCGTGAGGGCAGGCAAGATTGAGATGAGATTGATGCAGTGTTTCATCGCTGCGAGGTTAAATAAGCGATCGCCCGAAGCTTGGCGCGGCTTAATACCTATTGAGTGATCTGCGAGGCTGATACGCTGACCGGGCTCTTTTTACGCGCCTTCTAATCGATTTGCATGGATCATGGTCGGCTGGAGATAGAGATGAGAACGCGCGGAGCTCAGACATATGCGAGAGAAAAGATCCGCCGGGCTCTCTGGGCAGATTGCGCACGGAGGCAGGAAGGTGTGATGCAGAAGCAAATGGACACGCTCTATTGGGCGCACACACTCGGCACGCATAGACACACTCCCTCCCCTCTTTCTTATCCGCACACTAAAACAGAGGGGAAAATTACTTGGCGCATGTTAATGGGCGCAGTAATGAGACCCAACCCCTATCGTGTTGTAATTGTTAGTCATCCTTGTCTCAACCCCTCCCTCTCCCATCCTCTCCTTACCTCCCTCTCCTTTTGCTTATATCCCTCGCTGTCCCGCTGCTCAGCTCTGCGATTTGCACTGTATTGAAAGAGTGTAATTATTTCCCCATTGTTTTTAGCGCGCCGCACTGGCACTCCACAGAAAGTGGTGTCATTAGTTTGACAGGGCGGACAGGAGAGGAGAGAGAGGGAGAGGAGAGCCGGTTGGAGAGGATCGGTCCATGGACTTAATTCTCATTGACAGTCACATTAACACAGGAGCAGCACTCTTAATCCTGGGGAGATTACTCTCTCCAACCTGACCCCCTGTCACCCAGCCATCCTCACACACACACACACACACACACACACACACACACACACACACACACACACACACACACACACACACACACACACACACACACGCACACACACATGCACACACACCTGTATGAGAGTGGCACTCTTACATCTGGCTGTTCTGCTTTCATGAATGACTTCTCCTCAGTCTTTGTCACCCTTTTCCATCCCTCCACCCCAACACACCCTCCCACTGCATTTTTCACAGATCCACACACACACAGACACAAAAAAAAATCCCACACTTGGTAATTACTCTTTTCTCCAGGCTCACCCTCATCACCCTCTTCATGCCCCCCCCCTACTCCTCCTATAGTAGCTCCCAGTGGTGGGACAACCGGTATGCTCAGAGGGCTGTTTGGCTCAACATGTCTCCACAGCCTCCTATTTACTTACCCCACAGAGGGCTGTTCAGGATAACTGACTGGGGACGGCGGGTGATGGATTGTGTGCATTTGTGATTGTGCATGAGGACATGGCCAAGCAGAGAGGCGACGGACGGCAGCGAAGAGAAGGGAGAGCAAGGGAGGCGAGAGAAATGGAGAGAGATATAGACGGAGATATAGAAAAAATGGTTGTTAAGGGAAGGATATAGTGCGTGTGTTGGTGTGTAAGGGAGAAATAGACAGCCTATATGTGAAATGACTTGTGTTTGTGTGTGTGTGTGTGTGTGTGTTTAAGTTATATGAGGAACTCTGCACAATGGAATCTTGTGAATATGTATGCTTGTTTATGTGAGGAAGAGAAAACACAGAAATGATCATGATGATCGTGTGTGTGTGTGTGTGTGTGCGTGTGTGTGTGTGTGTGTGTGTGTGTGTGAGAGAGAGAAAGGTGTTCTGAATAATATGCTTGATGAATAAATCGGGATCAGGACTGTAAGACTGGTGAGGTGACAGCAGCGCTACAGATTGGAGATCACCTCCACACACACTGACATTAACAGGTTGACTGTGATGAATGGATACATCCCGACTGAGAGGAGGAGGAGGAGGAGGAAAGAGACAAGAGGAGAAGAGGAGAAGAGGGGGAGTCATTATTTTATGCCGTAAATGACAGTGTCCTGGACAGCTTTTCATCTCGGTCAGTTTCTAGGTGCTTCGAGTCTGAGAACAGGAATAGAAGTCATGCAGTCTGAGTCGACAATAACATCTTCTTTTAGAGAAAATACACCCAGGAACTGATGTCTCTTCTCAAACAGGAGATCCATGACTCTAATAAAGGGAAGAGGGATATTAAACCACTTGTCTGTGTCTCAACCACAAAAGCGCAGATGGACAGAGGTCACGACCCATGGTGAAAAAGGGTAAAGTTCAGATGTTGCTGACAGACCAGAGTAGTAACATGTGATACCTTGTTAATAGTGTGTGGTGATCCACCAAGTGTAGGCCTCAATGAATAAAGGGAATCTGTGCCCCCCTCTTTCTGTAGCCAACAGACGGACACAGATCCTCTCCCCTATTGAGCATATTGCTCAGCAGTCTTTAATGTGTTTACTAACTCAGGCTGGGAGAGTTTTATCTAATCCACATTCATCACTGAATGTCAGAATGGTTTTAACTTTGGTGTTGTCTGCCTCAGACAATTTATTTAGTCTACATTCCATTTTGATCTTAATTTGAATGATTTTCTTAGCGTATACAACCCTAATTGAGCTTTTTTAGGTAGAGCAACATCACACTAATGTATTCAATGTAGAGCTAGACCGATAAATCAGCCAGACCAATACATCGGCTGCTATAAGCTTATTTCAGCCATATATCGTGTATGTGTCAGCCGACATTTGACAACCTGCAGTACAGAAATGCCAAACTAGGTTTGAGGTTAATCAGAAATAGTGTCACCATTAAATACATTTTTTCCACCATCTATCTAGCTATCTGAAGACATCATCATCATCATCCTTTTTTCATTACCATTGCCAACACAGCACAGACAGGGATCATACGCCAAAACATATGAGCACAGTGGGGTAACTTTAGAAATTCAAATGAAGTAAAAACACAGTTAGAGCGTTCTAAGGCGCTGTAAGGCAAAGGCATGGGGATGATTCTAACTTTCACACAGCAATCATTTTGTAAGAGCAGGTACCAACTGGTCTGAACAGTGGAGGTCACATGTTGGAGCACCACAGCTGTGTGTGTTCCTTGACTTCCATTCTCCCCTCTGTCAGTCAGTGACAGCAAGACCTCAGTGTCCTGTGTGGCGCCGTCACACAATCCAGACTCTCTCTAATTCCATCTAACAGGTCCTGCTTTGATTGACAGCCCACAATGCCACATGGCTTCCCCTTTCAGCCCAGAGGAGAAAGTAAAAGGCACACCAGCTGCATTCAAACTTATGGGTCACAGTTAGTGGATTACGGTCTTTCGATTGTTTTTAAACATCTGTTTTGAATTTTGGAGTAATCAATTTATGTTAAATCCTTAGTCATTTTCAATTGGGAGAGTTTTTGAGGACGTCGTCACCCGTTTGTGAAAACCGAAAATAACACCACTTCACAGGCCTCAAGGTGATTTCTCCACAGCGTCAACTGACTTTGACCATGACAAATTTCCCAGAGTGATAGTAATGATTGTAATTGAACAGACACAGTTCCTTCCCACAGTGCTCTATCTATCTATCACCTTGGATGCAATCTGCTGCTTCCACTCTTGTGTGTGCGTCTCTGTGTGTCTCTGTGAGAGAGAGTGTGTCCCTGTTCGCTCCCCTCTGGCAGCTGGCAGATGTGCTGGTAACCGTAAGCGACAATGTTAGTGTGTTTGTAGGATTATGAAAAGCTCCCAGCATGCTCTGCAGCGTGGGTCCACAGTGAAGCCCTAATGCGGGAGTAGCAAAGCCTGGGGCGGTCATCACAGCAGCCCTGAAACAACACTGCACCTGACATGGGGTGGGGGTCGAAGGTTCAACCCTGTGGGATGCAGAACATGAAAGTGGTGGAAGGATGGTGAGGAGAAGAAGAGATAGAAAACAACATAATGGGAATAAAGAAAGCCAGGACCTAAACTGAGCGCAGAGATGGAAGGAATAGATGTTGGAGAGAAATGCTTCAAAAGAAAGGAGTATGGGTAGTCAGAACTGAGGGGAAATCTGTCAGAGGAATGAGTAAGTGTGCGGAAATGTGATGTGTCGGTGCACACAGGTTATATGTGTGTGTGCTGGAGGTGATGCCTTTGTAATAAAAACAGCAGGCAGCCAGTGGTCGTGGGTCCCTCTTGGTGGCTGACTGATGTCAGTCACCAGCGGACAATAACCTCCCTTGGGGATGGCTGCTCAGATGAGGATGAATCATTGTTGTGTGTTGTGTGCATTGTGCAAGTGAACCTTCATTAGACATTGTTTTCTCATATATTCGAGTTCCGATAACTGTGACTCGGCTCACTCTGTTCATCGGGAAAGTGAGAAATCTGTACATTGATATCACACGTGGTAGGACTGGAAAACAAGTCAGATGGAAATTATATCGTAAGCTTTGCTGATAACACTTGCATCTAGTTTACAACCTATACTGAGAAGTCAAATGCTGCACATCAGCCTATGCATTCTGAAGCCAATCAAATGTGTGTGGGGTGAGAATATGCATCTATAAGCACAGCAACATTTCTCTAAAAATGTTTCTGTGTCAGCTGATATCTGTGTATGATCCTTGTATGGAATTGCTTTGTATGAGTGAGCAAGTACTTGTGCCTGTTTGTGAGTGTGTGTCTCTGGGAGACAAGAGAGAGAGGGTTAGAAGCCCTGCTTGTCTCAAGGGAGCAGAGTGATATGGTGTCATGCTCTGGAGACCCACAGACAAATTAATTCACTTATTGACACTGCTGACACGTCTCAGTGACTTTGTAAAATGAACAATTGATCAGGCTTTTTTCTCTCTCTCTCTTCTTGCTCTCTATCTTTGTCTCTATCTCACTTGCTCTACACTCTATTTTCCCTGACCTCTCTCTCTCTTTTTTTCCTCCCTTCTTGTCAGCCATTTCCCACTCTGACCACTTCCCAACATCTGTAGTGTTCTTCTTTTCCATTCCTTTCGCTCCTTTTGTCCTTTTTATTTTTATCAAGCTCTTCCTTTCCTTTGGCTGGCCAATTAACAGACGATGCACATACAAGTCATTAATATAATTACGCACAAGCTGGTCGTTAGCAGTTGAGGGGACTGATATAATCAAGATGTTGGTTTGTCTGCATATATGAGTTTCAGTGTGTATACGGATGTGCAGAGATAGCAAGAGACAGAGTGTGTTTGTGTTAGAGAAGGAGAGGTTGCGAAAGCAGCTTCTGTGTGTCCATTGATTTTAAGCTGTTGTGTGAAAGCGTCGAGAGTAAGCGTTTGTCCAGAGCTTTTGTCTTGGCCAGAAGAGTAGCTACAACTACAGCAAGGCCGAGTCTCATAGAAAATCAAAACAGGCATCACATCAAGGTTGTTTATTTTCCATTAATCATAATTTGGGCACAAAGCATAATGAACAACATTGCTCTCGGGAAACTCACTGTCAGGGGCTCGGCCCGCTTTTGTTTGGCTCAGGGCCGTCAATTGATACCAGCAGCCACTGAGGAAGTATCCAGGCAGGGTTGTTGTTATCTTGTTCTTATTCTTTGTACAGACAAAGGAGCATTGGTGTGTAGAAACCATGTTTTATTACTTGGCTAAGTTGTGCTGTCTCCCTTCTGCCCTACTGTGGTTGACCCCTTTTCTCCTACCTCTCCTCCTTTTTCTCCCTCTACAGTTTGGGAAGGGATGACAAAGATGGGGACAGTTTGAGAATTGTTAAAAAAAAGCAGTGAAAAGAATGACTAGAGGGAAGATGTAGAAAGAAAGGAAAGAAGCACACTGTAGACAAAAGAGTAGCAAAAATGTTCTCAAAAATAATATTTATAATCCCAGTCTTAATAAGAAAGTCTGTATTACAGGTAACAAATGGGAAAGCTAGGATGTGAGCATTTGCATTTTTGCATGATCAGGAGCGGCAAATATTTTCATTCATTTTTAACCCCACCTTTATCCCCGGAGAGGGGATATCATTAGTGTATCGTTAGTATTTTGTAGAACAACATCTATGGAGGGTTGTTGGTATGTAACACTTGTGCTTAACATATTCGGTAACCCTAAAATTGCATGTGGCCCCAGCCCTGCACCTCCATTTGAAATGGTCTGGAACCGCCACAGTGCATGATGCATGGTGTGAATAAAATGTTGGCTGGTATAAAGACATTGTAATGGGAAACATTACACAGGGAGAAAGACAGATCAGTTGTGGAGACAGAGAACATAACAGTATATAAAGATTGTGCTTCAACATTCTAAATCCCGGTGTTTACTTTGGTTGTTTTTTAAAGCGAGCCGCAGCCAGCGAGGATAAAAGAGGTGTAACAATAGGAGAGAGGCATCAATATTGCAGATACCTAGCTTGTCACAAGTGGAGAGGGCAAGAACACCTGCTAAAATGTGTGTGGGTGTGAACAGCCATTTAAAAGTGTCTCCTTTACTTTCCACCTTTCCATCCATCTTCAAGTGCTGAGGGACACTGACTTTTAATGGCCTTTTATTGCTTTATTAGAGTGCGCCGGATTTACAGCCCTTGCCCTGCCTCTGTGTGTCAGCGGCTCTGAGCAGGGTTACTCTTATCTATGCCGGCCCAATGCTGGCTGTCTAGGATTTAAACAACTAACTTGTGAAGAGGAAACCAGGGATTGGGCAGCGATGCGCAGACTTGCTGTGTTAGTGAGCTAATGTTTATTAGCCTGTTAGTGTGTGTGGTTTTTTCCCCTCCATAAAACAATTAACAGCCTACATCTGCCTCTCCCCCTCCTTTGCTTTAGTGGGAGAGGTTGTTAAAAGACTATAATGAGGCTAGCAATGTGTGTGGCAGGTACATTAAGCAAAACCCGGCATTGAAACAAATGCTGTTTATTCTGTGGATACTGTGTAAGAGGAGTGACTTGTATAGGTGTGTGTGTTTATGTGGAAATGTGTGTAGGAGGGTGTTTGTCAGTTTACAGGTAGATAAGATGTGTGTACTTGGGAACTGTATGGGTATACGTGTGGATTTGTGAATGACTCTGCTCTTGTGTTTGTGTGTGTATACCAGCTGGATGGGTGAGTCCATACACGTTGAAGTGACTGATCGCCTGCTTCTAACCATGAAACACACATTGGGACTCTGATCATTTCTGACTTTTATCCATGAAAGTGGGGAAGAGGGAAAGAAGAGAGAGAGGAAATTAGGAGTGATGTGAAAGAGATGGAAACAAGTTGGTAGAGAGAGATTCAGAAGCAAGGAAAAGAGCGACCTTGGAAAACACCAACATTTTCGGAGCACTTTGACAGACACGCACACAAACACACACATATTTCGTGGTCATCGGATCCTGACACGGTGGCTTGTGCAACAAGGTGGGATTTGGACTTAAGTGCTGGCCGATCAATTGAGCTGTAATGGTACCTTAGCGCCAAGGCCATTCTCTGAACTCTGCAGTCAATACCAGAGTCAGACAATGGTCCTGAATTCAGACCTTCACGCAAAATTTTCTCCGCTTTCTTTCTCCCAACCTGGCCATTTCACCAAACAGAGGATCCTCCATTTAATTGCTTGTTGGTTTATTGGAGAAAGCAATACAGTGGGGGAGGTGTAGCGGTGAGGATGGATGGCAGTAAAAAGGTGCAATGTTATTATGTGTCCCTCAGATGACTTCTAACCTCTTCCTATATAAAACTGAACAACATAAGAATTATGTACAATGATATAAATGTTCAATTGCTGTGGACCACAATGTAGCTTTTTATCACACAATTATGTGCACTTTCACATAGGTTCTTTACGAGATTATGTCTGCTAATTAAAAGTTTAAAAGTACATATTTATGACATGTGTGTCATAAACAGAACTATTATAATGCAACCAAACTACCACGTGCAAAATATTGCAGTATGTTAGAAGTATTGCATGTGACTGGTAAGAAGTATGAGTATAGGGTTATATAACATGTCAGCAAAAACATTGTCATAAACGTGTTTGTACATACATGGCACTTAGAGAAATATAATATAATTATATTTTACTTTTAATTTAAACATATACAGTTAGTGTACAGTATATAAGAGTACATGCTGTACATTTTCCAACGTACATATCATATGTGGAGTAGTCCTGTGTGTCTGACTCACACTATTTCCAAGATTTCTACTTCACTGCCTCTGTCTAATCCCACAGTCAGAGGAGCACACATGCATGTTCTGACACCGCTTTACATTGACTTTGTAGCCTACAGAAAACAGTGGGAAAGGAGAAAGCAGAGATTTACATCTGCACACTGATAAAGGAAGGAGACACACACACACACACACACACACACAGAGGCATGGATACTGAAGAGAGGCATAAGGGCATAAGAAAAAACAAACAAGAACCAGTAAAATTGCAGGCCGTGGCAGCTGAACATAAGGGCATGGAAAAATGGGGCTCTGGCACTGGTGTGTTAATTTAAGTTTGTGTGTGTCTGTGTGTGTGGGCACACACCCGCTCTATGTGCCCAGTGACCCAGAGAAAATGGTGAGAAGCAGCATGCTGTAATGGTTTAGAGTCGGAGGTAGAGAAATATATAGAAACAGAACATTACACACCCTAACTGAATGTTAATACTATGCAATTTGGCAGAAATCTGAAACGCTTCACATTAGATTCCATTGGGCTTTGTGCTTTTGCCCGTTTCATTTTCAATATTGTTCCGCCTTAGGGAGATGCACTTTGTTTTACACTGATATGCTTTTTGTCTGCTTGGTCTGTGGCTGGGCACAGAATCAGCATACAGAGATACTGGTGTGATGCTTGTGTGGTCTGCATACTCACTGCCTTTATATTTCGCACATACGCACATTGAAGTTTAACCAAAGCCCATGTGACAAAACCCATACTGAATTGTTTGTTCCTGTATTTGAGATCTATACATTTTTAATCTTTTTTTAATTTTGTATTATTATGCAAATTATTTAACATGCCAAATCAGAATCATTGTAAGCATTACCAAACTGAATTGCTGAAAATTCATAAAGTCTATGTAAAGAGAAAATGAAAATGCAGGTTGACTTTTTTTTTTTTTTTTTTTTAATACAACTGTGGTCAGGTTGTGGCTGTATGTGTTTGTGTTACATATCTGACAGTTTGTTAAAGTCCATTATAGCCAATATAACAGTCTAACTTTAAAGCTCATAAAAGTGTGTGATAATAAGACAAACAAATAATCAAGACAGAGAACTACGGTGTGGAACGCATCCCACAGTGTAGAACAGACAAACAGTAGGCTACAGGATGTTTTTCTTACAGCTGCATCAGTAATTGCCATGAAGGACAATAACATCATTAAAGTTTAAAAATGATGATTCTAATTTGAGTTATTAAATATGCTCAATTAATCTGTCATTTATCTCCTGCTTATTTAGATTTTTGTTATTTCAGGTTTACATCTGAGAAGTAGACAATGAGAAAGCTCAGGAAGTCATCGATGTGTTTTGTCAAATACAGTATCATGACGAGTATTTCACATTTCCAGGCAGTAGTTTTTCTTTTTTTTTTAACCTTGACACTGGTCAAAATCTTAAAATGGTGACCTATTCATATGTTACACAAAAGATCAAATGTCACCAAAGTCACCATCCTGAAGATCACGAATGTCCATAAGAAATATGAGAATTTGGCCAGTAGACAGATCTTGCTCTAAACCAAAGTGTTAAATGGATCAACCTAATGCCCAACATCATTACCTGGAGACATCTAGTGAGGCAAAAAGCAATTATAGTTTGAGGACGAGACAATCTTGTCAAACAATCTGAAACAGACTTTTACAAACCATCCCATGTTTTTTTTTGTTTTTTTTAGGAAGTGCAATTATTCCAACAATGTATCAATAAAAGAAAGATAAAACTGAGACACAAAACTGGTGACACAGAGGTTATCAAGTAATGATGCAGTTTCTATTCTTCACTCAGTACTATTGGAAAGGAACTTCCTGTACTGTCCTGACAAATGATATAATCTGAGTGACTGACAAACAGGAGTGTGTTGATAACATCTTCATCTTGCAGAATGTGTCTCACTGTTTTATTTTTGATACTTGTTTCCTGATGTGACAGATAAGGTTGCCGAGATGTTATGTAGGAGAAGGCTTTCATTTTGTAAATTCATGTGCGTATGTTTGTGACTGTGCATGTGTGCTCGTAGAGTGCTGGCAGATGATGGTGTTTGGATTCAGAGCACACAGATATACTGTATTTGTGGATGAGGTAAGATTGTTTCATTGCATGTCAATGAGCCCCTGTGTCATTCCTGTTTGATTACTGCAAGAAATGACACAAATTAGCCCTTCAGCCCACAGAGACACAGAGAGAGAGAGAGAGAGAGAGAGAGGGTGATATAGGATGAGGGATGTTTTTAGAAAGCAATACTTGGTGTGTGTGTGTGTGTGTGTGTGTGTGTGTGTGAGAGAGACCAAGTAAAGGTGACTGATGGGACATTTTGTCCCTAAAGTCCTGACGAGACTGAGCTGCATCTGGAGACACACACACACACACACACACACACACACACACACACACACACATATGCACTGTTGTGCTCTTTTAATGAGTGTGTCAGAGAACAAAGCTGATAAAAAATGCGAGACATGGCCCAGCCTTTAAAAAGAGAATAAGAAATGGGCTACAGTGCTGCCATGCAGCATGCCTAATTACATAGCACACACAGCACATGCACATTGCATACTCTCCCATACTGTACTGGAATGAAAACACGCACGCACAAACACACACAGACAATGGTAATACATTCTACACACAAACAAACAAACACATCAAATGCAAATTTTAAATGCACAAATTAAAATTATAATTACAAATACAATTAACAAACATGTCAGTGTAGATACTCAGAATACACAATGAGACACATTCCCTACTTGCAGTGTGTGGGTTTGTGCAACACAGCAATTAAATATTATGCAGTATATGTTTAAACTGTTATTTTTACATGTCCCCACTGCTCCTAAAATGTTTGCTTTTTTATTTTCCATATTCTTACTCCACTCTGCATTTTCTGCCTTCTCATTATCTCCCATTCTCTTTTCCCCTTCTTATGTCACTCCTTCATATTGTTTTGGAAGGTAATTTATCTTTATAAATAGACACAAACAGTGGCCATAAACTTTGTCTCACTTTCATCGCCTTGCTAGTTTTTTACTCTCAAATATGTACTTGTTCCTGAGGTATCTCTTCTCAATCTTTGACTCGTTGTTGGCAGTTGCGGTTGGTTTATTCCCCACCAGGGGGCAGTGGCACTACACTGATAGCTCAGCAGAGGTATCAGGCTTGGATGGAGATGACACATTCCCAGAAAGTTTCTGAACATAGCAGCAGACTGAGCTGCATATCAATGTGTCATGATGAATAATGAAGATTCAAATAGGAGAACATTTTGTTATTAATTTAAATCTGTTGTCTTTCATTTACATTGCGGAATGAGTCCCTTTGTAAAGAGAGGTGTGTTGACACACTCTTATGGCAGGATGGTAATTTACTCTATATGTGTGGGTGTGTGTGTGTGTGTGTGTGTGTGTGTGTGTGTGTGGAGTGCAAACGCATCAGAAGCTGTCACTTCTACTGTAATTAGGAAAAGTCTCTCATGCTGACCTCCTGTGTGTGTGTGTGTGTGTGTGTGTGTGTGTGTGTGTGTGTGTGAGATAATGTTGTGAGAAAGAGGAAAAGTTGTGTGATCTAGACTGGGGATCACATTTAGCCTTGGGGTAGGTGAACCTTTTGTAAACAATGGATCTAACAGAATCTAGGCTTTCACATCTCTACTCCTCTCTGTGTGTGTGTGTGTGTGTGTGTGTGTGTGTGTGTGTGTGTGTGTGTGTGTGTGTGTGTGTGTATGTGTGTGTGTGTGTGTGTAGACCTTCACACAAGGCTATTGAGGGCCACTAAGAAACCCCAGGGTAGCCGGGCCACTCTGACCGAGTGTCTTTGTACCTTTCTTTCTCCAGGGGCATCTTCTGTTTGAGGTGAGGAAGAGGAAAAGCAGGAGGAAGAGGAAGAAGAGGAGGAAGAGAGGGTGAGGGCTGAGGTGTGTGTGAATGCAGCCATGGCCTGTACACCCTGTCCATAGAGAAGCTTCTAAGCGCAAGACAGATCAAAGAAGATAGAGACAACCAGCAGGTGATACCACATCCTGCTCAGATGCACAGAAGGCAAGAAAAAAACAAGAAAAAACATCTTGTGCTGCAACTGATGATAGTCATTAAATGATTCATTGCTTAGTCCATAAGGTAAATGTCAGTTGTTAGTAGAAATGCCAACATTTTCAAATTGTTTTGTCCAACCAACAATTTAAAACCCAAAGATAAAAGATGTGTGTGGAAAGAAAGCCGAGGAAACATATTCACATTTTAAGACCTACATTAGAAACAGCAACTCTGCAAGAAAAAATGAATCCATTATCACAAAATATGAGCTAATGGTTTCAGCAAAAAAGTTGCAATACAGCTGAAACAATTTGTCGATCAATTGAAAATGAATCAGCAATTTTTTGTGGTGATTAGTTGTTTCAGTTAATTTCCTAGCAAAATATGCACACTCTTTACTTTTTCCAACTGCTCACATTATTGCACACATTATTATCTTTAACAGTAGCCTACATCTTTTAGTTTTGACGGTTGGTCGAAACAAAACAAGCAATTTAAAGACATAACCTAGGCTCTGGGAAAGTGATGTGATGGATGATTTTCACTGTTTGTGGACGTTTGATATAAAATCACAGATAATCAATTAATCAAGGAAACAATTTACATAATTATCAATGAGGAAAATACCAATTAGTATCTACCCTAATCCAAATATTGTATTTCTGAGCTTAGCCTCATGGTTATTTGTAAATTTTCATGACTCATAAAGTCAACTTTTTGTAATTATCTGCTGCCAGAATAAATTGGAAGAGTTTACACTAATGTTATACTAATGCATGAAAGGATGCTGGTAGCATATTGTAGTGGTACGTACAGTGGTGCTCATGAGTATAGGAACCCCTGCTTAAGTTGACTAAAAAGTCATCTTTTGGAAATTGATCTCAATGCCTTAATTAAAAAATGAAAAAAATGCCATGGCTTTATTTCAGTTAGCCTAATAGCTGGTTAGATTTGCATTGAGAGAAATGGAAAGTACCCCAAGCCAATATCTAGGTATGGTGAAGGGTATGCGATGGTGTGGGGCTATTTTAATTCCAAAGGCCAAGGGAACTTTATCAGGATGCATAATATCTTGGATCCATGAAATAACTGGCCTTTAATAATAAAAATCTGCCTCCTTCTACAGGATTTTAACATAGGGGTGTCTATATTCATGCCACCTGTATTTTAAGGAAGAACATTTATTTATTTACGATACATTATTCAGGTTGGATTTTTCCTTATTTTGAATTAAGGCAATAAAATACATTTCCAAAAGATGATTTTTTTTATTCCTCTTTTTAGTCAATTTAAGCATGGGTTCCTATACTTATGAGCAGCACTGTATAGTGAGTTAGCTATACATTATGTGTGTCTGTGATGGAAGAATATTTTTCTTCCAGAAGGTTTATTCATTTATTCTGTCCTCGAGGTTATCATTTTTTCCTTTGACCTTTGCCAGCTCGCCTCTCACATTGTTTCTGCTCTTTTATAAAGCAATATTTTTGCTCTTCTGCCTCCTGTCTTCTTTTGTTTTTTTTAAGAGGGAGGGAGTTCTAACCTCTTCTCATGCTCTCTTCCTTCTCCTGTCCCCCCTTGTGCTCGCTCTTTGCCCCTCTCTGTCCTCTATCCCTCTCTCAGGATGAAACTGTGGGGGAGGTCAGCTTGGCCTGTGCAGGTGGCCTTCTTTGTTGCCTTGGTGATGCTCTGCGTTGACCCGGTGTCCGCTGGCAGCCGTAACCATCGGGGACCGACAGGTACACCAGGTCTTGCTCTGAACCCCTCCTTTCAACACCACACGAGGTTAATTACACTGTCACTGCCAAGGTACAACACATGTTCCCTGAGCCTGTTGCTAACTGAGGGGGCTGAGCGATGTGCTCTGTCCCTCAGTATGACATAATGTAATCTAGACGAGCCTCGTTTTGGGCTTGGATGCAAACACACCCCTGTTTGAATGATCGAGGCCATTCAGATTCAAATAGCACTTAAGCTGTCAGGAGCTGTCCACACAAATAGATCAGTGTGGGTGTGATCTGATCTCTTCTGAGTGGTTGCAGACTTCCAGCAGTTCAGGACCGATGCTGTTGTTTTTAAGAGGCCAGTTTCTTAGTGGATTAGGGTTGTTTTAAAATAGGGTGTATGTCTCATGCAGAAGAGGCCATATATAGGCTCGTGACTTCTAATCCTCAGGCTCCTAATTGCCATTCCCTACATTAATATGCATAGCTCTGCAGTCTCCCCTTTAACCAAAGCACCACTTCACTTCTTCCCTGAGAAATCCATGAAAAAAAGATAGCCAGCCAGAAACCATAGCCAGTGCTGACTTAATTTAGGCCCCCAAGCTAAATCTTTGCTCTATCCTTAATTTCCATAAGGCATGGAGACAGGCCTCCACTCAACCAAAAATGACCAACACAGTCTTATTCATATTTCATGGGGCCTGGCCGAAGGGACAGTTGTGCCGAGTTACAGTATCTTGCTCCTCAACTTGTTTGGGACAACCTCCCAAATCACCTCTTCCTCACACTTAATTAGGACAATTTCCTTAATTATCTCTTGGTCCCTACACTCTCACTGCTTGTGTTGTGCAAGGTAACCTTTCTGTGCCACAGAAAGGCTACCAGCATTCAGTCTGTGCAGTGAGTGATGGTATTAGTTTCCTTTTGGTGGAGAGGAGGCAGCCTGCTTACGGCAGGAGCACTACTAATTGCAAGCCCTGTGTGTTGTGAAGGTCAGCATGGGTGCCCACCACCTTCTTATTTCACATTTGCTGTGAAACAAGATGACTCGCACCCAAACCGACTGGTGCTTTTTATTACTCTAATTGGTGAAAGTTAGGAATTGTGAATAATAACACACACACACACACACACACACACACACACACACACACACACACACACACACACACACACACACACACACACACACACACACACACACTCACACACACAGTTTTGAGGCTGAGAAATAATTGGCTGTATATTATGACTGCTGGATACACTTTCTGTGTTTTCTGCTTAAGTGTTTTTACTGCTCTTCAGTTGGCAGGTCAATGAGAAATTGTTTGATCTGTGTTTCAGGTGATGTACCGTTTGCTGCCACATGGGGGCTCTAGAGGTCAAAAAATACCCCTTAAGAAACATGTATTTCTTTTTTAGTCTCATGTCATTCTCAGAGGCAATCTGTCATCTTACAGAAAGTCACCTAAAAACAAATCTATAATGGGAATGGATGGAATGAATATCAACTAACTATCGGACATGATATGACGGACAGCTGTCACTTTAAATAAATGTAGAAAAACAATCTGCTTTTAATTTATTTTTGGTATATATATATATATATATATATATATATATATATATATATATATATATATATATATATACACATATGTATGAATACATTTTTGTTTTGTTGCACATGACCTGCATTTGGCAAGTACTGGAAAACATATATAATCAAAAACAATGAACCTAAACAAAACACATTCTTGCTGGTAAGTTGATTGATTGTGCTCTTATAGTTGCAATCAACATTCTCCTGTATTTTGACAATGAAATCTACTCATGTACCATTTCTCTTTTTTTGTTTGTATGCTTAATATTTGATAATCTGAGATCAGCAGTTAAGTCACAAGCTTGCTGAACTAATAGTGGGTACGGCCACAGCTTGTTATAGCATGCATCGATTTCTTTTAGCTTACAGGACCAAATGCTAATCCCTGTTTCAACGTAGCGTTGATCACAAATGAAATTTTAAACACAACTGTGTGCGTGTTCGTCTATGCACTTCTATATTTGAGGATTCTCTCCACCAGTCTGTGAGTCCTTATCTGAGGCTTCTCCTTAGTGAGCAGGTTTTATCCAGGCTGTTCTCATGAATCATTCGTATGTTTATAGCTACAAAAAGTAATGCACTTGTTGCATGTCATTTGTATGTATTCAATGTATATATTAATGTGTGCAGCATCATGACACCATGTATATATACAAAAACACAGGGTTTTCAAGTAGGGGAATAGAGTTTGTGTCCCAGAAGAAGTAAATGGGAAAACACTAGTACTACTACTACACACAAGACTTTCACCCAGGAAATAATAATTTAAACTTAACTGCAATGGCTGCTTAAACAACCGAGGCCTCACGGTGCTCCGTAGCTGGCTCACAGTTGCCTTTTGTCTGCTATTCGACCGGTTGTCATGTGATTGTTCATACGAAAAAATGTTGTGCGATATCATACTGTCATGGCTAAACCACAACCCTAGAAAAGTTGATACTATTGTTACTTGTCAAGGGGCTTCCAGAGTTTTGGCCACCTGTGCATATAAAGAGCTGAACATGCGGCTGCCAGGCTACAAGTAAAATGAATCGGCCTACCTGTCATCACTTTGGCTCAGTTTTGCTTTACTCTCTCTGTGGTCTGGCGCGTGGTCAGCATTGGAACTCCCTTGACAGTTTATTTGTAGACATTTGAGATGCTGACAATAACATTAACACAACTTGTTGGGGAAAAAAGGATTCTCTGTCTTGACACTCCAAACTCTCCTCTTTTCCAGCTGCTCACAATCTCCCCACTTTGTAAACTCCCAGCTGCCTTACGAGCATGTGACCCACACTCACCTAGCTTGGCAACAGGCAGAACAGGGGTACTAAGTACGGCTGAGCAACCTTTATGACAATCAGCATAAAGCTAGTGGGCCTGTTAAACACTGATAATATCAGGTGGATTGATGGGCTCAGTTAGATCAGGTGTGAGGAGCAGATCGAGCCAATGAGTAAAAGGGTAATGAGTGATCTAGGAGGGCAAATGAAAAAAGAAAGGAAAAAGGGTTGAAAATGAAGAAAATAGTTTAAGCAACTAGGTAATATGCAAATGTGATTATTGTAGTAAAAAGGTTATGGGAAGATGTTTGACATGGCCTCCAACCTTGTTCCACACAATTATCACTGTAATCTTGCTCTCTTGAGATATGTGTAGTGTTTCATCTCTACATTGACTTTGCTGCCTCTGACAACTTTTCTAGATATCTGGCCTTTCATAGCCATGGACATGCTTGTCAGGTATTGACAGGGTAAAGACACAGCTTTTTGATAAATTGCATGATGCTCCTGCTTGCCTGTGTCTGTCAGAATACATCAATCGCCTGGCTAACCCATCAGTTCAAGGTAGCTTGGTTTGTTGGCTGCCCAGCTACTGCTGCCACCCCCCACCACCTTACCTCTTACCCCACCTCCCTTTTGCCTGCTGTGGGAATAAAAGCATTTAGCCATGCTTGAGAAGTCTTTTCATCTCAGCGTGTGCTGGGCTCTATTACATTGAGATGGCCATAACAGAATAGTTTAAAGGCAACATTGAGACATTAGATACACTGTTATTATGTGTATATAGCTAGAGGCTGACTGCTCAACACATGAATCTTAAGCAGATGAGGGGTGAGAGGCAGCAGTGCTCTGAACAGGGGCTGTTGGAGGGAAGACAAAACTGAGTGCTCACAGTCAAGCTGCAGTACTTCAGTCTGCACTCCCGACCACTTTTCTGATGTTTGTTTTATTTCGATTTAGACTTCTTGGTTTTGGTCAAAGCTAGATATTGACCCAGCTGTATGCTGTTGACTCCTGGAACTCTCCTGAAAACACTGAGACTTTGACAACTGAAACTTTTGACAACTTCCATTTTTAGCCACACATTTTTAATGACAGTCTGTCTGTCTGTGTGTCGACCCACCACTTTGATACAGCTAAACATCAGCATTTTAGCATTGTCAGTGTTAGCATGCTGTGCCTACGTACAGAGCCTTACAGTCTACGATACATAGCTTCGGCGTGGCTTCATGCTCCTAGTCTTATTAAATTAAATATGAAATGTTCCAGCCACATCTGTGTGCTGTTATTAACTGTATTATTTTTCCCAACAATACATGGAAAAATATGTTTATTGTGCACTAAAGTGATTACTTACACAGTTCATTATGAGGGTCTTACAGGAGTGTTTTCTAGAGACAAGACATTGCTTTACATTTCTTGTTTCTGGCCAACAAGAGTGGCTGGTTTTGAGTTTATTCCTCCCATATCAAATAGATTTTGGCTGTAAACTCTGTATGGCTCTAACGGTTACATACCTTGGGTGCGCAAAGGTATAATTCATAGCACACACTTACAAACTAACACAAATTTACATTTAGACATATGCTATAGTAAATGAATGTATATATTGACATATTCTCCTCATGTTTGCCACAAATTTTATTTTACAGCATATTATCATTGGTGCAGCATGATAAAACTCTTCTCTGCATGGGAGAAAAGGCCAGCTGTCAATTATTAAAGCAAATAAAGTGACATGATTACAGGATTACAGGGTCTCTGATGATTGATGTTCAACACTAATGTAGATAAGCTCTTTATTACTGCTCATACCATGGTTTTATTCTTCACTCACGTTTCTGTACAACCACACAGCAATTGTCCCACCTCATCACTGGGCTGATGGTTTTTGTCACATAGTTTGATTTTGATCTTGATACAGAAGCTGATAGCAAAACCACAAACTAAACATACTTAACATAATTAACATACATTTCATCTTCTAAAGTTAAATAAATAATCATATAATAAAATAAAATATAATAAATTAAATATTTTGAGATACTATGTCATTTTATGATCTGAAGAAATTAATAATTTGTTGTTGCTTTAACATGCACACTCTGTTAGTGATTTTCAGGCTGACATAAATCTCACTGAGGTAAATTCCTTTACTAAATTGTCGTATGAATGCATTTATCATCCATCATGTGTGAAGTGATGTGATAATATTTCAGAAATATTTGACCTTTTTTTAGTTTTTATTCATGATTTTATTCCAGTTAATGATAGTTAACGTAACGACATAACGACGTTAACAATGACATTACGACGTTACGACCTTAACAACGTAATGAATCATCATGAACGCAGAAAATTTGTTTTTTCATGCAATTTATTGTGCTGCTCCCCGAGTACACAGGCAACATCTGTACACACTGAAGTTGTTTTAGAATAGGCTTTTAGAATATTTGCTTAAAGAGCACCTTGGTCTCTCCTTTCTCATTAAGCTGCGACAGCAACCCACAAGAAAACAGCAGCTCTCCTCATATACATTAGAGTTCATATAATTTTAAAATACAAACAGCCCTGGTCCAGGTCTGATGTAGACAAAAAAAGAGGAGACCTGTGAACCTTCTGACCTCATTATGCCAGCAGAAGGGGAGCTGTTCTTTGTTCTCTCTACTGGCTGTAACATTACTTCTTCTCCTCCTGTATGAGTCCTTCTCTCTCTTTCTCTTTCTCTTTCTCTTTCTCGCTCTCTCTCTCTCTCTCTCTCTCTCTCTCTCTCTCTCTCTCTCTCTCTCTCTCCCTTTATATCTCACTAACAAGCTGTCTATTTCAGAGATGGGGGCAGCCAATTGACTAGCATTACCCAGTCACCGCTCAGCACTAACAGTGAAATACATTTTCAGTACAGCGTCATACAATTGAGAGCATGAGTCTGATTAAAACTAAGGCAATTTGATTGTGTTTGAATCTGACTTTGTAACTCTGTGCTTTAATAGTGATTATTACAGTTTTAATCATGGCTGCGCTCATAGTTCTTGTTCCATTGAATTATATTTATTATTATTATTATTTATTATATTATGTTCCAAATTGTTATCAGCAGATATAAGCTATGTGTGTGTGTGTGTGTGTGTGTGTGTGTGTGTGTGTGTGTGTGTGTGTGTGTGTGTGTGTGTGTGTGTGTGTGCGTGTGCGTGTGGGCACGTAGTGGTAATCCAGCACCTGCTCCAGCCTCTGGAGAGCCCGAGACAGAGGAGTGAGGGAAATGAAAGTGGAGGGATGATAGCAGAGGGGCGCCCTCAGAGAGCCTGGGATCATTGATGGGGCTCTCTGGAGAAGAGAACAAACAAACTTTAAATCAGAAAGGATGAGAGGGGCCATGGCCTGCAGAAATGGAACCCACTACAGAGTGTGTTTGTGCGCTGTGTTTGTGTTTGCTGCTGTGTGTGTGTGTGTGTGCGTGTGTGTGTGTGTGGGTGTGCATGCTTTTGTGTTTGCCTGCAAAGCTCATTCAGCTGAGCATGAAAAGTTTTGGAGTCTGGGTGAAGGCACGTACATAAATGAAATCTGGGCTTATGGTACAGTATAACCAAGGTTTTTCCAGGGCTGTAAAGAGGCTTATAGGTAGTAATGTCGCCAGCAGGGTCTGCTCTGTTCGGGAAACAGTGCCAGAGACTCTCAAGAGTGCACAACAAGCCTTGAGAGGGAAGATAAGGCGTCTGGAATCTGTTCAGAAGCCATAAGCAAAGATTAGATTTACTAAACATTTTTTGGTCGGCACATTCTCCTTCAGGTCCTTCAAGAGATTCATATGTTTACTGTAATGTGTTGCATGAAATGTAACATTAGCATCAACATTATACAGAACACACTTCTAAACATTACTGTACAACACAAGCCTATTTACACATTATCCTCCTTATCCTTGTATTGTATGTGAAAAGACCATACACAAATACATGTGGCAGAAATAACAATGTTAAGATTTGACAAGCTACATATACCACTGTCCCTGCAAGAAAGCCTATTGTTTCAGTAACACATGCACACAAGCATGCATGCACAAAGCTTTGGGTTAAAATTTACTTTAAGTTAAGCATGCCCTTCTGTCCCATTACCGTCAAGAGAATGTTATAATTAACCGGACCAAGGTCCCTGGAGTGTGAAGATAATCAAGGGAGATTAGACGCTGTGTGTGTGTGTGTGTTGGAGGTGTCCGGTGAAAAGCAATTATCGTCATATAAATGATGGCTTTTGGGATCACACAGGCACAAATGCAGAGAAGAACACACACATGGAAACATAAACATAAAATGTGAGGATGTGTAAATACAGGTGCACGCGTGAAGCCTTGCAGCCGTCACACACACACACACATGCACGCACACACGCACGCACACACACACACACACACACACACCTACTGTATGGTACAGTACATACACACCCCCAGTGATGGCATAAAATGGGCACATCTGTTCAACACTTAGATTGTGGTTGTAGAAGTGGTTTATTATGTCTGAAAGGAGTCAAAAGAAAAGATTATTTTTTCAACAATACTGGCTCTTTGAATCAATAACAACAACTGTGCTAAGGATAAAAGCATCACTAAAGAGTGTTTACTTATGAATCACAGAGTGTGACACTGGAATAAATTGAGGAGTTTCTACAACAGTGAATAATTCGACAGATGTGTTTAATCCTCAGAGAAGCTGATGTGGTGTATATTTGATTGTTATATGAAGCACACATTTATTTGAATTTATACTAAATTTTACGGCAGCAACAAACCGTCAAAACACCAATAATCCATTTTACAAAAGTCTACGAATTTTTATCAAATAATCCAACTCCCCCCTTCCCTTTTTTTTTTCTCTCTCTCTCTCAGTCTCATACCAGGTGAAGCAGGGGACATGTGAGGTGGTGGCCATACATCGCTGCTGTAATAAGAATAAGATTGAGGAGCGCTCTCAAACCGTCAAGTGTTCCTGTTTCCCTGGGCAGGTGGCTGGCACCACAAGAGCCAGACCTTCCTGTGTGGAAGGTAAAAACTCTATAACCCTGTGTTTGTGTATGTATATGTGTGTGTGTGTGTGTTTTCATGTCTCTCAGGGACATATTGTTTTTGCAACTCATTGACCAGCAGTCTACTGTAAGTCTGGTTCTACTGGCCAGCAATTTTCCCACAATTCTTCAAACGTTAGGCATCTTCTTCATGCTTAGAATTTCTTTATTTATTAATTTTAGTTTTATATGCTCGGCTGCACAACATGTTTTTGTAATGATCGACGCACTGCTGCATCTTACAGGGTCAAAGAGGCTAAAAATGTTTTTAATTATTCTGCATCATTAAATTGGCTACATGAATCATCTCACACAAAACAAATCATTACCAGATTCATTACAACATAAATAAACAAGTCCATTGCAGGAAAGATTAATAGGTTGCACTTTTTTTTAAATGCTGCCAGGTTAGATTCCTATTTGGAAATTGATTTTCGCTCTTCTTCTTCTTCTTCTTCGAGCACACACAGAGCTAAACCTTTTAACGGTGTTTGAAAACATGAAAAGTTGTCATAAAAAATGACACCTGGCATTTCTATCCCTCTTAGCAAGGCAACACAGTAAAGAAATCCACAAGGGCTGAGACAGAGAGAAGAATAACAAAAGGAAGAAACAATACATTGTTGTGACTGAGAACTAATACAATTCATGATTTGAAATTCAGACCATGAATAAATGTCCACTATGGTCTATTTTGTCTATGGTAATTATACCTATAAGTCACAGTTAATTTGAAAGTTGTTTTAATACACTATACACTACTTTAATACTATACTTTTGAAAAGGGGTTATATAGTATGTTTTACAGTATTAGGATGACATAAAACTGTATATCCCTGCCATTCTAGTCCAACAGTTTGTTCATTATTTTTCAATGAGATCATGTAACATGACAGGTTAAAGCCACTAATGCAGGTAATAGAAGCCCATCCACCAGTGTCTCCTTGCCTCCTCATTCCCATGTGCTGCATGAAAGGAGAAGCAAATACACGACAGCTGTCAGACTGCCTCGGCTTCAAGACTGGAAATTTAAACTGCTTTTTAAAAGGCCTGATTTTATTTGGAACAGCATTTCATTTCCTATGTAGATGGGCCACTTGAGTATACGACAGATGGTGATAGAGGAAGTATATTTTTCTGATCTCTTCTATATGTCAAGACCTAAGACGTTGACCTGAGGAAGATTAGTATGGGGATCCAACTGAAGACTGATACAAAATAAAAAACATACCATTTGGGTGATAAGCCAAGGATTGGCAAGAGGGATGTTTTTTTTGGGGGGGGTAAAATCATAACATCAAGTCATTATGTCCTTCATGATGTTGAGTCAATAATTAAAAAATACATGTCTTTAGATGTATTTGGAAGAGAAAACGTTTAGAGGAAATAGATCTTCCAAGGAAACATATGCATGTTTGTGTCTGCTACTGCGCGCTGTATGTATGTGGTGATGATAGACAGATGATAGCTGCAGGTCATTTTCATGGACCTTTGTTCCATCCGTTTGTCCACTCCGTGAGCTCCTGCCCAGCAAGAAACAAGCAGTGTCACTGACCCCTATCATCCACAGACGCTCCACTGAGATCACAAACATACACATAGTGTCGGCCAACCCGATCCAATCACGCTGTATTAGCCCCCTACCTGAGGAAAATACATTGTTGTCTCATATGTGAGTAAAGCCAGTAAATCTCCAAAACACACAGGTTATTCAAACTGTTACGGTCAGCCGGTCAGCTGACTGTATTTTCTCAGACTTGAAACTTGATCAGCATTCCAGTTTTTGGTTTATTTCCAATGAAAAAAGAGTATCAGCCCATTATCATGCTAATGCAGTAAATCAATGATATGGTAATTATCAAGAAGTATATAAACAAGACAACAAGACACCTCTTTCACCCACCCAAGCTTTAGTTCCTTCACTTTTTTTGACAGATTAAATATAGTATGGTAACAAGAAGAAATTCAACTTGTTTAGCTTGGTTAATAAAAACTAAAGGGTTATTTCACTTGAGGAAATGTAAAAACTAAGCACTAAGCATTCATTTTTCAGTTTTGTGTATTTGGCTCATGATTTACCTGTTGTGTTTTGTTGACATTGGCATTACGTCCTCATTCTTAAGGGTCACACAGACTCTAAAAACATGACTAAAAATAAAAAGAATTGTTGCATGATTTTTTTGCATCATTTGTTTGCTTTTCTTCTGACCTTATTAAACACAATATGTAGAAAGGTATTTAGTGGTAACCTTTCTCTTTGCCACAAACTGGGACTACACATCTAAAGAAGGTGACAAAATACAGAAATAACCAGAAAGTATTATTGTTATACCAAACATATGGTATACTGTATATTTATTGATTTATATGTTACATGGTCTATGCTCGTTTTGACACTTACACAATGCTATACTGTATATAGGGACGTTGCTCATGTTTGAGGTCAGTTAGGCCACTAGAGAGGTCTAACTCTAGAGCTTTTATTAAAAAACTCTAATAGAAATCCAGATAGACTTATTTTGGAATTTGGGAAAAATGAAAGGTGCTGTCAACAGCAATCACAGAATAGAGAACATCAAATCGGTTGTATTCAACCATGTTTTATTTCTGGGGTTCAAAGCACAGCATTTGGGCAAACAAACTATTATTTATTCTTCTTTTCTATTTCTTGTTCTCATTTCATTCATTTACACCATAAACTACACACTTTCACTTTTGCTTTTTGGTGAGTCATTTCATTCCTTTCAAAAGAAACAAGCAAATGTCACTTATGTGAATTTCAATGTGAATTATTTCTGACTTCCTGTAATGCATGCATGTACTCTAATTGTGCAAGCACCTTCTATATTTAGTAATCACAGCTATCCAAACAGCACCCGACTTACCGCCTCCATCCAGCAAGTTGCCATTGCTGCATGTGGCCAGTAGACGGTGCTTTTCCCATTCAAATGACTCAGTCCTAAAGATATCTGCTAGATCATTTCAGCACTATTTTCACCCAATAAAAAGTAGATTTGTTGTTTAACCTCTTTGATGAGTTCCTAGATGGGAACAATTGCTTGATAATGATAAAACCAGGCAACCATAGCAAAGATGATTGGCTTTGTAATGAAAGTTGGGATAAATAAGGAATCATGAAGCTTTGCCAACCTCTCAGAATACGCATTGCCCTGATGTTTTGCTTTTGTTTGTTCACCTTTACTTAAATACGTGGTATAGTTTACTCAGAGGCAGGCATGACACTGATGATAAGCTAATAGACTGACGGTTATATCTGTCCCTGAAAACGATAAATTCCTTTTGATGGTCTAAATCATTTTTCCTCAATCTCCCTCACCTTTTCATAGACACACACACACACACACACACACACGCACGCACGCACGCACGCACGCACACACACACACACACACACACACACACACACACAGAGAGCATACTTCCTCCATCACATTAGTCATGAGGTTTTCTAATTTCCTATTCAGATCTCACCTCCGAGACTCACCACCTCTCACTTCCAAACCCAGTGCTCAGCAGCACTTATCTCATGAGTCATGCTTGACCTCTGAGTTCACAGTAACAAAAGATCTCACCTTGTCTAACACTACGCACTCACACACACACACTCACACTCACACACAATCTCACACACAATCTCTCTCACACAGACACACACACACGCTACTATCACCTTTTAGGCTTGAGCACTGATGGAAAGAGACATTCCCCTCTCAGTAGCCAGCCTTTGTAGCAAAGCCTCAGTGTAAATGGAGTTACATTATTGATGCTGGCTGAAAGAGGAGTAAATGGCAGCAGGTCCCATTACTGGCTGCATGGTGTGGTCAAATACTGTGAAACTAACAGTTTTTAAGTGAACACCATTCATCACAATATTCTTTTTCATGATTTTTAATCGTAAGAAACACACGTCTTTTTGTTTTTATTTTCTAGAGTGTGAAGAGTTTTCAGAGGTACAATTGATAATAGCTGATAGAGGTCAAGAGATTACTGCAATCTGTTTTTAAGAATACACTACGGGAGAAATGCACTAGATCCACTTGTATGTCTGCATTTCAAAGATTTCTCATTTGGAGACAGAAGAAAATAGCTTCTCTGAGTGCAGACAAAATGTGTGTCCACTGTTTTGGTTTTTACTGCAGTAGCATCCAGGATAAGTGAAATGTTTTTTTGTCTCAATTGGGGTTCTGCCAAATTTAGTTAAGCTCACACGGCTAGTTAGAAATGTGTTGGTAATGGCCTCAGCGTGTGTGCACCTCTAGGGAATGAATGTAAGTCTGCGCAAAGTCAAAAAAGAAAGCTTTCCTCACATAAAGTATGTGGGTTCTTATCTCTTGCTTATTTGTTGTGCAGTAGCTGAAAAACTACTCAAATGTACCTACATATTCTTTACTAAATGGCATTATCAGTAAAACAATGTATACAAATCTCTATTAGAAGACCTGCGATTAAAGTAGGCTATGTAAGTTCGGAAGTTCTGTTAACAATCTTATGAAGGCTTTGTGCCGAAGCACATAAGTGTATTTTTATTGAGATGTAAGCCAAATAAACAAGTGAAAGGTGAGCATTTTTTCCTCCTGGACTTTAAATCTGAGATGTGCTACCTTTTTCATTTCTTTGGAACATGCTGATTGGATTTTGGGTCCAGCACTCCACTGAGAATTCCATTGTTGAAGCACAACCTCCTTTTCTTACATAGGATATGTAAGTATTAGCATCAAATGTAGTGTGCCAAATGTAAGTTCTCATTATGAGGAATAACCCCTTTCATAGTGTCAAATTATCAACACATTACTTTAACATGCAAGGAGCATTTAATGATGTAGATGATACAAGCAGAGCTAAATGGAAGCACTTCATATACTGCTTGGTCATTTAACCTTTAATGTTGTGTGTCATTAAATTAACCTCTAGGCTTTTGTCTGAAAAGTAGTAAATGCAATGATTAGATAAATGTACAAACGGTACAAGATTAGTAAAATTTGCACATAATTGAAATACTCAAAATTGCACTTACTAGGGAAGTACAATACTTGAATAAGAGTAACATGCCAGCTCTGCATTTATGTGTGTCAGGGAGTTTTCTGAATATCAATACAAAATACTTTAAATCTTTCCAAAGACACTGTCATTAATAAAGTGTATTTGATGGTGGAGAAAGACAGAGAGCACAGCGACCTGATACAAACGAGGAATGAGTGGATTCAGTTTGGTGTTATTTGCTGAACTCTGCGACAGACAAACTCTGTTTCATTTCTTAGCAAAGAAATCTAGTTTTGTGTTTCAGTACACTGCTTGCAACTTGCTGTTGTTTACTGTAATTACGGCTCCATATCATGCTTTTGTCATTTTGTCAGTCTGTTCCAGTCTACGTGTGTAATTGTTTTCCGTGTATCTTTTTCTGACAGTTTTTTCCACTCCACTTTCCACTTGTGTTTTCTCGTCATGCATACCTGGGTGTGCTGGCATGGCTGTGTGAGCCCTGGCAACAGAGATGCAGTGTGTTAGTAAATCATTGTAGAAAGAGATGGATGCCTCTCTACAAATGCTCCTGCACGCCAGGATCACTGAGTGGAACATTTACAATGCCTGAGGGTATCCATACCTCTGGGTCCATCCTTAACTTCTTGTTTGTGTTTGTGTATATGTGTGTGTGTGTGTGTGTGTGTGTGTGTGTGTGTGTGTGTGTATGTGTGTGTGTGTCACATTCCCTTTAAATAGTGATGCAGTACACACAACAGGAACGTGTGCACATGCAAATGCACAAACACACACACAAAGTAAAAGTAAACTCCTCATTGCAGTTTGTGTTGCTCCATAGAGTTAGTTCAGGCAGTGCCTTCATAAAGTATTAATGGGCACTCTAACAGACGCCTGAGTGCACATATTGTATTAGTATGCCCTGCCTTACATCAAACAGGCTACATCTGAATGATACAATGGAATACATAGTCAGTAAAAATGTTATAGATCCAGGCTATTCTATTATTCTTTAACATGGGATTTGGCATGAAAGGATTAGAGGTGAAGGAAGTCCCTTTTAACTTGCATATTTGGTGGCACATACTCACAGATGATATATTATGATAAACATAAATTGTGAGCTACAACCGATTTAAGTTTTTTCTTCGGTGCTACATATCAAGTTTAAAGTATTTAAGTGTATATAAGCTTAATTCCTGTGGTGGTGGAACATGTCACACATTCTCAAAGTGCTAACCTGAAACAATAATTTGGCATTCAGGTATTATATTTGGTCACAGGAGTCTGAACATTCCATCAATTATGTGTTCATATGAAGTCACACAAGGGAACTTGCAATTCCAACTTTGTCCACTTGATGTCACAATCATTACAATGACAATTCAGGCAGCATTGCAGGAGAAATTGAGCAAAGGCTCTGGATGCTCAACTAGCTGATGTACTTGCTCTCACACACACACACACACACACACACACACACACACACACACACACACACACACACACACACACACACACACACACACACACACATGATGAGTGACAATTATCAGGTGTAGATTGACGAGATCAGTAGGAGGAGACACAGAGCTGGAGGCAGCCTCATAGTGTAAAACCTCCTCAAAACGTATTGAGAGAACCCCAGAGACTAGGTGAGAAACTGAGGAATAACATAGCCTCAGTCCCTTGTGTTGCCTAATCACCTGCACCTAAAGCACTGTCTAGACGTTTGCCCTCAGCTGATCCTGCTCTGAAAATTTGAGGGAGAACTTAAAAGGGAGCCATTTTGATGGCAGATTCCATTGTAATTAGCTGATAGTAACTGTGTGTGCCTGAGCTGTAAACCTTTTTTACTTAGCATAATGCACCTTTTGTGAATATACATGTAGACTCTTAATAAGACTGATGCAATTAGAGTAAGTAAGCTGTGAGGTACTTATACACCATTTTTTCTGGAGAATATGCATTCTCTTTCTATTTTAAGAACTTGGCAATGATTTATTTTAACCTTTACGTGTTGCATTTCAGTGGATTGTTTTACAAGAAAGTGTGAAGCCTACAATATAAACTTAGCTCAATCAATTTAAAAACAACTGTGCTAATAATGCTTTTCAAGTATTTTATATATGCTTTACATGGTATTTATTAACAATTAACAAAATATTATAATTAAGATATTATGATTTACAAGGTATTATAATCATGATTTGCAACTTTATATTTAATTTAATTATATTTAATAATTTGAATTTCAGCATTACTCATAAGTTAACATAATTAATTATCATTCCATTGTTTGTTAACTATTAACTGAAGTTTGATAACTATCAATTTACCAATTATTTGTGATGGTTATCATAAGTGTTACCAATATGCTCTCTGAGAGTTGGATTAGAAGATTGATTCCACATTAATTATGGTTGTACAGTAAATACAAAGCTAGACTGGCAAGGAGTGGAATATTTATTTATGAATACTAAAAGAGAGACAAACAGAGACAGTAGGTAAAACACAAATGTTTTTATTAACAACAATGATCTAAAAAGAAGACTCAAGCTCAAATGAAATACATCTAATACACTCAAATCAGTGCGCTAGGGCTTCAGTGGGGGAAGACAACAGGAAAGAATACCCCGTCTCCCTAGTCTGGGAGTGCAACACTACTTGCATGCAATGGGAGCAAGGTTCAAACACGGTGCCTAGCCACCCTCCAGAAGACACCCAGGCCACACTAAAAACGCAAGGGGACAAAAGAAAGACACTCCTGAAACAAAGAATCAAAAATTAACAAAAAAACAACCCTGTTAGTAACTAAACAATCTCAGAACAAACACTCAAGCAAAATAACAGAAATATATTCAGAGGAAACAAACAAAAGAAACGAAAAGGCAACCCTAACAAAAAAAAAAGCAACAGGTGAACCTAAAACATAAAAAGGCACATGTTAGCTGAGGGGGACAACTTTAAATCACCAGGAAAGACTAAAAATGGGGACCCTTCAGCAGGCAGCCACCACCAGGGACCAGCAAAAGACTAAACTGAGCCAGCTGAGGCCTTTTATAATGCACCTGGGTGGGGAGAGGAGCTAAGGGAGGAGTTTGGCTGGACTACTGGGGAGACACCTCACTGTGGTTTACTATACTAGCATAGCTTAGCATTTAGTCTGGAAACAGTGGGAAACAGTCTGTCCAAATGTAACAAAACCCTACCAGCATCTGTAAAGCTCACCAGTTAACATGTTATATCTGGTTTGTTAATTCATACAAAAATCAAAGTATAAATAAATGATATTTTCCAAAAATGGTGAACTATCCTTTGACGTAGAATTTAAGATGTCCTTCAGAGTGGAAATCAAATGCTATAATTTCAGAAACGGTCATGCAAAAAGAGACTTTTGCAGGCCATCTTTAAGGTAGATGATCTCAAAGGCATCACAAGCTGAATCCAACAGGCACCCACCATCCGTCTCTGCACAGCTACCTCCAGAAAAAATATGGTCCCAGAGGTGATGATCTCAGTATTAAGCACTGAACACACTAAGTACCCCTGTGATCTTTTTATCATTGTTGAGACCTGTCTGTGAGTGCTGTCCAACATCGGAACTATCCATGACACCACAGGCCTTTCCCCAGCTCCTGTTAATTTTGTGACATGACAGGCAGGTGCTTATGTGTCATGCCCGCCCCACCCTCCCAGTACAGCATGAGATAAGCAGCCGTGAACGCTAACTCAGTAGCACTCACAGGCTATGCCCATTAGCTCTAAATATCACTCTTGCAGTGCAAATCACCGACGCCTACACCATAATGACCCCATTAACGAGCGTTACACAGCCATTGGTTTTTAGAACCACTTATTGCCACTAAGCTCATGCATCATAACAGTGTGTACAACATTATGTCTCGTGGTAGCTGTGATTTCTTTTCTGTGTTGACTTGGCAACTTGGCATTGCTTCCTTCTTCTCATGTCTTCCTGTTTCTGTAGTCGCATTTGTGCTGACTTTTTTCCACTCTGCTTCAGTCAGTTACGCACCTTGTCTCTGCTCTGTTTAATCTGTTCCTTTCTTTCTTGGACTATGATAGTCATCCTCAAACAGCATCTCTCCTCCCCACCCTTCACTCTCTGCCTCTCTCACTTCCCCTCACTGCCTAAGTCCACACTACAAAGATGTGCTCTTTGTGAAAACCTCTTATTTAGCTTTGTCTTCCTCCCTCTCTTCCCTCTTCTCTATCTATCTCTCAGTCCCACTGTTTCCTTCTTAAGTGATGCTTGAGAGGCTTTGTCCATGTTCTTTTGCATTATGCAGACAAAAGCCAACTTTTCTGCCAATACCACCTCATCTCCTTTGTTTGTTGGAAACAATAGTCACTAGAGATCAACATCTCTTTCTAAAAACCAACAATCCAACAGTTTAATGAAGTTGGAGAAATGGGTGCACTCTTTTATCCCTCCTTATGTGCACATTTGAGACAGGAGGATGGATGGATGATGAGTTAGGAGAGAGGGAATTGAGTTATTCTCAGCTGTCGGGCTGTCTCCTGTCTAGACAATGGGTCAGATGAGCTGGAAGATTTGAGTGTCAGCTGCTAAGGCATGAGAAAACTTTAGGTTTTAACACTGGATTAACTCTAGGCCAAGTTCCCAAGCTGTGTTTTTTCCATTTTCTTGCACGTAGATATATTGCAAATCATTACTTCATTTTAATTAGGGAAATTGGTTTTCAATGAATAAAAAAAACTCTAGACTTCCCTTTTCATATTTTGCATTGCATGGAATATAAAAGAAATGAGGGCTTTTATGCCTGCAAAAATGATACAATAGATCACAAACACTGCTGTCTCTTTTCTCAAATACTCAAGAGAAGAAGTTTTAATTGATAGAATTGCTTCATCATAATCCAGTTCTCTGTATTGTGCAATTGGTATGTTACTGATTACTCTCTCATTGTCTAAATGTGCCTTGTGCTTTGCTGAATAAATCAAAATCAAAAGGTAAGGATAAGCAGTTTGTTCATTTAAATTATAGGAAGTTACTCACACATCTGCACAATGCAAAAATACACACAAATTCACCTCTGGGAGTAATGACAATACAGTATCTTATTCAAATCTTATTCCTCCCTGTTAGCAACATTGTAGGGTAGCCACATCTGATTGGTTACATCCAGTATAGTTTACCGACTTTTATTAGTCATTGCTGCCTAGGTTTGACAGTGAAATATTGTCATATTTCCCCTGTTCTATCGTCTTTCACTTTTGTCTCCTGCGGTGCCAGAACTCCCCATCCAGACAGGCTTTAAGATCCCATGTTGAGGGATTAGATGTTGATGAAAATGAAAAAAGGTAACTGCTATACATTTTAGCTCCTCAGAGTAAATACATTACAGATGAAAAAGCACACACCTGCTCTGAGATACTGGTGGATTGAGAAGAACCCCAGTGCTATCCATGGTGCTGATCCTACTGCAGTCCAAGCTGTAATGTGTGATCAGAATGTGATCAGCACCATGGACAGTGCTCATCGTTGTAAAAATATTATCAATAGTAATATTATAATTATTTTTATTATTGGCCAATAACAGTTCAAGTTGGCTGTAGATACACAGTAAATCAGAGCTGTGGAGCATTACTAAGTTATTGTGTAGGTAATGGCTGGTGTGATTGTGTTGTTAATGTCACACTATTATGCTTTTTTGTTATCAATTCATCGCTTCTTCATCATATCATCGTATCCATTTAGTAACCTTTAGTCTTTCTTTTCCTCTAATCCTACATTTTCTGCTCCAGCCTCCATCGTAGCCCAGAAGTGGTGGTGCCAGATGCATCCATGTATGGACGGAGAGGAGTGTAAGGTCCTGCCTGACCTGACTGGCTGGTCCTGCAGCACTGGCAACAAAGTAAAAACAACCAAGGTGAGAAAAATGGGTAACACTTTACTTAAAGTTTTCTACACAAGAGTGACATGACACTGTCATGAACACATGACACTGTCATGACAAAGCCATGACACATGAACCCTAACCATAACCATAACTAGTCATGACAAAACCAAATGACACTTATCAAGTGAAGTGTTATATCATAAACGTTTATGCCTTGTTTATAATGTTTTATGAGAGGTTCATGACAGTGTCATGTCACTCTTATGTAGATACCTTCAAGGAAAGTAACCAAAAAATGTCTTTCTACGTTTGTATTTTGTTTACATGTGCAGGTGTGGGCCTGTTTGCATTCAAGTCTCTCTTTCTTTATGCCTCTCTCTCTCTTTCTCCAGACACTGATCAATTGTATGTACTGTACATTTTATGCATATGTCATCTCACACATTCTGCTCTCTTTATGTGTTGCCTGTGCTATTTCATGTGCTTGCGCAGGGTCACCTATATGTGTAGCTAGCCAACTCCAGTTATTGCAAAAACAAAATTTAAATTATCTAATATATCTAATATTATCTAAATTATCTTTATTAGTCTCCCTATTTCTTTTGGACACTGAGTAACATTGCTGCAAGAGTTACAACAGACAACATAGACACAACAACAAGCACAGGGTTAAAACAATTAAAACACAAATGCACAGTAAACCTATGGGCTACTCAAAAAGCTGTGCAAATTGCATTTTCCAAATTACCATTTTCTATATTAAAATAAGATAAAAGCCATCCTTCCTACATTCTTCTGTTCACCCATGCATGCCTTACAACCACTCAATCCTACTTCCATAAGCATCCATGCATTTAGTGCTAGCAAAAAAAGTCTTCCAAATTGTAAGCAACATCAAAGCATGTAACCTTATCAGTGTTTACATTTAAACATATCCCCTGAGAAATATAGATATATGATATAATGTCCAGAAAGAATAAAATAATATACTACTGAGCATCTTCTAGCTTAAGTAAAACTTGTTTTAGCTCAAATTGACCTTGATGTTCAATTGATTTTTTTTTCTTCTGTGAATCATCTTGCATCAATTAGTGTGTGCTGTTTTTCATACTGTAAATGACTGCATATGAAAAGTCAGAAGTGAATACCAAGCAAACAACAGATAATCTTATGAACAAAGGTTGTTTGGATCTTCAAGATGCATGTGAGTTTAAACACTAATCTAAAACATCAATAAGAAATTACAAAGACACAGATACAGAGATAATCAACAAGCAAGCCTCCAGTGTGCATATTTGTTAATCTGCTGTAAATGTATCTCATCCGACAAGGGTAACAAAGAACTGATGAAGAAAACCTTTGTACACTCTGTACTCCAGACAACCACTGCGTGATGCTATGTAAACTGACACTATTCAGATGAGATGAATTGATTCAACTGAGAGTCCTTCATGGCCCTTTGTAAGCTGTTGAAGTGTGAAAGTTGATTTGCGCGACTGACGGCAGGGGTGTGTGTAAACACGTGCCAGAGTGCTTGTCGTGGGATAGAGCAGGTGCGGTTTATTTACAGGTGAAATATAAAAAAAGAAACAGTTGTGAGAGACGCGGCGCAGGCGGCATAAAAGTAATTGCTCGAGAGATGACATAACAGCACAACATCTGTTGCATTCATTAGAATGCATTATGGCTGGGGCCTTCCATAGAGGCTTTACAATTAAGACTCATAATTAAATCGGTGAATGGGATAGACTGAGGAACTGAGGCACTGCTGGGCACAGTCACAGGCAGCGGAATTAATGACCCTGGGCCTAACACCCACTGGTACTGTTGGGACTGGTAGGTGCAGTAATCCTCATTCTGTTACATAGTGAAATCTCTCTTCTTCTTCTTGTTCTTCTGGTTCTTCTTCTCCCTTTCTCTTTGTTTTGTCTCTTGTATGGCTAGCCTATCAGCTGAGCAAGGAATGAGGAGCCAATGGCTGACTGCATCAGTAGACATTAATTGTGCATATACAAGGTGCTTGGGGACCAGTAAGCAGTTACTTGGAGACTTGGTGGCAGATTTCACTGGAGATGGTTGCAATGAGACATCGATTCCCTGGCAACTGCACGCATGGCCCTGCTCTCCTGTTCCCTCTGTGTCTCCTTTCTTTATCCTTTGCTTTCTTTCTACCCATGACCTCCTTTTACCATTTCAGCGTCTCGTTCACTCTGATGATCTCTATCTGTCCATCTCTTTCACTCCTACGCAGCGTAGGTGGGCTGTAGAAAGATGCATAGATTGCCTGACTGAGGAACCAGAGCACTGTTTGACAAGGAACAGCAAAAGCGCCACACCATAAGACACATCTTTTCCCATGTGTGGCTTTATGGTACACATTCACATATGGTGCAGCATTCTCAAGTCTTTTTAAAATATACAAGCATATTAGAAATGCACATTGGATGGGATTTGTTAATGAAAAACAAGCACGCCTTCAACACTTAGTGTAAACAATTACAATTATTACTAATCATTACAGCTCCAAAACATATGAAATCCAGCTTCAGCAGTTGAGACACTGTACATCCCTACAATCGGTCACCCGGCCAGACTGCAAACAAACATTTTCAATCCAATGAAAAAGACATAGAGCTAGAAATAGGGAGGAAATGGTTAGATTTGGAATATTCTTTCAAATGGAAACATTCATTCAGCAAGTGTGAAACGGGACAGTCCATGTAATAACATGTCTCTGTGACACTGATCCTCTTGTCTTATCTGTGGTATTGTTTCTTTTTTAGGTCACACGATAGCAAGAGAGCCTCTTAGCGACGAGGAAACCTGAAACTCTCCATGTGGAAAGGATGGATGACTCACACATATATACCGCACAATGGGGAAAATATCAAGAAAAGGACCACTGTAAGGCCATCCATCATAAAACAATGGGATAAAATGTACTCATCACAAACTATGTACACTTGGCTACATGGAGCCACACATTCAGCATACATAGTATCCTGGTTGTTGAGACCAATGAACTTCAATCATGGACAACCAGGGTAAATCTGGACACAAATGGACTCTTGTTTTCCAATAATGGAAAACGTGGATTGATAAAAAAAAGGTTGATTTCAAAGAGTTATTAAGCATTTCAAAGTATATATTTCAAAAAAGCATGTGTGGATGAGTGTAAGATGTGAACTAAAAGCTGTGCTTTAGGTGCTGCTGGACACAGTCCAGACCTGTTGTCAATATGTAGAAGTTATACTGGATACAGTGAAGATGATTTGGGAGAAATGAAAGAGATAGCAGTTCATAACTAGCAAATAGCAAATTAGCATCCAATTGCTCTTGTGGGTCAAGTCACTATCATGAAGATTGTTTCGCGGGAGTCATTTTGCAGTTCTAATTAGGAATTTCAGCGTAGGATCATAACAACATGTTAAAAATTCATGTAAGATATTTGCACTAGTTGAAACCATTTGGAAATGTTTTGTTTTTCTAGATATCTTCCAATATTTTGCTGTGGATGTCACATGAAACTGATGGTGAGCATTTTGTAAAATGTCTGACACTCAAAGTATATATATATATATACATATATATATATATATATATATCATGCCCCATTATTACTGAATAGGTATTGGTTAAAAAAATGACTATTGAGCCTAACTTACAGATTGGTACAACATAACTTAGCAAAGTGTGATTCATCCGTCTCATTTTTGCCCAGAAACATTTCCAAGCTCAGTCTTCAAAGTTATATATCTTTGAAATATTATATTCAGTCTGTGACATCTATTATGTTAACTGTTAAAAGGAGGCCCATAAAATGTTCAAACAATAAACACAAGTTGTAATTATGTTGTCATTTCACTTTATTGGGTATGCTTTCTTTTATTCTCCCTCTAAATGTTCAGTTTCTTAATCTTTAAAAGTAAATACAAAAAAAATGAATTGGTTTAAACTCCCTTTATTAAGAGATACAGTATGTTTTTGTTTTCACATTGCCCACTGATTGCCTCCAGAACCACCCTCATCAATGTTTAAGTAAGAGATCCTGAAATAATTGCCATCGATAATGGCAGTTAAACCCTTTGCAAACATGTTTTTTCCTCACCGGGCTCAATCATTACTGCACTGAGTACAACAGTGTAGTGCTCTAAACAACCACCTTAAATCTCAGTTTTCTTTGTCTGTTCTTCTCCATCTCACACTCATCTTTGAATCTTTCTGTCCCTATCTTGTGCCCCTCTCTATCATAGAATAGATGGCACAGTTAAAATAGTTTCACACACTATATTATCTATATTTCTAAGCTGTTTGTTCCAGTGTGCTGCTTTTTGCCGTCATGCTTACCAAATTCAAATTCTTTTTTTCTCTCATGTAGACACATCCAAATCTTCCTCAAACTGCATCTGTCTGCCTCTCTGATATGTGAATGTGTTGGGTCAGTGTGCCCATGGGTTAGCCTGCCGGTGGCTGTTCCTCTGCGAATAAGAGCCTCTGCTTTCAGACATGCTGCTTTGTGAGCTATGATAAATCTGTGGGAGCTGAGCCGCTGACTCTCCAGCTCCAGTGCTGAGCTCTGAGCCAGAGGGAGCTTGGGGGACAGCAGGGCTACCGGTGGCAGGCAGCTCCACTCTCTCATTACTGAGAGGCCTGGATAGCACTGGGCTTCTCTCGGGACCACTGACATGGAATATTTTTAGGCCTACAGTGCAGCACTGCAGTTAGGCCAGTCACACCACAATGCCCTCTTTCCTTAAACAGTGTCTCAGCAACAATGGTCCATTTATAGTGGGAATAGGATGACATTCCGCTACCGCATTCGCCTACATGATTCACCTACATTCACACAAAAACTTTCACAAGAATCCCACCCATTAAAACCCACAAACATAATGTGGGAGAACTGCAGAGAAAGTGGAAAGCTTTAATTACAGCCAACATAACACAAAATGTCTCCAGAGCTGTGCAACATCAAACCATTTGAGGGTTATCGTTCCTCCCCCTCTCTCATCCCCTTTCTTTCCAGCTTTGTTTCTCCACCCCAGAGGTTTGGTGTTCTGTAGGTGAGCCTGGCGCCTTGCTACCTCTGTCCTACATGGCTCTCTGCAGCAGAATCAATATTTGAGGACAATTCTTGCTTCGCTGCTCCCTGGTGGCTGGGGTTTGACGCTGCAGCTCCACCCTGCCTTTCCAACCACGCTTACATAGACAGGGAAGACCTGACAGGGAAAGATTCACTCATCTCAGGTCACCGCTACTCAACAATAAAATCTGCATAGTGCACTGTACATATATTTACAACTGCCGTACAGGCAGGCCAGCCCTGCAGCAGTGCAGAAGCAAGCGCCTCAACTTTTGCCAATTTATGAGAAGGAAGACAACTGAACTTGCTAAGACGCCTTAAGGTATCTTGGAGGGATTTGGTATTACCATCTTTACCTTTAATGAGATGTTGCATAGCATGCAAATTAAGCAGGCATCAGTGCCTATCCACGGGTCTATACATTGTCTGTTCTTGTGTAAAAAAAAACCCAACCAAACCCAATTCTAACATCCTTGTTACCAACTGGCTTTACAAATAATGAAATAATTCAGCATCCATTCACTGAATGAGTTGTGTTTACAGACACATTCTCTAGTGTAACAAAAGAATCTTGTTTTTTAGCTTGAAGGAGATGTGTCAGTAATGTGTCAGTAGGGGTCTGACCTCCCAAATGTCCAAGGAAGACTGGTTGCTTAAATCTCCAGTGGGACTAGTGGGACCCAGAGGGCAGGACCTACAGAGGCAAACAAACCACATGGAGGACAAAATAAGATGCTAATGAGAGAGGATAGGCAGCTTTAAGTGAGAATAGAAAACAGAAGAATAATGAGCTACATAAAAGAAAAAACAGAGCTAGAGAGGTATTGCTATAGTGTTTGAGAGAAGACAAGCGTGTGAAGAGTATTTTAAGTATGTCTTTGTTTATGTGCTAAGCCTGTGTGGCTCCCGAGAGGCCACTTGCATCGTCAAACCAAACGCCTCCAACAGTCCATCACACTCGTCAGCAATTTACACAATCGCTACCTAGAGAGGGAGAAATAAAGGGATGAAACACTGTTGTCTTGGCTTATGCATCATCTTTTGTCGAGTCCAATTTGTATTAGCCTCCAGCCATATCCAGAAAATATGGGTTCAAGATTCATGTTCAGTGAGAATGGTAATCTTCAGATGAAGTGAGTCTGTCGAGGCAAAAAGATGTGTGACAACCTGAGTCAGCTCTAGGAAAAGAGAGCTTTTTGCCATTTTAGAGGACACGGGCTCCACCTCCTGCTGTCTGAAACTGACATTGATTTAATATAAGTCAGAGGGAGATTAGCTGATGAAGAATATCTGATCAGTGATATCAGTGCCGGATGGCAGTCACTGGTCTTGTCACTGTCACTTTAAACTGAAGACATCAGCTCAAGTCAAAATGTTTTGTTCAACTGATTAAATATTTTTAGCGCACTGTGACATATAATTACTTAAATGTGTGCATAAAAGCTCCCAAAAATATGTTATTTAAACCCCATATAATTGCACTGAGGCCTTTTATCATCACTCAGCTCACTCGAGAACACAATGCAGTCAGTCCTCTTCACTCAGTATTTTGGTGCAGCATGTTAGATCAGTAAACATGGTCACATGAATGTATTGGCTACCACAGCTGGTTAGCCGTCAGGTGATGGTGTGGGGATTAATTGCATTAGCTCCACTCTCTTACCCAGCATAGAATATGTGACAAAACACCACAACACATCCCATTAATATTTAATGAAACCAAATAAAAAAAAAACAGCAAACAATCAAAAGTGTCTTTAATATTCATTTTGCGGCAGGCCTGCGACGGCCCGATATTGACGGTGGAGTGAACGGGGGATTCATTAACATCTTCTCCCTCACTGCTTCCTCTCACTGAGCCATTCCTTGCTGCGTCGTCAAACTCACTTATCTCTCTGAAGCAATTAGCCACTGGAGGCTCCATTGACCTGAGCCTTTGTTTGACTAAACGGGCTGCATTAGCATGGCCGTAGCCTGGCTGTCTTGGCAATGCATGTGTTGGTGCCAATGTGAGCAGCACTGATAAAGAAGAGCCCTGCAGTGCGTGCGTGCGTGCGTGCGTGCGTGCGTGCGTGTGCGTGTGTGTGTGTGTGTGTGTGTGTGTTCAGGAAGCTTCAGGAGGTACATACATGCATAGATATATATTAATTAACCACCATTATGCCATTTGTATTGAGCACCCACTTATATACTCTGTTTATACATATGTGTGTGTGTGTGTGTGTGTGTGTGTTGCAGTCCTGTTGGCACGGCAGGGGGGGGAGGTCAATGTAAGCAATTCATATTTATGTGTAAATGTTATTTTGTCTGCCTTTATGCTACAAAATGCAAAAAAATCAAGAGCTGCTGGTCTCTAACACTGATATTGTTGACAGCAGTTATCCAAACACCAGCAATATACATTTCAATACACAATACAATCAAATATTATTTTGCCTACAGAAGATATACGATTGCACACAGTCACACGCATATACACATGACAATACGACGAGTTGCAGTGCTTACAGGAGAAAAGTCTTGTTGGCTGGCACTGCTCAGCATATGATTATAGATTTCTCAGTGTGGTGGTGACAGTCAGCTGGTGAATATGGTATGGTAACAATTTATATTTAATGCAATTTAAAGCCTATTTTTTATTTTAAGAAATTGCATTTACTTTATTGTCACACTGTATTACTGTATGTCCACCATTTATCAAGTAAGAACACAACAAAAGAAAGAATCTAAATTAAGATTATGCATGCATATGAATATAACTGTCAGACAAACAGCCCCCATTTATGCAAAGTAGAGAAATGGCCTACTACTAAGTGTTTTGGTGTTTACACCAATGACAACAACAGCTAAGTATGTATGCATTATTCATAATTAATTACCCAAATGTGCTGCTCCTTCCTTATTTACCAAACTAATGGTTTGTTTTCCTGAGAAATGTATCCTGTCTGGTACGTTGGGTGTAGACACAACGTCCTCATACATTTCCCTGTCAGGTGAGGTATGGAGAGAGTGATGAGACAGAACAAGGGAGGATCAAACACACAGAAACCATTAGTTCCACTGTCTCTGTGGCCTGCTGCTACAAATTTAAAATCATTACAAGCAGAGACCTCACACATTTTACAAGGATTTTTATAGTATAATTGAGAGCCAAACTCCATACTAGCTAGCCTCTGTTCCCACTAACATCTGTAAGTCAGTAAAGTTTTCTTTTATTCATCTTTCTTCCTGTGTTTTTTTTGTCAATATTCAAAGCTAAATGATGATTTGCATCTGCAATGGATAGTGAAACTTGTGCCTTGTCATTTTTTAATCATAAAACACGTTGTGATTGTAATGCTGCACTGTTAATGATTTTCCTCCTTTTTGTAGTTATTGTTAACTTTCAACATACAGTCTGCCTCCCTCTCGTTATCTGTTCCCCTTTACAGCACTTAAACATAAGCACCACTTTATCCCTAACCCCAACAAGTCGTCTGACCCCAACCATACCCAAACCTCAACTGCTTATCAGTGGCCTGTTTATCAGCTATGCCTTCCCAAAACCTAACCCAAACATCACTGCAGAAGAGGGAGGAACAGACTTCACCAGAAGAAATATAACCTAATTCAAAATAGCACTGATTTTCGTAATAATGCAAATTACAACCAGCACTGGATCATAACTTACTTAGTCTCCCTTTGCCAGACCTTCCTCCACAGTGATGCACAAGAAGGTCCAGCTAGTCCACACATATTCTGTTATAGGAGAAAAACGTGCTCTGGTTTATTGGCATTTCCTTAAACCAATCACAATCATCATGGGTGGCGCTAAGCAAAACAGCCTCAGGAAGGAACTTGTTTTGTGTACGTTTAAAAGTTGTTTTAGTCATGCAACAGAAATCTCAGATTGGACAGATAATCTAGCTATCTGACTGAATTTACCCTGCAGAGATCTGAGGCGCAGATAACCATTGTCCTCATACACTCACCTAAAGGATTATTAGGAACACCTGTGGCATGGCAGTTGCTTTAATGCATTTAGGGGTGTGGTCCTGGTCAAGACAATCTCCTGAACTCCAAACCGAATGTCAGAATGGGAAAGAAAGGTGATTTAAGCAATTTTGAGTGTGGCATGGTTGTTGGTGCCAGACGGGCCGGTCTGAGTATTTCACAATCTGCTCAGTTACTGGGATTTTCACGCACAACCATTTCTAGGGTTTACAAAGAATGGCGTGAAAAGGGAAAATCATCCAGTATGCAGCAGTCCTGTGGGCAAAAATGCCTTGTTGATGCTAGAGGTCAGAGGAGAATGGGCCGACTGATTCAAGCTGATAGAAGAGCAACTTTGACTGAAATAACCACTCGTTACAACTGAGGTATGCAGCAAAGCATTTGTGAAGCCACAACACACACAACTTTGAGGAGGATGGGCTACAACAGCAGAAGACCCCACCAGGTACCACTCTTCTCCACTACAAATAGGAAAAAGAGGTTACAATTTGCAAGAGCTCACCAAAATTGGACAGTTGAAGACTGGAAAAATGTTGCCTGGTCTGATGAGTCTGGATTTCTGTTGAGACATTCAGATGGTAGAGTCAGAATTTGGCGTAAACAGAATGAGAACATAGATCCATCATGCCTTGTTATCACTGTGCAGGCTGGTGGTGGTGGTGTAATGGTGTGGGGGATGTTTTCTTGGCACACTTTAGGCCCCTTAGTGCCAATTGGGCATCGTTTAAATGCCACGGCCTACCTGAGCATTGTTTCTGACCATGTCCATCCCTTTATGGCCACCATGTACCCTCCTCTGATGGCTACTTCCAGCAGGATAATGCACCATGTCACAAAGCTCAAATCATTTCAAATTGGTTTCTTGAACATGACAATGAGTTCACTGTACTAAAATGGCCCCCACAGTCACCAGATCTCAACCCAATAGAGCATCTTTGGGATGTGGTGGAACGGGAGCTTCGTGCCCTGGATGTGCATCCCACAAATCTCCATCAACTGCAAGATGCTATCCTATCAATATGGGCCAACATTTCTAAAGAGTGCTTCCAGCACCTTGTTGAATCAGTGCCACGTATAATTAAGGCAGTTCTGAAGGCAAACACAGTATTAGTATGGTGTTCCTAATAATCCTATAGGTGAGTGTATTTTGACCATAGTTTGAAATTTCTGATGTTGTTGCACTGTCCTGTAGAGGGGCTCTGTGTCACATTGTGTCTTTGGCTAAAGTTAACAGACACATGACCGGTCAGTGGTCACTATAATTCATGCAATATCATAGGAACACGTTCATGAGAATGCATTGATATTAGGGTCTCTGTGCACAATATGATGTAGCTGCCATCTATAGTTTAAATTGGCCATGGGCAGAGCTAGTCATTTACAGTGCAGAGAGGAAGAAAGTTGGAAAAATTAAATGACAATGTTTGTAGATCTAGTAGAAAGTAGTGTGTTTTTATCTGCAAACAAATTAGTTATTGTTTACACGTTTAAAAAAAAAACAGATGAAAGAAACCCTCAACAGGAGATTGCCTTACACAGCCATAACACAGGCTAGAGGAACAACAGCTACCCTGGATAAGACATCAAGACTCTTTTTTTCAATCTGCTACCATTTTTTGCAAACAAAAGAGTAGCTGAGCTTTGAAAATAATGGCTGCTTAAAGGTTACCATCTAGTATAGTAGTAGATACCCATTTAGCTAACAACATAGACAGAAAACCTGAGCTACATGTTCAAGCTTTTCAGAAAGACTAATGAGAAAAATTCTACAATGACAAAATTCAATAAGAAGCTGCTGGAAAGTTTTATATATTAAAGGCATGCATTAAATAAACTAACTCTAGTTTCTCATAGTTTCTTTCCACCAGCTATCCTAGAGCAGGCTTATATTCAGACACATATTTTAGAGCCTCCTGAGCGTGGCTGCACATCTGCTGGGACTAGCAGCCAGATGCCGTGCCCTCAGCAAGACCTCAGCCCAGACGACAAGCTCCACAGGCGGTGACTGGCGTCTCTAGTCATCCCGCTGTACCCTGTTTGCCCTCAGAGCTCAGGGCTATCCGCCTCTACGGTTTCCTCTGCGCCCGCCTGACAGATGCCCCGTCAGCGCAGATGTGAGTGGTGTGGGGGCGACGAGGGATGGCAGAATGGAGCTAAATCACTGTGTAATCAACGTGTGTGGTTGGGAGGTGATGGAGGCTCAGCGGGCACGCAAACATTTACAATTGGCCAGGCAGTCCTTGTAAACCGGAGTGGTTGTACAAAAGAGGCAGGTTGAATAATTGATAGGATGTAAGAGGATCTGGCTTTGGGGGATTTTGGAGCATTGATTCTGGCGGAAAGGGAGAGAGCGGTGGGGAGAGAGACGGAGAGAAAGGCTTTCCTGGTACTAACCTTTATAAATGCTTTTCTCTTTCCTTTAGCCCTCACCCTGCCTAGCCATGGTGATTCTAGGCATGCCAGATGTAGTTTTTCATCTCTGCCTCCATTCCTTCTTTTGCATCTCTCTATGTCATTCTTTTTGTAATGCTTTTCTGTGTGAAATGGCGGGTAAGCCATCATGCCAGTGCATGACAACAACATGGCCAAAGTGAAACAAAAGAGCAGATGGCCGCAAAAACCAAGAAAGAGAACAGAAAAGAATGGAAAAGATTAAGGACAAATTACACAAGAAAAAGAAGAGGGAAACAAAATAGACAAAGAGGAAAGGTAGTAAGATAGAAAGAGGAGACAAATGTCAGTAAAAGGTTAGAGAGACAACTTATATTGAGTATGTGAGATATTTGCCTTTTTACCTGGATGAAAGTCATGAATAATCCGCTATCACACACACTGCAAACACACTTATGCACGCACTTGCGCACACACACACACACACACACACACACACACACACACACACACACACACACACACACACACACACACACACACACACACACACACACACACACACACACACACATTACCTATGCTGTGGTAACCCTTTCATCTAGCCAGCTGCAGGGCTCATAAAACAAGCTGATATAAATAAATTCACCAGCCTGGTTTAAAGCCTTAGTCTGCCAACAAACACACATGCAAATAAACACAAGCATGCACTGTTTCACAGTCTCTTTTGACTTTGCACACTTCACATTCACATCATGTCCACAGACTGAGAAACAAGCTTATCTATGGTTGTTTCACTTGAGCTGTACTTTGCAGAAGTAGGAGAAAATGTTGTGAAGTCTTATTCTCGTCTCATCAAACAGAAGAGGTATGAAGATGTGACATTTCTCAATAATGGTCACTGGTAAAAGCACTGCTGCCTTGTTATTGTTGTGGAAATGATGGGCACACGCTCTATTCAAATGCAAATTTCTCTTTGAACAAAGTCGCACAGCTGTACCACGAGGTGCCTTGACTGTATATTGCTGTTTTTATCAGAATGCATCACAAACATTGCGCTCGCATATTGTACAGTACGACATCAGAATAATTTCTACTTCAAAGTTAGAAACATTCCCATTTTACTTTATACCCAACTGACTGCAGTTGCTGCAGTAATTTAAAGTCCTGGTCTTGCCTTACAGTAAGACTTTGCAATTAGCTATGATGGCTATGCTAATGTTTTCCATACTCTTGGCAACTCTCTTTGGTTTCCTACAGAGCTCATGTGTCTGGGGAAAGAGAGAGAGATGAGGACTTTTTTTTTTTACTTTTTCTTGCTCCGGGATTGCTTTATCTTTACTTCAAATGAGGCCTATTTTGTGCATGAAGTAACTGAGAACAGTGGGTGGCTTCTCCCAGACAAGAGACATGTGTTTGTTTGGCATTGGGTGGGTGGGTTACATCATCTAGCTGTCCGCCTTATGGCCATGCACTCCTCTGTGCCGACACAAAGACATCGCGCTAAGACCATCATCAGAGGAAATTAGCTCAGTAGCGTTGAAAGCACTCGCTTCTCACAATAGCCAGTGGCCATGCTAAATCATTAGCCTGTCACTTCGTTGGGGTTGAGACCAATTATTCTCTCAATCCGCCTCCAACCCAAATTGCATTATTGCAATTATATCCATTGCATGACATATTGTCACGGCGAGGGTGTGTGAGATGGGGAAAAGAGAAGATAGACTGAAAAAAAAAGATGGAGATGGAGGGGTAAAATAATTTTGGTGACATTATCAAGCAACTGGGATCATCTCAGTGTTTTCAAGCTGGCTATATGAAAGGGCATATTGATTACATTTTCTGCTGTTATGGATGTTTGTATTTACACACATAAACATCTCTCCTTATCACCCTTTTTCTCAAAAAAAGAAAAATGTTTCCATGTCAGACTTTTTTATTGGACAGTATTCTTGTTACTTGTTTGGCTACAGACTTTTCCCTCCGTCTCGTCACTCTCTCTGTGTCTACCTAACTCTCGTCCTGTCTTTCTTTCACAGGGTCTCTCACCACAGCTTTTGCTGTCACAGCACTCTTGTCATCAGGCTGTCAGTGCTTATCATTGTGTATCAGATCATTATCCAGACCTTGCACTCTGTTGAAGTCCGAGGTGTAATACAGCATGGTCCTGTCAAACCCTGTCACAGGTTCTGTTGGTATCCCTGCTTGAACTGTAGATCATAGTTCCTGCCAAGAGAGTCAGCACTGCCACTGGGATGTGAGAGCCTCATGCTGAGGTTTTTTGCAGTTACAGTGACTGACTTTATCCTACTGCACTTCAGTCTCTAGCTTATTACACATATTGGCCCTCAGTTGTAACAATAGATTCCAAATGATGTCAGAAAATAATGTATATAAGTATATAAATATAATACATAATATAAATATAAGATTAAGATTAGCACTCCAAGGGAAAGTAAAGTAATAGCTTCCCTCTGCAGTTTCCAATCAGTTTAGAAGTTTACCCTTTAAACCAAGGCTGTTTTTCTGTGTGTTTCTTGCACTGGACAACTGTGCATATGTGTTTGAAAGTGTGCCCTTGTGTGACTGCCTGGGTCTGTCTGCAGTGAGAACTTGGACCCAAATGTAATTAGACTTGGTAATGTTGTGACCTGTTTACAGCTTAAGCCCTCTGATAATGATAAATGCACTTGACATACTGTATGTAGTCCAGACTACACTTCAAAAAGAGAGTGTGGACAAGCTCCATGTCAGTTAGTCAGACAGCGGTAATGTATCATTTATTTTGATCCTGGACATGCAGCAAAGAGCTGCAGGTTGGAACTGAACCCACGGCCACTGGGGCAAGGACTGAACCTCTGTACATGAAGCACACTCTCTACCAGGTGAGCTACCCAGGTGCCCCCCAAAACAACTTTTGAATGTACACGTTCCACCAAAACAAATTCCTTCCTAACGCTGTTTTGCAGACGCACTGTTGCTCCATCCGGCGCTTAGCACTGCCCAAGATGACTGGGACTGGTTTAAAGATATGTTGCATGTTTCTCCTATCCTGGAATGTTGTGTGGACTACCCAGACCCTCCTCCATAGCACTGTAGAGATAGGTCTGGTAATGTGAGACAGAAAATCTAAAACTTAGTCAGCAATCGGTTCTAAATGATACAGATATTTCACACTGGCAGAAAGTCATGGGCTTAAAAAAGAGGGATATTTATATACATAGAGAGAGACGCAAGGCTAACCCTGACCACCTGCTCTCCCTCCTTGCTCACCATCCTGCCTGGGGGTCACTGTGGACACACTTAGCAGACCTCCACTTAAACTCCTCGAAATCTGACTGAAATGCATGTTCCCCCTCATTAATCTATTTAGCATGTGTGTGCGGCAATGTGTACACTTACGTTCACGTGGTAGTGTTTAGCCATCAGTGTATGTATGGTCCTGTTTGTCCTTGTCTGTGTGTGTGTGTGTGTGTGTTTGTGTGTGTGTGCTGAAGCAGAAGCTGGTCTGGACCCCCAGGGGGTGAGATGGTGGGATGGCCGGGGCTAGGTGCGTGGTGATGTGACAGTGCTGGGGCAGAGCAGGGCCGGTTGGTGCAGCTCCATCTGTGGCCCTTCTGTTCTTTCACTACCTGACCTTTGACTGTCTTTAGGTGTTACATGACAAGGATATCTGAGCCACAGCCCTTTAGGGCTGCTAGTGCTACGGACTTAGTATACACAGAGGTCAGATTGGAAGTAGAAATGTGCATAAAGTGGCTCCAGAATAAATCACACCTCCTGCCAAAGGCCAAATACTATTTGGATTCAGGAGTCCATGTGGGTTTGTCTGAATAAAACAGAGAGGGGATTTTGTAGAGGCTTTGATTCACACTTGACACTGCTCTAATGAGAGAGAAAAAACTGTCACTTCACAGTGCTAATTTGGGTGTAATATCCCAAAGTCAGCCAATCCACTGAGGAGAGGAGAAGGAGAAAATTATGCATCTGCTTCATTTCCCTAACTGGCCGTAGCCAGACTCATTAACAAGAACTATGCCCATACAGAGAGGCTCCATTGAAGCTCGTCTCCGCATAGAAACATGCACACAGCCAGTTAAGTTAAGCACGTACCAGACTATAAAGTCTGCATCAATGTTCCTCCATTTGCAGAGTCACAGAATCAGAATGTGACTCTTAGGGAAATCACACTACGGCAGAAGATTAGTGACAACCAATGACCAATTAACTTGAAGGAACCCTTCATAATATCAAAGGGACTGATGTTCCAGACATTGCTGCTGACGCGTGTTTCCAATGAGTACGAGCATCCTTCATTAACCTCTGTGGTGATGATGGTGAGCTGCAAGGCCAGCTTAAATAAAGCTGCCTATCAGGCTGCTGAGTTGCCTGGAAATATTTCTGGGTCACTGAAATTGAGAGCTGAGCTCATAACAAAATGGAGGCTGTTGTCACTATGGAGCAACAGAGCAGATGGGGTGCAGAGACTGTTTACGGCCACAGCAATAGCAACATTTTTGTTTTCAGTTAAAGTGGTTAGTGAGAGTCGGAGGAATCAATTAGCTTTTGATGGGGCGAGGTTCTTAAAATTCATTAGTGCCAACCTAATTATACAGGAACAATGGGTTGATAATTACATCGGCAATAATTAATACACTTATTGTAACAAAAGGAGCGTTGAGAACACAATTATCAGCTAATAGCTTATTACTGAGTGGATATAATCAGCAGTTTTGTAGTGAGAGGTGGCAGAGCTAGAAAACGTAGGCCAAGTGTAGAGAGGTAGGGCATGTTGTTACAGATGTCCAACATCAGAATGTATTCCCAACAGTCTGAATGATGTCAAAGAAACACATTGTCGTCAATGAACTAGCATACTTCCCTACTTACTTTTATTATTATTATTATTAGTCTGTGCCAGTAACGTGGTTAACATTTATCAATGCATTTAGCATTTTAGTTTTACACAAAGCCAACACATCATTGTAGCCAGTGTTGTAATGTAACAAAGTACAAATACTTTGTTACTGTACTCAAGTTTATTTATTATTTATATTTCTCAAACCTTCATTCACTTTTATTCCACTGCATTTCCTAAATAAAATGTATACATTTACTCCAATACATTTTCCCTAAGCATCTTCATTACTTACATTTCTTGGAGTGCAAAAAAGCAGGTTTGGTGATTTATTTCTTCTAGATTGCAGGTACATTTTTACTTCATTCCAGTTGGTGATTAATGACAATTATTGCCAAGCGTCAAGTGCCAAAACCATAGGCCAAAACTAAAAAAGAGGAAGAAGCATGATAACTGATAACATCATAGAAGCCCCTGCTGGAGGCTCTGCCCTCAACGTAACAGATGATGACCACCCCGATGACAGTGATGAATGGGGTGGTGATGAAGATAATGTTACATACCTGCGGCCGCATTTGCAAGAAACGTTTTGGTACGTTGGAGTGAAAGATTCTTTCTCACAAAAAAATGAAAAATTCAGTTTTTCTCTTAGTTAATGTTAGCTCTCTCAAAATATGCAGTGTTTGATCCTTTAACTTGAGTGAATTGTGCCTTGAAAATCCTGGAAAAGACTTTGAATTTGATGTTTAAGAAGGTGTGGAAACCCTGAATATTATGCTTTACCATATGGATGCCACAATAAGGTTCATAATCAAAGTCTTGTAAATCTTTTTACTTTTATAATTAATAGTGTATTTAAAACAGAAAAGATAAGTCACCTTAGCTGTTGAATTGCTGTATAGATGTGTTACTTTTTTGGTTGAAAAAGATGTTTATATCGTCTGTAGGTGTGACAGATGTCTTCACAGCTGGTACTCGGTGGGGGTTTGGTGGGTTTGTTCTGATTGGACAAACAAGTACAAGAACATTTATAAGATATGGGTTTTAACCAAACTATCAAATTTGTTTGGGAGTCAGCATGTTCTGTTCCTTTATTTTGAATTGGTAGGTGGTGGGGTTATGGTTTCATTTGGATAATAGGTTGTGCCTTTAAAATATTAATTTGTAAGACAAATTTAAATAAATATCAAAAGGTTGTTAATAGAACATTAGGCCTAAATAAAACATAAATAGAGCCTTGTATTTCAATACCATATGCTAGAGTTATGTATCTGATCTTTCCATTCAAAATGGGCCCATCAGTTCATTTTTGTATTGATTTTTATGTAAAAAATAGCTTAGAGTATTTGTTCTGAACAGTATAGATAATGGCCAGAGTCGCTCTGTTCAGCTTAATTACATAGTTAAGGAACACCCAATTGCCTTAGCAGAAAAAGCACACATTTTCTGTGTAAGAGAAGCAGATGTGGAATATACTGTAGCTGTAGCTTGTTTTTTACTTACATATGCTACATTTACAGTTTGTTGCATTTGCTTTAATCACAGCCTTCATTTGTTAATGTATTGCACACCTGTTTAGCCTCATTTAAGTTTAATCATTTCATCAGTGTAGATATAAAAGTTGGTAATGAGTTGGGCTACATTTACATGTAAGCTATTGTAATAAAGTCGTGTTTTAGTGTATAGGCTACTTTTACATTTATAAAAACCTTTACATATTTTTGTGTGTGGCATTTTAGGCTTTTATTTTTGATTGGACAGCTTAGACTTGAAAGGGGAAAAAGAAGGGGAATGACTTAAAATGGCCTAAAAGTATCTTAATCACAAGTAGGCTATATTGTAGGCTACTTTGCTACATTTCAAGTCGCTGTGGAAATGGAAAAGTCATAATAAACTGTGAGAGAAAGAAATGAGATACATCAACCCCATGCACTGTATATTTATATTAATGGTCTGTGATCAACCCCTGCACGTGGGCAGGAACAGCAGGAGGTCAGGGCACATCTGCACTCAGCTGACACACCGGAAGAGATCAGCGTGGCCGAGGGGCTGCGCGGGGTGCAACCAGCAGTCAGGCTAGCAGACTGAACAGTACAACAAAAGCACAACAATGCAATCAAATTAAGGATCCTTATGTGGTATGATTAGCATTAGTAGGCTATAGTTAAAAAAGGTTGTATCTGCCTTAATCACTCATTTAATGCACCACCCGGCTAGCAGAAGTGATCCAAATCAATCACACCCACACTGTTACGTGAACAGGAGGGAAGTTCACCTTCAGTGAGGTGTGTGAGGCCGTTCTGCTGTTTGTGGCTGCAGAGCTTCCTTCAGCTCAAGCACAGTCTGAGGAGCGCAATAGGACAGAGAGACAGAGTGGACTGGTTATATTATGCTTTGAGAATCAACAGCAGAAAGGAGGACTTCGCAAGACTCAGAATGCCGTTTAGACAGGTGAGTACAACAACACAGTCACTGAACTCACTCTTAAGATGAGTGGAACAACCACGCCTTGCGTGTGCACGCTACTTATTGGCTACATGATGTGTAAAACTGTGCACTTTCTCCTTTTGCTTTGCTTTTATGGGCTGTGGAGTTTATGTGGTTTATATACACCTCCCTGCTGTCTGCTTTGGTGATGTTTTATTCTGCTGTCAATTCTATAAGTAATAAGAAGTGTCCCATTTTGATTTATGTTTACTTGCCTAAGTTTTGTGACTTTTCTAGTTCTAGTGAAGCTACATTGAGCAAGACTGTTGTACATTTATAATTGATATTCAGCTGTACACACAGGCTGCAAGATGCCTGGGCCTAAATGCAATGTTTTGTTGGTTTGGACCTCAGGCCTCTGATGCATAGGCCTATAACTCTGTGTATAGATTCACCACTAAAACAGTGTGTACATAGTTATCATTACCTGCAGCTGTGGCTATTTGTAGCGTCCATACCACTAATTCATGGCATGCTTCTGCCGCAAAATCTCAATCATCATTTATTATTATTGAATGTCAGAAGGATGATAATGATTCATTCACAGTGCTCATTGAAACAAAGTGCTTTACAATGCAGGATACAATTAAATAATTATATGATAATAATGTTATTAATTACCGGGGATGATGGCTCAAATGTCAATTAAAAGTCAACTCATGATAAATGTAAAATGTATTTTATAAATGTGTATTTACATAGCATTTTAAAGAATGGTGTGTAGACTACAAAATAATAATTATTCACAATCAGTGAAATTAGTAAACAACCTAGAAACAATGTTATACGTCTCTCAACTGTATATTTAGGTGGGCACATTCTCACCCCACAGTCTCCCTTTATAAAAACCTTTATTTATATGTGGGAAAAGGCTTACGCATGTTTTTTGTGTGCCTATGCGTTTATACATCTGGCCCCTCTGATGTTCCATCAGTTTATACATTGACATTTATGTATACATTTATGTTGTAGCCTGGCAAAAGGTGTTCGCAAAAGTAGAGTCAGACCTCTTACTGCAGCTCTCCCTCTTTCTCGTACGGCATATGCATGCAGAAAACAACCAATAGGAACGCTCTCTCTCTCTCTGTATCTGTTGTTGGCTAGTCTTGCATTGCCAGACCTTCTTCCACAGCGCTGCAGTGGCGAGTCTGGCTAGTCCACACTTAATTCTGGGATGGGAGAAAAACGTGCTCTGGTTATTGGCATTTCTTTGAACCAATCACAATTGTCTTGGGTGGCACTAAGCGGACAGAGAAATGGTGCCTATACAAAATAGGCACGGAAAGGAACCTGTTTTGGTGGAACATATGTACGTTCAAAGCTTGTTTTAGTCTTGCAACAGAAAACTCAGATTGGACAGTTAGTCTAGCTAGCTGTCCAGATTTACCCTGCAGAGATCTAGATCTAAAGCTTCATCTAAAGCTAACCATTGTCCTAATAAATCGACCACAGTTTAAAATGCCAACACAAAGAAAGTGGAACATCCGGCCAAAATGACCGACATCCGGTGGAATTTCCGGCGGCACCTGAACAATCCCGGAATTTAAACATCGTCGATTTAGACTAGTGATTGGCCAAAGTCTCCCATCACGGGCTAGATTTCCTTGAGCCGGAAAACAGAGCCAAGAGGAGGTGCAAAAGTCTAGTTTTTTCTCTGACCACTTGAATTACATAATGCGGGAAGGTTGTCATGAAATGTCTTTGCCCAACAATGGTGAAAAGGAATTGCCTACCATAGCTTTAGTGCAGGGAAAGTGATTTTCTTTCTTTTTTGTATTATTCCTATTTGAAAAAACACTTTTGCATCATTCATTGGTGGAGTTAAAGGCAGGATCATGTGCATTTATACAGATGCCCCACAATGATCACAATCTAATTAACCAGCTATTCCAGACAAGGTTTTTTAAAGACCAGATAACAGCATGACAGGATGCTTTTTGATGTATAATGAAGTGTCAAAATGAATCCCAAAATAGATATTACTAATTATCTTATCAAGTTTGGCATTTCTTCATGAATCCTACCATTCCACTATGCAGTTTCTGACTTGCTGGTAGTTTAAACCAATGAGTGGAGGGTCCTTTTTAATTGATTTTTGTATGCGGAGGGTCCTTTTTAATTGATTTTTGCATGCTTGGCAGATAATGCAGAGAAAACCCTGGATCATGATCAAGGGAACTATAACTGCTCATTAGGTAGTGTAATAGCATGAGATGTCCACAGGGAAAGTCATGAACCATCTCCTCATTATTACCTCTACACACCTTTGCTTGTGTGAAATGTTGTAGTCCGCAGCAGTGTAAATGCACAAAAAGCCCACGAGATCAGACTGTCTGCCCTTTTCTCAGCTTCCTTGACAGATGTCAACATGTGAACGATTGTCCTTGGGTAAACCTCTAGTGGGTTGGGGGAATGTGTGGCTATGTATGATGTAAGATGAAGAAAATGAAGAATCCTTGAGGCCCTTTGAGGTTTCATTTGAAAAACCTGTCATGTTTGCTTGTGATCACTAATGTTGGTGTAGTTTTGAACATTCAACGGGGAAACACATCAATGTCTAAAATAAACCAGCATATTTAAAGCTTTAGTGCATAATGTTTTTTTGTTAATGAACATCCGTTACATTGTGAGGGGGGCGGGATAGACAGCACAGACAGATGCATTCAGCCCTGTACCACTCACAGAATGCAGACAGTCAGTGAAAGTAGAAATACAGCAGCAGGGAAGACGCTTACTGTCAAAGGGGTTCAAACTGATGCTGTCTTTTTGAATCATGGCTCCCTGTAATCATTAGGCTTCTCTGCTGCCCAGGGAGTTTGGGTGAAGCAGATGTAGGATACAGTTTAGTTTATTTTCACTTCCTCACATCCTTATTTGAAGCATCGGTGCTTTTTACTGCACTGAAATGAGTAGAAATCATTACTTATATTGACCTTTGAGTTCCTGCCAGCACATATTGTTCATCACTGCAGGAAGCTGTTGGAGGCAGCCGACTGAGTCATGGCTATGTCGGACTGTGTGTCTGCCGTGTGTCTGTGTCCGTCTGTCTGTCACACAGGTATATTGACTTTCATTCATGTGACATATCTCACCGTTTGCTCAGGGTAAATGTTAGAGCTATGACTATGCTTGACTGATGCTGGAGATCTCCCTCAAACTAAATATTCCCCTCATGAGCAACCGTGGCCAGGTAGCTGCTGGCTGTCAGTGGCGCATTCACATCTGTATTACGACTGACAGGACACGACACAACTCAGCCAGATAGCCTGACTGCTATTTACACCTACTCACATTCTAAATGGCTGTATTTCTGACAGCTAGAGCAGTTTTACCTCCAGCTTCATTCATTTCTTGGGGGAAATATGTGTATGGACTTACAGTATGTATCATCATGTCTGGCTGATACAGTTAATTGTGTCCATCATTTTCTCATAACCTGACCCTTATTTTGTACAGTTCTTGCCATCATTTCTAGCCTGTCAAAATCAGCCCACAGTTTTGCCTCTGTCACTGAGGCCACAGGTAAATTAGCTCAAGACAGATCATTTCAAATGGGCTGTAGAGGTGAATGATGCTTTCCGCTTTCACACAGACATCAACACAAACCATTCCTACATGTCCTTGGGTGAAATAGGCTAAATCAACCCTTTTTGGATGTTTTCCAGATTCAAATCTTGTAGGGCATACATCTTACTCACAAGATGTTGTCTGGCTTTTTAAACATTCATGCTTCCGATAACATTTTCCTTAGCAGTTTAACTGCTAACATTTGCAAAGACATAACTTTACAAGTGAGTGTGCTTTTATCATTAATTGCAGATACTGTATGTAAAACTCATCTAGTGTGTTTGCACAGTGTATCTATTACAAAGTTGTCTGCCCTTATTTTACAATTAACCAGGTAATTAAAATTGTCCTATTACTAAGGGGAATTATAATATACATACTATAATTATAATATGCTACAAAATGAAGAATCAGTTTTTAAATAAATTGATAATTTTTTTATTTTTTTGAGTTTTTGTGCAGGTTAAGAAAGAATGTTACCCTGTCTCTTTCTTTCAGGCCTAAATGTATATTTAACTATAGTAAATCTCTTTTAGATTTTATTTTATTAACACCAAGGAATTATTTTTTATATATATACTGTATGTCCATACTTTTTCAGTGATGCCCTGACATGAATCTTTACACTTAAATGCATTTAAAGTATGAAAGTAAAAATGGTAGAAAACGTGAGTGCGTAGATGCGATGTGAGCACTTTTAGAATATGATTTGAGAGCTTGTAAAAAAAAATCTGTACTCGTAGATGTGATGTGAGCATATGTACTCATATATTTTTTTTCCACTTCAGTCACTTTTCCAGTCCAACCACAACTCAGTGATTACAACCTCTCGAATCTGTCGCTGCAGCGTTCTCTCTCGCATCACACAGCGGCGAATCTGCGCTCTCGACTTTTGCAACACTTCTTGCGATACATTTGGTGCAAACCTAATTTGTACCAGTGGACTTAGTCTGTGGAGCTCTGAGCCAACAGGACGGCCGGGGACAGCAGGGTTTCTATCGCCAGATGAGGGACAACTCTGTCCGGCTTATTTATGTAACATGAAAGCTAGTGTTAGCTAACTAGTAGCCAGCCCGCTTCTAAATACTGTAAACACCTTTTAATTATCTCAACACTTTTTAACAGTCAAACTGAAACACTGGCGGTGAGCTCCAGGTCCTGCAGCTGCGGACGGACCGCCATCAGTGGGTATAATGCGTGCCTTTTAAATTAAAATGTATTTATTTATAAGTGTGCTGCTACCGGTTCTGGAGCTCTCCGTGTCCCGCTGGAGATCAGATCAGGTCAAAGTCGGCAGCGGAGCTTTCTAGCAATGTTTCCACGCTGGCCGAGCCCCACTGATGGCGCTCCGTCTGCGGCACCTTTTTAAAGGTCCCATGACATGGTGCTCTTTGGATGCTTTTATATAGACCTTCCCCTAATGCCTATCTGAAGTTTTTCTCCCAAAATTCAGCCTTGGTGCAGAATTACAGCCACTAGAGCCAGGGGGCAGGCAAAGCAGAGAAAGGGGAGCTAACCAAGATTCCAGATCGGCCCATCTGAGCTTTCATTTTCTCAAAGGCAGAGCAGGATACCCAGGACTTGGTTTACATCTATCACCATTTCTAGCTGCTTGGGGATCATAGGCAAGCTGGGGTAATGCATATTACAGTTTTTTTCAGTCGCTAACAAGCGTTTGTCGAACCAGTTTTCACATTTTCAAAACTCTAAACACAATTAGCACAGCATCGGTCTTTTGTGGCCATACCATTCACACATTTCAAGTCATTTTCACACAATATGCAGTTAGTGAATACATTTCCACAATGCTTACATTTTCTTAACAGACAAGCTATACCTCCCAACAAAATTGTGGATTGTTTTTGTAGTATTTACAAATGTTAACACACACCATCCCACAACAGCAAAAACAATAATCCAAACCTTAGACACAGTATAAAAACCTCTGCTTCTGCAATGATATCAGTTAAAAAACAATGTATATCAGGTGATAATGAAAATAAACAATTGAATAATTCACACACAGCTGATTTATGTTGGGTAAATTGGGCAAAGCACAGCTGATTCCAATCTGGCTTAGACTAAGTGGCAAGGGTTATTTTTTTCTATTACATTGACACTTATACATAAGGAGGACTTTGAGGAGTGATGTTTTTGGAAACAGAAACAGAAAAAGGCAAACACTGTAATGTCTGGACAAGGAAGAGTAAGAGCAAGGGGCCCAGGGAGAAGAGCAGGAGCAGGGAGAGGAGCAGTGAGAGGAGCAGGAGTAGTGAGAGGAGCAGTGAGAGGAGCAGGAGCAGTGAGAGGAGCAGGAGTAGTGAGAGGAGCAGTGAGAGGAGCAGGAGCAGTGAGAGGAGCAGGAGTAGTGAGAGGAGCAGTGAGAGGAGCAGGAGTAGTGAGAGGAGCAGTGAGAGGAGCAGTGAGAGGAGCAGGAGTAGTGAGAGGAGCAGGAGTAGTGAGAGGAGCAGTGAGAGGAGCAGGAGTAGTGAGAGGAGCAGTGAGAGGAGCAGTGAGAGGAGCAGGAGTAGTGAGAGGAGCAGTGAGAGGAGCAGGAGTAGTGAGAGGAGCAGTGAGAGGAGCAGTGAGAGGAGCAGGAGTAGTGAGAGGAGCAGTGAGAGGGCAGGAGTAGTGAGAGGAGCAGGAGTAGTGAGAGGAGCAGGAGTAGTGAGAGAGCAGGAGCAGTGAGAGGAGCAGTGAGAGGAGCAGTGAGAGGAGCAGGAGTAGTGAGAGGAGCAGGCCCAAGGAGAGGGCAAGGTAGAGGTGTACGAATGCGTGGTGGTGGCATTCCAAGGGCTGCAAGAACAGTAGTCAGTGATGAAATTCGTGCCACTATCGTTGACCATGTAATCAACCACGGTCTTTCACTAAGAGAGGCTGGTGAAAGAGTGCAGCCCAATTTGAGGCGGTCAACGGTTGCCTCCATTATACGCATCTTTCAACAAACCAACAGGTAAGTATTGCATTTTACATGGATTGTTTCTATTCTCACTTGTCATGTCAATAAGGTCACACAGTAATGCATATGTTGAATTTTTTGTCCCTCTAAAGAATGCAACGTCTTCCACCCTCTGGGGGAAGAGGAAAGCTCCTCAATAATGATCAAGAGCTTGCCATTGTAGAAATGGTTGTTGCAAATAATGCAATGAAACTGCATGAAATTCAAGCTAGAATTGTGGAGGACCATGAGATATTTGACAATATCGATAGCATCAGCCTCACAACCATTACACGGACATTGTCCAAACACAGAGTGCGGATGAAGCAGCTCTACACTGTTCCCTTTGAGAGGAACAGTGAGAGAGTCAAGGAGCTACGACGACAGTATGTCCAGGTATAGTGTATATTCAATTCATTGTCCAGTTCTATAAGCTTTGCACTTTGCAAGCAGGTAACATACACAGTAATAGGTTACAGTACAGTATGGTATACAGTAATGACATGATTTACATTAACTTTGTTTCAGAGAGTTATGGAATTGGAGGCCAACCAGACCCCTCATGAATTCATATACATAGATGAGGCAGGATTCAATCTGGCCAAAAGGCGTCGACGTGGACGAAATATAATTGGGAAAAGGGCCACAGTTGATGTGCCAGGACAGAGAGGGGCAAACATTACCATGTGTGCGGCAATTGCAAATGCAGGATTACTCCATCACAGATGTCAGGTTGGACCCTATAATACCGAGCGCGTCCTCGCCTTTCTCAATGATCTCCACCAGCACCTGGTTCCAGAGCAGGATCAGGAGCGTGTAACATGAGGACCTTTGTAATTACCTGGGACAATGTGGCTTTCCATCATTCGCAAGCAATAACAACATGGTTTGAAGTCCACCCAAGACTGGTAAGTCTCTTCCTTCCACCCTATTCACCTTTCCTCAACCCCATAGAGGAGTTCTTTTCTGCATGGAGGTGGAAGGTTTATGAGCATCAGCCACATGACCAGATGTTCCTCCTTCAAGCCATGGATGCTGGCTGCAGGGACATCACAGTTCATGACTGCCAAGGGTGGATCCGACATACCAAGCGTTTTTATCCCAGGTGCATCGCCTTGGATAATATCAGATGTGATGTTGATGAAAACATGTGGCCTAACCCTGAAGATCGCAGAGATTAAATGCAGTAATTTTGTGCTTTTTATTCCCTCCCTCCCTTTCTATCTGGGCTTTTACAGTTGTTTTTTTTCTTATGCGTTTCATGGATATTTTGTTCACTGTAAGCAATACTGTATAAAATTGTACAATACTGCAGCAATTCTGTTCTATCATACCGTGTTTCTACTGTACCTCCTGTAGTAAACAGTAAATGAAAACAAACTGATTTGCTTTTACTGGAATGATTTTGAATGTGAACATTACAGTACATGTGGACATACAATTCCCAACCAAGACATGTAGTGTAAAAATGGTGGATTGCATGTTTTGCATGCAAATACCTGTAAAACTGAAACATAAAAGTCTATGCAGTTTTTGTAATGTCAACAATAGCCAGTATTCTGAAACCTGGTGTACTTTGATTGACTGCATGTACTTTCTGAAGCGAAAACAAGTGTTATTCTTTGACAGAATAATTTCATTTTGAGCCAGGTTTCCAGGGTTTTGGTAAAGTTAGTGTGTGCAGAGAAGGATGTGTTCTATTTTGAAATGAAGAGTTAGTATATGTTTAACAAAATGTGTTTTTGAGAAGAAAATTATCCATTTGGCCAATTGTGTTTTGTAGGTGTGAGTCTGTGTTAAGAGTTTAGAAAAAGTATCTGAAGTATGGGTAAGCGCTTGTTAGCGATTGAAAAAAACTGTAATGTTAAAAAAAATTTTGTGTACATTTTATTTTATTTTTTTTACAGTGGCCAGTTACACGGTTCTGTCCTTTTCATTCAAATCATTTATTAGATTTTCAGTTATGTTGTGAAAGTATTCCATTTCTCCCTCTCTTGATCATAGAAGGCTTTGATTCAAGTTTGATAGATGTCCCTTCTATAAATACCCATGAACATGCAATTGCAAATCACTGTAGGCATGTCTCAGCACATGCATGACATTCTATATGTGAAATGGATAAACAGCTGGAATTGCTGTGCATAATGCTCTCCGCTTATAACATGTTAATTACTGTGATCACTGCAGTAAGCATGTATAATAAACTCCCCAAGTCACCAGTGTCTACAGGGGACTTGGCTCTAATGGCTGTTGACTATTTCTCATTCTGTGGCTGGTTTCACTGCAGTCCTCGGAGGGTGGTTTCCCTACGTGCACACTCCCGGGTTGGGCCATGAACCCGTCAAGCCTACCCACCTCGGAGATTAAACAGAGGGGGGAATAGTGGTTTGGACACAATGGGAATACTCTGGCTTCTGGCAGAGAGCGTAATCATGTGTTTGCTGTTTATAAATGTGTCTCTGTGTGTGTGTGTGTGTACCAGGGCTATCAAAATTGGCCATAAATGGTATTTGAGTATTCTTTCTAGAAAAAACACACGCATTATGACCATAAGAGGGCAAACCATTGCAATAAGAGACATAACTATCTGTATAATAGGATTAGCATTAGCTTCAGGTTAATTTAACAAGGCTACAAGGGACGGGCATTCTATGTCATCAACATTTGTCTACTCACATTGAATTATATAATACCCGAGTTGGTTACTCACAAAAACAATTGAGACACTGCCAGTAAAGAGATCCCAACTGGTCCTGGCTAACCGTGGCTAACGCTGCCATGTTAACCCTGCTATCGGCAAGAGAGGACCATGAGTTTGCAATGAGCATGCCGTTTTTTAGGTCAGGTAGAGTCATAGACAGTAAAAAGTTGACTGTCGTATGTACCGGAAGTGGAAGGGTGTGACTTCGGGCCACTTCTTCGTGATCCTCCTTCTTCGTGACCTCCTTCTTCGTGACCTCCTTCTTCGTGACCTCCTTCTTTTGAATATTTCAACTGGAACACTCTGAAGCGTATACTGGCCCCAATAGTTCCAGTGTTGTGCCTAAAGACGTTCATTAAACGATAGTTCATGAACTCGTTCCTATTTTTGGCAAACGTGAACTGAACGTACTGTATAACTGCTGCATGAACAGCACGTGCACGAACAGCACGATGTCTCAGTTTAACTTCGTTCAATAGGTTGCCAGATTTCTATAGAGCCTTCCAGTCGAAAACCTGGCTAAAACACACTGCAAACAGGCTTTAATATGTAGTGGAAAAAACACACAATCTGGCAACACCGCCACATGCGTCATCAAAACAAAAAGCAGCATGGAGGCGATGAAGCATGATCATTAGTCGTATGATCATTTAAACAAGTTTTATGACAAATTTGGCAAGGATGGGCAAAATCTTTGCCCATTTCTGTGCAAACTTTGCCCGCCGGCTTTCAAAAAGAAAATCTGCACTTCAGTCACATCCACAGCAAACTTGAAACGGCACACTGAACTGAAGCACCCGGCTAGCCTTTCAAGTTATACAAATAAAAAATCAAAACACAGTCAAGACAGATGAAATCTGACACATAGTTTGTGTTAAAACTGATAAAATAATTGCTGTCCGTGGTTTTATATTGGCTGTGGCAATAATTTTGAAAAATAATAGCTCGCAGCTTCATATGGAAAAAGAAGAACTATGAACTAGTTCATTTTTGTAACTGTGAACTGATCTTTGAAATAGTTCATGTAGAAAGTGAACTTTCCCAACACTGACTGTAGGAATGCCTCATATTACACAGGTGTTCCTGTTATTATGTCTATCTTCTGGAAGGGTAAACGCAATAACAAATAATATTTTATACACCGTCCCCTCCCAAGTACCTCCCGCTTTTCATTCAGCATCACCTGAAGAGAGAGCAGGAGGTGGACTGTGTTCTATTACTAAAACAGCATTGCAATAGTCAAGGCATACCCTTTTTATAAACCTTAATCTCAATGCTTATGGATGTTCTAAGATTTTTGACCTGTTGAGCCATGGGGCATACTCTTTGTGCCCATGAAAATGGAATTCACCACCCATTGTCCGCTGACACAGTGATTAATGCCCTGTTCTTATTTTTTTACTCTTTTGCTGCTTGGATCTGTCACAGTTGTTCTCAGCCTTTAAAAATTCTCATTATGTCTGGAGTGCAGTTTGGATTTATCTAGTCTTCACCTCCATAAAATGTTTTGGTCAACACCTGTCCAATTATTACGTGTTGAGGACAGTTATTCAGTGATAACAATAATATACCATTATGTGATTAATTTCCAGTCACTCCCCTGTCAGTGACTTTGTCACGAGGCTATCTATCCAAACTCCTCTTTAATCTGATTGCTTCATGTGGAACGCAAGTGGATTTTCGTTTCTCTCTAAGCACCCACTATTCATGTTTTATTAATGTCATATGCTGTCGAACTGGGCTCTCATAACTGACTTACCAAGTCATCCCTTTCCTTGTCACAAATCAAATTAGCCCAGACTGTGATTAATCATCAGGCGGAGCACCCAGTGAAAGGGGGCTGGCACCTTATTAATTTTCTTAATTACGTCTTGTATTAGGTTTCAGAATCGTCCTGTCTAATTATGCCGCCTCTGACTGCCAACACTTTCAACCTGGCTACACAAATTATTTGTGCAACTAGGGGGTATTTAATTGGAGTTCATTTAATATAGGTGCGTGATTAATGTAATAAAGAGGGGGTTTGTTCAGGTGGAAGGTTTTCAGTTCAGTTCAGCCACACAACAAACAGTCAGGGATAGGCTTGACAATGACATGCCATGTTACACACCATGGTTAAAATAGGCATTACATCATCTTTCTAAGTTTCAGTTTGAGTCAGTATGACATGGAATTATTGATTATTTTCACCTTGACTTTTGCATTACATTGAAGTGAATGATTTGTTGTAATAACAGCTGAAATATTCTAAGGTGTCTTTGAGGTAGATTTTAATGCTACATTATCTTGCTGGATATTGAAAACAGACAAAAAATTAACTGCTTTAGACATTATGTGTCAGTGTCTATACACAGTGACAAAATATGTTCTTAAAAGTATCACAACATTGTTAAAGGGTGTAATTTCATTGTCTCTCATTTGTACCCTGGGTTAACTGCAATGTATTGCTTTTTAGCATGCAGTAAAACAAATATCTCATTGCTGCAATACAGACCTGTGCTTCCGGGTAGAGAAAAATTATGAATCAGCCAAATGATCAACACATTTCACATGAGCTCGTGGATAGGCTCGCAGAGCTTTGCTGCCACTGTCATTATTTGTGTTTAGAAGGCAATTCTGGAGGTGCTGAAATGAAAAAGAGAGATTATGTGGCTGAGTGCACACACCCTGCCTATGAATCATAGGAGAAGGACTGTGGTGTTTAATCGATGACACAGTCCAGGCATTCATTTACTAAGTTGTTCATTTGTGGAACGAGTTTAAATAGTTTTGCTCTGAGCAGTTCAGGAAAATGCACTGCCAGTGTTATATGAAATGAGAGCAGTGGCAGGGGACATCCCCGTACCGGCCTGCAGCATACTGGATCTGGGAATCACTGTTTCACTCCAGTTGAATCTTTCACATTAAAGCTTTGCTATACTGAAAATTAAACACAAGACTTAACATGACAAGCAAGCACTTACATCATTCTTCTTTGATTTAGCATTCTTAAATGAATATTGATATTGGCTGTAGAAAAAAAGACCATTAAATTAAATATTTAACAAGAAAAAATGTCTTATCACACACTCTTTGGGCTGTAGAATTCTGGGATTGTTCAAGTTGGAAACCTTCCATGGGAATTTACAGGAAATAACAGGATTGAAATGAAAATATAGGCGTTATCTGCTATTTGCTGTATTTACGATGTCACATGCAGATAGAAACTAACCTTTTATTATATTGTAGGCAGACACAATATTTATAATAATGAACTTATTTGCTGAATAAATCCATTAATATGTCAAATACATACAATGTGAAACAAGCTATGTGGGAGTTAATTAATGGGGAAAGGTACCTACTAAAAAGTTATGCCAACAATGTGGGCTGTGAACAACTTATTCATGAAATCAAATTTAGTTTTTACGTTTTACAATTCAAATCAAGCTATATCCCACATGGTCACAGCTAGCTATCAAAAAATACCAGAAAGTGTACTTGTATTTATAATTGTTTTTAATTGCTCTTTAATGTTTACAGTAAATGCAATGGTTTGATGTTACCTTAATTGAGAGAAATTATGCATTTTCCTGTTATTTCTGACAATTTGACAAACAAATGTATATTATGCTTGAGTAAATAAACCCCCAATTAACAAAGATGGTTAAAAAGGGTTCTATAATATTAATATTTAGAGATGCACTGATTACCACTTACTAGGCCGATTCCGATTTTTCATTGTTTGGCAAGCCAATACCGATTTTAGCCGATTCCGATTTCATATTTTCTAACCACTTTAAGCACACACAAATAATTTTTAATAATTTTCTATCTTTACATTTTGCATAGAACATAGAACATTTTTTGAACAGATAATAGATGCCTATAAAATAGAACTATATAAATTACTCCTAGTGTGGGAAATTGACACACATCTAAAGTGCAATGTTATGGAAGAAACATTTCCTTCTTTTCACATCACATATCCAACTAAACAAATAAGATATATTCAGCAAACTAAACTGCTGTTTGCATGAAAACAGGTAATATATAAATAACAATAATAAAATAAATATAGCCCTGCAGTATAAAGATATTTCTCAAAACACACACACACAGGCCCGTTTGTCGACAGCGTCTCCTGCAGCGTGGCGTCGGAGGCAGAGGGACCGTCACCGCAGCGTTTGCTAACATTAGCTTCTTGCCTCATCTGGGGTCTGATAAACAGTAAATTCATCAAAGTCAGTGTTCCCAATACTAGTTTCCGATATACTGTAGCTGTGAGTGCTGTTTTCTTGTTCCAGTTGTTCAGCCTCCGAGGGCAGAGAAAGCGGCTGACCGTTTGCCTGAGATCAGTAGAGCAAACTGCTCTGCAGAGCTTTTCTGACATTTTGTAAACAGCTGATGGAGCGGCGGTGCTTGTGCACGTGTGATGCTGATGTTGCACAATGTTAAACATGCGGCACCCAAGTGCATTTGACTGGCATAAAATCGGCATATGTCAATCTGACCTGGCGGTCGCAGGTCACATGGCAACCGGACAATTCCGGTCACCGGCCGGTCAGTCAGTGCATCTCTATTAATATTAAGGGTTATATTCATATTAATATTTAAATAAACCGGCAGAGTCTAGTACAGCCGGACTCTGAAGATAAAACTGAGATTACTTCATATATTCAAGTGCATGTTCAATACGTTACTTGGTAAATTCTGACATCTCCTAAAACTGGGAAAACACATTTATCGTTTACTGTGAACACGTTCTGCCTGTTAGTGAGAGTGTGATTTGCCTAGAAACCTGTCAGTCAGCAGCTATACTTGTGATTTGAGGAGAGTTATAGGGGAGGGACAGGCAGGTAGACAGAGCAGAGTTCGTTCTCTTAATACAGCCATGACGGAGCTAATGAGAGACACAAGTGAGTCAAGTCTTGTGCACCAGCAATAACACAATAACAAGGACAGGAATAACTGTTCATATAAGATAGATTGACATCCCCTGCGGGAGACTTGGCTACATTTAACCACAAGTTAGCTGACGTGTGCTAACCATGGATGTATCAAGAGAACAGTGCTAACCTCTGCCAAAACAGCACAGCTTAGGCCTACATTAAAACTTAACACTAAACCAGCCCGCTTCTATGTGAAATAAATGCAAAGAGATAAACAGACTTACTTGAGATTTGGAGATTCCAGGTTAACTTGAGGAAGACATCTTGAGGATTCCTGTGGAGGTGCGGTCTCTCACCAGTAGCCTATGTAAATTACCCATAAACCACGCCCTCTTTGTCCCTCTCCTCAGGCCCCTCCTTCTCACGTCAAAACAGTGACAGAAAGTTGATACTGAAAACCAGTCATTGTAAAAAAAAAAGCGTAAAAAAAAAAAAAAAACTATCATAATGCAGACAAAGTGAACTAATATCATAGGATTGCGAGATTTTGATTTTGTGTTTTTATATATCAGTTCAACATTTTTCAGTGCCAATATTTGTTGTTTCAATGCCAAATTTAATTTTCAATACCACAGGTTACTGTCACTGTTCTAGCTCCATAGTGTTAAAAATAACTCTCCTTTTATATTTCAGTGCCTTTGTTGAGTTTGTCAGTTTGCATTATGACAGCTTCAAGTCACTTACAAGTATTATCTATACACTGGCATGTTTGTCTTCTATCAGCTATCTGTTAGGGAAGGTAGGATATTTTACATTGTGACAGCCAAAAGAAAAGTTCTGACAGAAAGATACTAATGCTTAATAAGTCACCTAGTTGCCATTGTCGTCAATTTTCTTAACAATCGTTTGTGTGTGAGTGTAACTAGTTTTGTGAAAGTATTGCAAGTATACTAATATGAAACTATATAAGACAATAATGAGATGCCCAGTGGACTGCATCTACCCATAAGGTTGTCAACTATTTTGCTCTAATATATCCACAATAATAATAATAATAACAATAATAATGTATACTTTATTAATACCACAAGGGGAAATTACAATTTAGGGACAAAGAGTGAACAGGGCTCATCTTTGTTTAGTATTCTAAACATTTCGATTGATTGATTTGCTCAGAAATAACATTTGTTTTGGCATTATTGTCATTTCAAATTGGTGTTAGCCACATTTTCTGCTGTCATCATGTAACATGTCAGCACTATGACCATACAGCAAAATATAGTGCAATCATCAAAACAGTTGGCAGATTACCATACTTATGAGATGGGAGCCTAATACATTTTCATTTTGCAATTCTAATTGGTTCATTCTATACCCGTAAACATATAGTAAGAAGAAACGGGTTATATATGGATCTGCTGCAATATAATTTAATGACATGGGTAATTCCTCAGGACAGCATTTCGATGAATAGCACCCGGCTTTAACAAAGCAATGTGCTACAGCAGGACTTTTTGTATGGTCTGTCTGTCTAGTTGCACTCATCAATGTGGCCTGACGAATAAAATGCATTGTGCGGCTGGCTCAGGCAGTAGTATCTCTCTTCCAATGTGGATCAATGACCATCGCCTTGAGACACAGACACCATTCTATTTGGGATGATAGCTTGGGGAAAAACAAGGTGGGGAAGGTAATACAAAATAGAAATACCCTGGACAGTCATACCCAGGCACTGTCATGGGAATAACATCTAAATTGATTTCTGCACCATGCTCATGTTAACATTCCATTCTAGCAGCAAGGTTTGCTATAGAGGCTACTTAGATGGAGAATGGTATTTTTCCCTTTTGCATGCTTGTGTGTCTGTATGCTTGTTGCTAGGTTATGGTGATTTGTTTAACAGTGTAGGCTTCTGTGAGTTATATGCATTTAGGGGCCTGGATAGGACATTATGGTAATTCACACAAAATTCTGGTTTGATAGCCTCAACTAGACTTGCAAAACAACTACAGGTCACACACAATTGTCTCTATAGCTTATGCAAGGAAACGCCTGCTTGTGTTCTTGGCACTGTATGAAGTGCAAGCATGGCACTTAGATTTCACTTGCCTAAGTGAAATGATAGTGTTGAATCTAAATGAGGCATGCTTGGCCCTCCAGGGTAGCAGCTCTGTCTCCTCCTTGTCCGAAGACTGTGTCCTTCACAATCCCTGCTTGCCCTTGTGCCTCTGATTTGCATACCAGGGAAAGAAGCAGCTCATTGGCTGAGGGTGGAATTGGGAAAACCGTTTCCATCCTGTAGTAAGACAATAACCTTTACCATTAACCCAGACTAAAGACTGCAGAGAGTCCTTCGCTTTTACTCTCTAGTGCATCAGTTTAATATGGCATCAGTTTGGTTTTCTTTTTTAAATGGGTGAAAAAGTCTCAACTTGCAACTGGCAATCACGTGGGAGTCATCAGAGTTACAAAAAATAAAACACAAGAACCTTTCGCTAACTAACAGCAACAAATCCTGTCCTACCATAAAGATTGTGATACGACTTGAGGGTGTATTGGTTAAAAAATGTACTCACATTTCAGAATAAAATCAATTAATTAACAAGCACAGGTAACTTAACAACAGAGCAAAAGAGGGATCGTGGACACTTTGAAATGGCAAAACTTTTCAGTCAGTGTGTAGGCAAAACGTGTGTGGGTGTGGGTGGACAGACGGCACAGTGGTTTGTCTCTGGTAGGCAGCCTGAAGGTTAGGCTTTGACATGTACAAACTTGGACTGACAGCATGACATTTCATTTGACCTCCACTAACATAATGCCAGTACAATCTGTTGCTGGTTATTATCATACCTGTGCACATAAGAAAAGTGCTGATATACTAATCTGAGAAATGATTCTGTTTCCCAAATTCAAATGCTCTGTACTACACGTTGATATTTAAAAATATAATTGTGTCCTCATTCAGTTGTGTTTGTCACATGCTGACAAAAGCGGACTTCTCACACCGTCTGTGATGACCAGAGAGGCTTTTACATCACGTGTTCAACACATTCTGATAACTAAACAACATTATAGGTTGATTTGCAAAGACTCCCAAAATGTCACATATGACATTTCTGTTTACTGTCGCACGGTGGCGATTTAATGATGTGATTTGTGAACTGCAATGAAAAATGCATAGTTTGAAATTTTTGCAGGAAGGTTGGTCTGTGATGACATTGGTGTCCCTGTTGAAACATGAGGGGAAATAAAGTGAGGAAAATGGTAAAGCAGCAGAAAAATACATTGTCATTGTGGCAGCTGCTGACAATCATAGACAGCCATGTCATTTTGCTGACAAGTTAATTCGTGGTTGGCGGTCATGGCACAGTGTCACGGGACTATGACAGTGATGTATTGTAAAGCCATCAGTGTGTGTGTTCATTTGTTACAAAACAATGGCGTTGCAGCAGAGCACTGGTGTGTTTCACTCACTGCGTATTGTCTACTGTTTACAGACTTTAGAGAAGTTGTAGCCTGCTTTGTATCATCTTTTGATCTTTTATGATGTGGTCTTGAAAAGCATTACATCATCATAATTGTCTTGTCTTGCCAGTTAGCTTTTTAGCTGTAACTGTGTATTATGACATGCCATTTTTCCATTTCTTATGTCTAATGATTAATATGATTAATAAAGAATCTACTCTAAAATGTGGCAAATGGGCCTCTTGTAATAATGCCAGTCCCTGAACAGCTATTGAGACCAAGTTTGGGTGTCATGATAATTTTGAGATGCTCTTAGCTGTCCAGCTCCATGGATGTTAATTGTAAAGGCGACATTTCCAGTGACTCATGCCCATAATGACTATAATTATAGACTGCAAAGCCCCCGCAGGTAAGGAACGTGCCCTTTTCTACAAATTATAGGTTGCTATACAAAATGATTTAAGGCGAGACACGGCAGTTAAAAACACTTTTTTTTCCTTTTTCCATTGATTGATTGATTTTGGTCTATTTGTCTTCAATATCATGCATGTTTTCAAACTTCTGGTGAAAAAACGTCCAAAATACACATTTAGGTCTTTATTTTACTACACTTTGTATGTTTGCGTCTGTAGATTTCATCTAAATTCAACAAAGTTGGCGTTCTAAATCATCATGCTGCTCTGCAATCGCTCTCTTCACCCTGTCATCACATATACCGTTAGAAAGCTTTCTCTCACTTGTACAATGCTGTTGGATCCAAATATGGTAATTTGTAACAATATTTATTTTGTATGGTTGGAATAAGGATGGATTTACAAGAATAACAAAAGTGCTATCTCATTCACTATGTTGTGGTCAGTTTTACTTTTACATTACAGACTTGTCTGTACTGTATCTATAAAAACAAAGCAAATGAACAATTATTGATACAATACACATTTTATTTTAGAGGCAGAAATTGAGAGGGGTCTGGAGTCACTGCACAGGACCAGGGAGCACGTCGTGCAGGCCTAGGGGGTGTGCATCAATATATTTACGGGACTGGTGATCAACTTTGAGGTTCTATCCTCTTATTGCCACGCGCTGCCAGGCATGAGGGAAAGATTACAGATGAGGATTGAATTGACAGCTGGAGATAAACACATGACTATGCTCACAATTTTAGGGGCTCAAGCAAGGCTATGGAGCAGGAGGCAGTGAAGCGAATGTGGGCCAGGTCCGTGAGTCGCCACCAGCTGAAATATATACAAATGGGGACAGTGCTGCATTCAGGGAGGTGGTATCCCTCAACCCATACCCTGGGCATGAAGTAGTGAAATTAGAATGCATCCACCATGCCCATAAGTAGTAAATTAAGTATGTAAACGCAAATTGGGGGGGGACGGGTCTGGGAAAATGAACGGCCAAAAAATGTAAACCATTACAGGGGGGCAATTCTAAATAACCAGGGATCCCTAGACAAAAGGAAGAATGAGATCTGAGCTGGTCTCCTCCTCACCATGTCCTGTGACGAAGTCCCCTAGCACATCAGGTGCAACCTGTCCTAGTGTTGGTATAGGAGAATGGAGGAAAATGGAGAAACTCCAGAGAGCCACAGGCTCTGTGCAGGAAACGTTTTGTCTCGGGCGGTGGGCCGGAAGCTGATCCCTGTGTACCACTGCAGCCTGCTGCAGCGCATGCAGCATGGTGGCCCTCAAAATGCGAATGAGTGCCTCAACTCAGTCATATGGGCCCGCTGTCCAAAAACAGTGTTTGTGGGTAAGAATAGGTTTGAGGCAGCAGCAAGTATGGCCATTTCAACTTTTAATGAGGGGGGTTCTCTGCCTTGCTTGCCATTATGGATAAGCTTTGGATGGAAAGCACTGTTGTTACTGTCACCACCATCAGGGAAACGCCAAATCCATCCACTCTGAGAGTGCAAAACGTTGCAGAAAGACTCTGAGCACAGCTAAAAAGCTGAAAAGGCATCAGCAAGAAAGGGGTGAGGGGCCTAGATATGGTGCAGAAGAGCTAGGCTTTCAAATTTGTGGAATTTTACAATATAAATCTTTAAAGCCCGTTTTCTCAAAATGACTATTCTCTTATTCTGAAATCTCCATTTCAGTAGGACCTACTGTGTATATACACCAAACTTTCATATCTTGTACCTAGTTATATTAAGACGAGAATGTACAGGGAGATTTGTAAATATAATATTGATAGCCTGATAAAGATAACATTTTATTCCAAAAAACATGGAGAAAATTGCCTATTTACAGTATATTCTGATTTACAGGATAACAAAACTAGACATCAGTAAATCCCTCTGTTTTTTTCCCCATCTAATATGTGAACACAATGAAAAATTAATTTTCAACCTGGCTTTATGAAATCTTCAGATTTTGTTTTTAAATATATGCAAATTAGCGCATATTTAATTAAATAATGCATAATTTGCATATTTAAACATTAAATTACAGAAAACTTTAATACATTTTCTTCTCATCTTAATATAAGTAATTAACTGGGACAATTTTACGGTGATATCTGCTAGTTAAACATTTTACCCTATTCACCTGTAGTGTCTTGCCTTAAAGGTCCCATGGCATGAACATTTCACTTCATGACTTTTTTTTTAACATTTAATGTGTTCCTCGAGCCTGTCTATGGTCCCCCAGTGGCTAGTAATGGCAATAGGTGTAAACCGATCCCTGGGTATCCTGCTCTGCCTTTGAGAAGATGAAAGCTCAGATGAGCCATTCTGAAATCTTGCCCCATATGAGGTCATAATGGGCAAGGTTACCTCTTCTTTCTCTGCTTTGCTCGCCCAGAGAATTTGGCCTACCCATGAGAGAGAGACATCATGGCTTTCAAACAAGCACAGTGGCAGTTGGTCAAAGCCACACATCCCTCCTTCTCAACAGCTACAGACTCAGAAATGGCACATACTGTACTAAGGAAAGACATTGTGGGACTGGCTCTAGTGGCTATAATTCTGCACCAAGGATGAATTTTGGGAAAGAGACTTCAGATATGGTATTAGGGGACCACTAAGGTCTATAAAAAAAGATCCGAAGAGTACCATGTCATGGGACCTTTTAAAGAATATGAAAGGTCATGAAGTGCAAACACAGGAAGTGGTGTCAAAGAGGAGTGGAGGCTCCTTCTAAATGCTTGTAAAAAGCGTCCAAGCATTTAACTTCCACGCAGGACAAAAGTTTTCATTTTACTTGAGATACCCTTGGAAGTCACTAATGCAAGTTTTTAGAAACAACACAGTCTGACATCTTATGCACACGTCTTGGCTGTGTGAAAAAGGTTGTCCTTGCTGTCAAGCGTTGATTAGCCATCCAGCGTGATGTGGACATGGCTGTCTCTGTGTCTCTGTGCGAAGTCGGCAGGACTTGATGGATGTCTCTCTTTTGAGATTGCACAGCACCGTGGAGGAGGACCCAGCCCCTCTTATGATGCTCTGTTCCTTTCTGCTCTGCCTAAAATGGAGCAGGATCTCCCTCCTCAGCACGACTCCATCGCCTCTGGATAGAGCTAAGGAGTGCATAAAATTGACTAAGAAAAAGCACCTTTTCCATTTCTGATCCCAAAGCCCCTTTTTAAGCAAAAATCCATTTAGAACTTGCACAATAGGGGGGAGAAATTCCTTGATTTTTCTACACAAGCACTGAATTTGAGGATAATCTTCACAGTACATTGCTGCAGGATGCCTGTCTCTGTATACCTATCTTAAAATACACAAGCTACCATACATTCGCTTGTGTTCATTTACTGCAAAAGAAAAACCCCAGAGACACTTTGACACACACACACACACACACACACACACACACACTCAAACTCTCTCTCTCTCTCTCTCTCTCTCTCTCTCTCTCTCTCTCTCTCTCTCTCTCTCTCACACACACACTCTCACACTGATTTCCTTGACTCATTTTCTTTCGCATAAGCTCAATAAGACAGTGAATCCTATTAGATATAAGAAAACAAAGACGGTACCGGCTCATTGAGGAGGAAAAAAACACGCTCTTGCTCCCTCTCCCTTTGCATATTCCTTCATGATTCTGGCAAGACCGCTGGGAGATTGATGCGCCTGTCTTTTTCATACCTTCTGTGACTGCTCAGCAAGGCGCCGGGCTCCATGAAACTACCCAAACTCCTAAATGATGAATGTACACTAGTGCGTCCACTGGGAGAAGTAACAAATCTCATATTAGCCCAGAGAGGAGGTTGATATTGAAAATCATCTGGAATTTTGCCTGTCACGATATTTAAAATCTTTTTTCTAATTGCATGAATGTGCTGTTGATAAATCCTCTGTGCCACAAAGGGAATTGTATAAATGAAGAATCATAGATTTGTGTGTGTGTGTGTGTGTGTGTGTGTGTGCGCGTGTGTGTGTGCGTGCGTCTGTGTGTGTCTGTGTATGTGCCCGGAAGTCATTTTCTTGCCTTGTGCTGTTTTTGATTGCTTGTTTACTCAAGCAAAACTCGGTTCACAATGTTAACACATTGTATAAATGAAACTCTGACAGGATCTTTCACCCACATATTACAACATATCAAATTGTCATAAGAAGAATATTTTTTCAAAATATCAGTTACCATATGAAGGAATGGGAGACAGCAAATCAGTATAGAAACCCATTTTTATTTCCCATAAGGCTGTCCTTTTATTTACTTATATCTTCTGGGGGATAACTGCATGTTTCTCCATAGGGACTTATACTTTCTCACTGTCATTTTGAATAAATCATCTCTCTCTGGTGTGAGAAAGAGAGATCTACACGACAAGCACAGTCACGCAGTCGCCCATGACCACAGTCCACAGCAGAAATGTACACTAACTGTCCGATTATGGTCTGAGTGGTTCTGCTGCTGTTCTATGTCCCTACTGTATCTGAGTGGAAAGCTCAGGGGTTGTCGTTAGTGCTGCTTTCGTTTGTGAGGCAGGTCTATACAGTGTTTTCCTCATCTTTACAGAAACTACAAGCATGTTCTGGCTTTACCAAGGACATTGCTGAATGACACAAGTGACCAATACTCATTTTTATGACTCTGTTGTGGCTTTTTTCAAAGCAAGCATATACTGCAAATGTCCTACTGTATTGGGACAACAGGCTCTGAATAAGTATGAACTGTACTATTCAGTGGCCAATCAATATTCTACCACGGGGCTCAAGCTCCTAATAGAGTCTTAAATATATTTTTCAGCATCTTGAATCTGTCATCTTATATGTGATGTATTTATATATGTATATACACACAAATTATTTTACATACAAAGAAAAGAAGTGCTCATGAATTTACATCGGGCATGCCCACAAATAAAAGTCAAAATGTCCATAATGAAGGATGAAGGTGAGGCCATGTGGACCCTAATGCCTTTCAAAGAGTCTTCATTAACTCATTATAGGCTTGCTAGTGGTCTCTGGTCACTGAAAATCCAGTGTTTTTTAGCCAACCTCAAAACCAGTGTTCTCACAGCAAGGCTGTCCTGCTTGGGTAGCAAGTCAAATACAAATGCCTGCCACAGAAATAAAAGGGTATGAAGGTAATTTCCTTCATTTTGCCCTCACTTCTGCATGTTCCGGTCTCCTAAACCGGTTTACCTTCAGGAAGGGCGAATGTCTTCATATAATGTATTAACAACTTCTAAATAACCCCTGCAAAGCCTTTTCAGTTTTTGAGGGGGAGTCTGAGTGAGGGAAACAGAGAGAGAGTAGGTTGGAAACTGGCCACAGCTGTGTGGAAGAGGAGAGTCACCAACATGGGGCTCATTGATCAAACAAGGGATTAGTCTGGTTTCAAATCCTTGGCACCACACGAGCAAATCTGTTTTATCTGGGTTGATATCCTTTCTGTGGTCCCAGGTAATCCAGTCAGTAGCCGTGGATGTAATAGTTTTAGTCCGTTCGGTGGGAAGAGCAAGGGTAGATGAAGGGAAGAGCCTGGCACGCAGCCCTGCAATGGGAGCTCTCTGTTAGGTCCTGGGATGAATCTGCAACACAGACGAGGGAGAGGAGAGAAAACACACATACACTTAGATGGAACAAAGGAATACAAGTGTGCGAGGATTAGACCCAGAGGAATTGTTCCTTTTGTGTGTTTCAAAAACCAGGGGGAGTCGTTTGAACCGTGGAGGCTTTGTACAGCCCCGTATCACCTTATCGTTTCTGCTTCTACTAAAAACAGACCCCTTATACGACTAGAAACAAGACAGAAAAGACAAGTAAAAACAACACAGAAAATGGACGTGTGTTTAGCATTTATAGGTATACCAGGATATATCAGGAAAGCTCTTTGTACAAAAAAACCCTTAAATGACTTTGCTAAATGGAATCAGGCTCCTGCTGTAAAGTCTGAGCTGTCTCTCTCTGTGAGTCTGGTTCAGGGACGCTTATACAGCCTCAGTTGCAGACCTGGACACGTTTCAATGGTACATTGTGCAACCTTGAGACTGCTATTGAATGTCCTGCTTTTCAGCATCCTGCTCAACCTGAAGTTCAATAAAAACTGTGTGCGATGTCTAGTCAAGTTCCTTGCCCTCTTATGTCGGTCTATTCAGCAAAAGCATGTAAATGTTATACAGAATATTTCTTTGCCTCACTTTCATCATATTTTACTAATTTAGGATTGTACAGTGAACACATGTGTAGTTCCGTGCTCTCAGTGGGGGTAATTAGAAATCCCATAATCCTGTTTAACTAAGAAATACAGACATGACATTTCCAGCAGGCTTGGCAGGTGGTAGCCAGGTGTGTGGATTTGATTGTGAAGGTTGCTGCCTGGGACTCTGTGAGCTGTAGCACATAGAGAATCTCAGAGCTCCAATTTGTTGGAAATTATGTAAATTAATCTACTGTATTGTGTTATTTTTGAGATTATGCTTTAGAGAACAATCTGAAAAGCAGGAGACTCTTACGCATTTGAATTTGGATTTAATTTAGCATAAACATTGAGTATGTCTGAAAACATAATATGGTGCAGTTATATTGTTGGGATACAGTGTTTCATCTTTTGTCCCATCTTGATACGCTACAAAAATCTTAATTTAAGAAAGTAATTTAGGACATAATCCCGTTTCTTTGCCAATGGGGGGCACTTGTTTCGGCATTTAATTAAAATAAACTTGCATTAAGAATTTTCTAAAATCAAGTGTTATTTGCAGCTCTTACTTCTCCGACAAGTACAAACCATACGACGATATAGGTTGTTTATTCATACTCTTTAAAACAGTGGTTCTCAAAAAACTTTGTAACTAAAAAATACTTAAATTCTAGCTTACATTTCAAATGTTTAGAATCCATCATTAACTGTATGCGTTATTATAGTATAATTACTTAAGGATATATATATATATATATATATATATATATATATATATATATATATATACAAATATCACGTATCCCCTGCACTACTTCAAAGTACCCCTAGAGATACTAGCATCAACATTTGAGAAATGGAAATACGACCCATAGGAGCATTTTCCGTCCTCATATCTAAACCAGAGAAAACGGTCGCAGTTAGGTTACGCACAAAAATTACTTGGTTAGGTTTAGGTAATAAAACTGCTTAGTTAAGTTTAGAAAAAAGTTTGTGGTTTGGGTTAAAATCGGTGACCTTACTTAACTTCCGGTTAAGTATGTGACGTAGTTCTGTTTGTTCTGTAAATAAATCTCGCTGTTTAGTATTATTTTATATTTAGTATATTATATTTTAATATTATTTTATAACGGGACACAAACCCTGGTCGCCTGGGTGAAGTCCTGTGTTTGTTTGACACTTCTACCAATCTAACCTACCTCCTTACATCGAATTTGGCACTGTTATACTTTAAACCTGGACTAAAAGTGGTCTCTGTTATTTTTTTTTTTTTGGTCCTCTGTCTCTTCAAATGAACAGTGCAGCAGATAGCAGGGGAATGCTCACTTTCTATTTCATTTACATTTCCTGCATAAACTATCTTTGCTGACAACTAAGTCATCTACATTCTAATTTGCTGGCCGCATTAAATTGCAATTTACTTAGACTTCAGTTAGTATAAGGACATAAGGACAATTGCCTTAGGAAAAGAATTTAGTGCAAACACAGCCAACCCTTTACCCTTTCTTGTCTAGTGCTGAGCAAATCAATCATGCCAACTAAGAAACTGTTTCAAACAGCACTAAAGAGCACCCTCTAAAAACAGAAGACTCCAGACAACAAAATACCTCAAGATCCATTTAATGTGACATTGACAATGGATAAAAGAAAATTGGTAGAAAGTAATCAGTAGCACTCCTTCTCCGCCTAAACCTGTATAAAAAGTCATAAAGGATGACAATCTGGCCATTCTTGGCAGCTCAGACGGCTTCTGTCATAACTTCATACTTAAAAATAATATAGACAAACAAAAGTATGTTATTATTTATCTCAAACGACACACTGTTTACCATTTGTGTTTGTCATCATGACATCATGACATTGAGTGAAGAAGGAGGAGAGGTGTTGTCATGCACAGGTATGGAATAGATGATTTCTCTGTTAAGTTAAAGTATACGCCGCATGGCCACAGTTCATTTTGATAATTCTGGGTGCAATCTCCCGATTTTGACAAATTAGGTGTCGATGCGCCTGCTGGCAGGTCACTTTTGCTCTGACACTGTCTCACAGATGGCCTACATCCTGTCACAGTGTTGTTTTGCTTAAAGAACTGTCCTCCGCTCCTTTTAATCAGGGACACCTGGGTCTTTGAACAGTAAATTATGTACGACCTGTTCAATGAGACACACACTGCAAAGTGTGAAAGACGGTGGTGTGACCACTTGAGTTCAATGCTTAGCACTCACTAATCTGAACGATTACATATTCCATCATAGAAATGGTGTGGCCCTATACAAAACAACTACTGTACTTGAGTTATGTTGCAGTGTGAAATTATTTAAAAAAATTCATTGAATGCCTTTGTATTTCAGATGCATGGCATTCTAGCACACTAAGGTTATCAAGTGAACATAATTTTTCTCAATATCAAAAGCAGAGAAGCCTGAATGGGAGAAAAGACGTTTTCAATACAGCCCGCTCATTCTGCCTGTCTCTCTTAAGGTGTATAATTGTTTGAATGGAGCAGAAATGGATTGATCTATTTAGCAAGTGGAGCAGGTAATTCTATGATGTGCATGTGTTTTGGAAGGTGCTCCCCCAGTATTGCTCTCATTGTGACTTCCACAAACAAAAGGGCCTTCCTTGTCTGCTGCTATAGAACAGGCAGTGAAGGGCTCCCTCTCTGAAAGACATAAAGAAAGAAAAGAAGAAACATGGGTGTCAGGTATGGCTGCACAATTAATCAAGTTTTAATCACGATTTTGGCTTCCCACGATCTAATTTGCATGATCGAGCGATATTTTAAACGCGTCATTCCATTCATAGAACGCGCCGTTTTTTTTTTTTTTTGCAAAGCAAATCTACCGCTCCGTAAACCACTGTCTGATCAAGTGCCAGTCAGAGTTGTTCCCTGCATCGCACAGCTTAGATGTAGACAGTCACAGAGGATAGAGTAACGTGAGGAAAATTCCACAACAGATAGCAGTCGGTCACAAGGTTTACCAGGTTACCAGTAAATGCAACATTTTGTCCCATCTGTGTTCTTCAGACAACTGCAGTGACCAATGCTAGTGTCTGCTCACAGGGCTCAAGAGTGTGACCAAAATGTGTAAGGGTGTGACTAACATTTTTCCCAGGTCGCAACGGTGCACCTAACGTCTTCGCATCCGCTGCCTCTCCACAAACAAAGCAATGTTGTTTATATCGATATGGTTTCATTTTGCGTTACATGACCCATTTCTTCTGTAAAGCTATGTCTGTGTTTGGATTGGTCATGACTGACAGCTGAAGACACGAAGACCCACGAGATCTCACAAATTTATGTTATTTATTTGTGTAGAACCACAAAAACAACAGTTTGTTTTCATCCAGAGGAGTAGAGGGGAAACAACTCTGTGCTGTGTTTTCAAGGTGTAGTGCATGGAAATGTGATCCGCCGTGAACATGCTCTATTTTATTTTGAAAATTAACCAGATGTCTTATCTGCTGTGTCCGGCAAAAATAGAACCTCTACGTATCTGCTCCGGAAGGCTGCGGATCGCTGGAGCTGGGATGTAGTCGGAACACAGCCGTTCTGCAGTCAGTGAAAATACGCACATTGACTTTAATGGAAACCTAATGACTCCGCCGCTGTCCCGGAGCAGATCTGCAGCCCCAGCATAAGCTTCAGTCCATCGTACTCATCCTCTCACCCTCTCACCCTCTCTCTTTTAATCAGTCTGTTATTGTTGTTGAAAACAAGTGATTGAGCTTTCTCAGAGATAATTTTTTTTTTTACATCCTAGGCTATTTCAGATAATTTTCATTTACATGTATTGCAGCTGTATATTTTCAATCTGGGAAGATTGAGTTTGGTGGATTTGATGCTAGGGATTGTGGTAGACTGGTTTAGCCAAGGCCAAAGGAAGAAGGCCGAAGCTAAATTACAGGTGTTGGCCATGTGACGGCATGCGACAGCAAAGGGGGGGACTATAAGACTTTGAGCCATGAAATGTTAGGTCTTAGTTCAGGGACGTTTTAGCCTTGTTAATCCAGTTACTACTGTAGCTAACGTAGTAACGTTACCTGCTGTATAATGTGTTACTAGTGTTTACTAGCGTGACATGCAGCTAAATTTCTGTTGCCTCTAACATCTGTTTTGGAGCATCAGAGAGCAACGCAGACATTTAAGTGGCACTGTAATGAGGTACCGAAATCCGCATTGATATTTCTTCTGGTAGATAACAGAATACAACTTCAACATAAGAGGAGTTTAGCACAATATGGATTTGCAATATGGATGCATTAGGCGGAATGTAGCACAATATGGATGTGAAAGCAGTTATAAATAGCCTATGCAACAATAACATTTGTTTTGGTTAAAATCAACAAATAATCCATAATAATTAATCGTAATCTCAATATTGATAAAAATAATCGTGATTATCATTTTGCCGACAATCATGCAGTCCTAGTGTCAGGCACTGGCTTTGCTTCACTTCTTAATTTTCATGCCAATTTTAATGATGACAATGAAATCTGTTTTGCTGGTGAACGTGTGTGTGTGTGTGTGTGTGTGTGTGTGCGTGTGCGTGTGCCTGTGTCCCTGTGCTTCAAACTGACTTTTCAGAGCAAAATGAAAACCTGCAGCTGAAATAAAATGGGTGAGAATTTAAAAAACAAACAAACAATAAAACAGTGTTGTGTTCTTGCTGGCTTGTGACGGAACAAATACAAATAAGGCAATTTGGCCTGAGAGGCAGGTGAAGGAGGAATGTTGATTGAAAAAGAGAGCAGAGTGCAGGATAAAAGGCCTTTCATGTAGCCTTTGGGCAATGCTGTGTGCTGATAGCTGCTTCAACAAGACCCTCAGAGAAGGATCAGGATATCAAGTGGCCTCTGATAAGAAGCCACACAAGGAAAAGGAAAGAGGCTTGCCCGGGGGTCTCACGTATACACACAAACACAGAAATATCAAACACATAAAACACATGCATTCATACACAACTACGAGCACACACAGAGAAGAGCAAGTAGCATGTCACAGATTAGTGACTAATGGGATTGGCAGACCGGTGTAAGGCACTGTAATCATGCCCACACAGTGGCTGTTAGTAAAAACAGGACATGGAACAAAGGAGGCAATGAAAGGATTTGCGACTGATCCTGCCATTACACTATGCACAGACAGCAGGGTTTTGTTAAGAGGTGGATCTGCTCTGTGTGCGTTTCTACAATACTCAATAAGTGTGCTGTTACAGCACATGACTTCCGTAAATGTGCCACCGTTTATATGAAAATGCAGCAACTTACTTTTTATTTATGCATGCACTGCCTTGGCTGGTTGATAAATATTTACAGTGGGTGGCAGTGCATTCAGTATTTGTGTCATGCCTGCCTAATCATGCACAGCATGTAAACACACACTTGATTATTTTGCACTGAGTATTTGGGTTAATGAGAAGTCACTGAACATGAGCTGGTCCCACTCCTGCCGCCTGACACTCAAGTGCATTACAGTGATGTGAGAGAGACGGGAAATCAAAAACAAAGAACAGCTTGAGAAAAGACTAACCTTTACAGAAGCAAGAATGCAGCTCAATTTCTGTTGACCCATCCTCTGCATTTTGCTTCCGGAAGCTAAAAAGGGGAGTATGGCTGGGTGTTCTGCAAAGAGAGGGTCAAGAAAAAAGGACATGTGTGTATTGGGTAGAAAAGCAGCTTCCGGCCTGACCTTTTGGCCCTCGTCACTTAAGGTTTTTTATAATATTAGACCAAAGCCATTTTACTCATATGTACTCTATGAATTAATGCTCCTCCTCCATTTGTGTGCAGAAATGTACAATATTGATTAATGTATATTGAGAGAATAAAGCAAATAATCAATTGTAGAACGACAATCATGATTTCAGGTTTACTTTTTTCAAATTGTGCAAAGGACTGAATTGAGAATTAGAGATGCATTCTTTAGAGTGAACCAAGTACTACACCTTACCTTGACAGGATGGCAAGACCCCATTTAATCAACATCTTTCTGAACATTTTGGGCCTTTAGTGGCTGTGACGGTGTCCAGTGAAAGCTTTATGTCTATCTGCTGACATAAATTTGCGGAACAACCTTGGGAAGCCCCGTGTGGTCTAACCTTCACTGGCTGTTCCCTCTTTCCTTACCATAACATTAGTCTCTGCTTCTATTCAAAGCCATTGTCATCGAGCACTAAGAGAAGTTTGCTGATCGCTTGCAGGTGAGAGGGGGGAAGCGAGTTATGAATAAATACAAATCGGGTGATCAACCTGTCACAGAGTGCTGGACTGCTGGCTTTGAGGACTTAACTCCCTTTATTATTTTTTGCATGCCGCATTCAGTTTACAGAGCCGAAAGGCAGTGGAGAAGCAGTGTGGCAGTTAACTTTATCTCTGAGAGGAGTGTGGCCTGAGGCAGAGCCCAGCTGTTTGTTTACAGCCTGCTTTATGTTTGTTCTTTACTACTATGGGCCCTTGGATAGGTTGCATACATCAAACAGAGTCCACTTTGTTATACAGATGTGCTGGGAATTCTCTATACAGTGTGACACACATACAGTGTGATCGTTTTTACCCACATGTTTGACACTGGGAATGTTGATAGTTTAATGACAGAAGGTTAATTACAAATTAAGCAAGCAGTTAGCAGAAAATCTTTGTCAAATCATTTAATCAAAGTATTCAAACACTATGTCTTGTTATTTCTGATTTTTTACTTTTTAAGTCCAGGAAGGGAGGTTGACTAAGTGAAATCTGTCCGGCATTTGGGCATATACGTGTGGATATGTATGCAAGTGTGTGTTTTAGAGGTGTTCCAAGTAAACCACGACAATCTTCTATGCTTATTTCAAGGCTGCTGTTGCTATGCACTTGTGTACTGATATCGCAAGACACTTTGTACCTACACCTCTAGATACTAGAGTTGCCTTCTTCCTTGTTTATTGTTGCAATTAATAAAATGCAGAGGAGGAGAAAAGAGCATCTGTCTTCACAAAAATCATCTGTGATTGTGTTTGACGCTAATTTAATCGTGCTTTGCAACGTAATCAATGTGAAACAATAGTAAAATAAGCTTTATTTCTCTCTGTCTACTGTATAATGACACATTCATTCAAGTACAAACCATTTTGGTCTCAACTACTGCCAGAAAACACTTAGTTATGTTGTAACCTTGGTTCTCTGAATGAAGAGACTATCTCTCCACCATACATATGGAATAAGTTACAGTGCAACTGTTACTTATACAGGAGAGAAGCCAGTCATCTGAGTTTGTGGCAAAACCTTTCAGTGCTTGGTTTTTATTTAATAAAGGACTATTTTTCAGTCTTATTTCTTCATTGTAATTTTCTGGAAAATAGAGTTAAAATCTTGTCTCGATCTTGTGAACCCAATCTTGTGTCTTGTCTCGTGAGCTGGGTGTCTCGTCACACCCCTAGTGTCTATGGGTTAAATGTGCATATAGTATAAAGTGCTGCACATACAGAACAGAGGGGTGAACTACGAAGCGAGATTAGTGGCTTAGCGAGGTATGTTGGACCTAAAGCCAGAGTTTTTTAGGTTACAAAGGTGGCTCTCTTTTAACCTCGATAGATTGCCATTGCAACTTATGCTGCAGACCTATCCCGGTCCGGACCAGATTTAGTGTTTCAGATTTAAATCGGCTAAAAAGCGTATTTCACTAATCGGCTCAATTGAAAATAGAGTCACTCTAGAAGTTGTCAATTGATGTTTTTTTTGTTGTATCTGATAAAATACAACAATTTAATAAAAATAACAAATTAGACACAAAATTTAACTTAAATTAACATTACTTTAACACTGTTTTTGTCTGCATTCTCTTTTTGGTTTCTGTTTAGTTGTTGGCTCTAACTGACACAAGGAGAAGCAATAATTTTTGTTCTACATCAGCTACACTGACATGTCGGCAGACCTTTTTTAATCTGCTTTATGAGCGCTGACATCTGCCAATGACATTTTATCTTAAAATGTCAGTAATCGGCCCATTTAATTGGTTTACCCGTTAATCGAAATACTCTATAGTCTATATAGTACTCTATAATCACTACTCTATAGTCATAAATCAATCTATGAGCTATTAATACAGATACCCAGCTGGCAAACTTGCCATAACGTTACATTAGAAATCCCACCGAACAAAGCCATGCAATTACAATAGCACAAACTGTAGGCATTGGGATGTTGTTTTTTTGCTACAGGAACTTGCATGCATTCAATTGGTGATGCACAAAATCTGAGCAAGAATACAGTTTTATTTTATTTGCAAGGCTGTTCTGGCTCTCACTGAACTGCTGAATATGTTTGTAGTGCTCCTTGGTTATTTGCCCACGCTGGCTCTAAAATAAGCTCTTATAACACTGCAGGTAGCATACATAAATAGATATCTATAGTAATAATCAGTATGATGTTTACTTGCATATGACATGTGGTATAATTCCTTCAAACCAAACCATAATGTTGGATTGTGTTTTTATGCTTAGTCCTTATTTTCTAAAGTCAGGTTTGTATATGAAATTTGATTAGTCTGTTATTTTTCACAGTTAATCAATCTAAATTTGTCAAAAAAACTAAAGTGATTTCTACATATCCTGCATTATGGGAAAGTGTCAGACCTACAGTAAATGCAGTTCTTGAGATTAACGTTTAAATCTGTCTATCAAGTTTAAAGTTTAAGAGCTGTAGAATGAGCAGTTGTTATGTTAGAAATAAACGGTAGGTATTGAGAGTGCATTAAAAAATAAATACATTGACTTATAAATTAAAGTTATTTTCTGCCAGCGTTCCTCTCTTGTGTTATTTGCAGCAACAGTGTTGCTTTTTGCTGTAATAATTTTTTCATATTCCTGGTGGAAGTAGGCAGCACAAGGCCTGTCTGTTTTGTGCAGTAGAAGAGTCAAATGACGCACCAAACACCCCCTTGGGAACACGCTTAGAGCTTGAGGAAGAAAGCCTGGGTTTACAAAGACAGTTAATAACCACCTTCATTGTACCCGTTTTTTCTGACTGGGATTTTAGGCTTTGTCAAGCCAGCTACTGTAAGTCAAAGAAAGCCTGGCTCTGTCAAACTTGCTTCGTAGTGCACACCCCTCAGGCATATGCATGACTTGTACTTGTGCATCTGTGCATTTTGTGTGTAGATCTGTGCATGCAGCAAGATGCGTTTGTGCTTAAGTGTGTGTGAAGTCTCACTCTTGTGGTCTTGATTTTGTTCCCAGAGGAGCACATCCATCCAGAGTTGTCAGGCAGAGTCTTACACTCTTCTCCCTCCAGACATGGTTCCATCTCACACCACCATTTCCCAATTACAATGGACGCTGGGGAAGGTGAACACAGATACATAACAAATCAGGTTAGTTTATCACACAGACACGTGTACACACGTCTTCATCTATGCATGTGCACACACGCCAGTACAAATACAAAAGAAGTAAAAGAAAAGTGGAAAACAACCACACTAGTGAATCAGTAAATGCAAGTTAGGAGGCATACTTAAAAAAATAAATAACCTTAACTGAGAATTAAAGTAAAATAAACAGTAATATTAACTTACATTCATGAAATATTATATGTTACATTTCAAAATATAAAGAGTAACCAGAGATAAAAAATGAAGGCAAAAGTTGCACGAATGCAGAAACCACCCACGCAAACACATTTTGTGTACAAATTCCACACAGGCACATTTATTATGTGCACACATAGCACCCATACACTATATTATGAGCATCTCCAGAGGAAAACCTAGCCGAGTCTCTAAATGGATGTTTTTCCTCCTCTGCGGCCTCGGAGCAATTGTATTGTTGTTACATGGATACTTTTGCTGTCGACAATAATGTCTTATACCAACAGAAATTAATCATTATTTTGTTTTCATATAGCTACATTGCATGTAGGGGAGCAATCTAATTTTTAATCAAAACTAATTGCTTCTCATTAACATCGACGGAATTCTTCCTCCAGCTATTTGACAAAAACAAATGTTCTCATCAAGATCGCCCTCCCTTCTTTCCTCTTTCTCTAAATATGTCTATATGATGTACAGTACACTATGTGTGTATATGTGTAAAATATATATATATATATATATATATATATATATATATATATATATGTGTGTGTATATATGTGTATATATATATGTGTATATATATGTATGTGTATATATATGTATGTATATATATGTATATATATGTGTATATGTACATATATATGTATGTGTGTGTGTATGTATGTATGTATGTATGTATGTATGTTGATCATGCATGATATCTTAGGAAATCATCTGGACATTGTGTAGAAAGTAAAAACAGAACTCAACCGACAGAATTCAGCATAGGAGTATGTTATTTTTAAATGTCCTTTAATCATGTTGATGTAAAGATGATATGAAGGTCAAATGACTTGGTGAATGCAATGAGTTACATAAACTAGCATCATTTCAGTTTCCAAACCCATTTGTTAACCATTTGGAAAAATATTGTTTCCCCTCCAGCCTGTGTTGCCAAGGTTACAGACCAACCACAATCAACAGTGTGCCGTCACCAACTGATGAAAGAAGATGGTTAAAGTGTAGTTCTTCACAGCCCAGACAGCACGAAGTGTGCTGAAGTTCTCTCTCTCTCACACACACACACACACACACACACACACACTCACACAATATTAGACTGGCTGGACACAGACTAACACCCCACTGCTACTCAGTGAACTTGCTGCGTTTCCTGACTTCCTGCATCACTTTTCCCTCCATGAGCCCTGAGGATACTCAATGCCAGAATGAGTGCATCCACTAACAGGCTGTGAACCTGCCCTTTGGCTCCCCCCATGGCTGTTTACCGTATCCACTAATTACCACATGTTGGTCCATCATCCACTGTGCTCCCTCTTTCTTTCTTTTTCTCCCTGTCTTCGTCCATGGGCTAAATATGCTCTTCACATCATTAGTCAAGTTTACATTCAGCTGTGGTTTAGGTGCAAAACAATTACTATGCAGGAAGTCCTTGTTAAATGGCAAATTATTACTTGGCTTGAGGAGGTTTAATCAGATGATATGTCGCGACACAGATTTTTTTGTTTAGCTCCTTCTTTAACTCTCTCTTCCCCCGTCGCTCTTCTACAGAGCAAGGGGGGGATTGTCTTGGGAAGAGTCACTTCTTGACCTGGATCTATTGTTTGTTTCGGTTTGTGACATGGTTAGGTGGTTTTGTTTGGCCGTTGAAAAATGTCATATATATGTATATATAGTATATTTCCATGTTATATCATGTATGTTATATATCAAGACTGCAGCCCTTAGAAGTACAGTGTGTTGTTGAATCAAATCATGATGAAATGAGGAGGATCTTTTACTTGGTAATTGTGAAAAAACGGAAATTATGTTTCAATGCATAGTATTTTAACATCTCTTAAAATATATCTGGAGGGATCTTTAAATGTATAAACTTAAAAATGGCAGCATGCATCACCACACGATACATGTAACATTCAAGAAGGTAAAAATTCTGTCTGGCTTGCCTTTTCACTTCAACTACATTAACTAGGCTAACTAATGAAATTATCATTGATTGCAAAAATCCAATATTATAAGAAATAGCATTAAAGAATTGAAGACCAGAGTGTCAGTAGTTGTTAGTAATTCTAGTACTGTGCATTTATCATCAAGTACAATTTTAGTTTTCATATATATTTTGTGTGTGTGCCCTTGCCTCAACACGTTGCACATTTTTGAACATTTTCTTTTGTTTGTGACACCACTGCTGTGACCACCAAACTATTTGCTTTTATGCACACATACACTTTTAGTACAGATCGTAACCATTGTTTTATTAACGCAACCCCAGATGATGTGGATAATGCACATCATTTAAAATTGCACTTTTGCACAACCATAATTATTACCTTGACAGCATGCCATTCTTGTAATAAAAGGAAAGGGACACTTTATAATAGCTTTTTGTAAATTTTAAGTTTGTGTTGATTCTAGCGGTAAGCGGTAATGTTTTTACCGCACCTGCTATTGTAAAGATCCTTTCTGTATGGTGCTGTATCATCTGTTGAAAGCCCGTCCATCGTCTGTCACTTTCCCTTTTAGTTTTACTTTGATTAATTTCCTTCTTTTTTTTTTTTTTTTTTAAGGCCTTGCTTCAGTATCAGCTGTAACTACAACAGATAACTTCTAAAATACAATTTTAATTTACAAGTCCTCTGAAAATGCTGAATTTTCCAAATAGGCTACAGTACAACACAAAATAATAACTCGAGGCCATGCAATACTATTTTCTCTATCTATGATAGTTCCGGGCTCCGTGAAACATGATGTCATAGAACTCCTTGAAGTAGCTTAAAGTGCATTTATGTTTCTAGTAATATAAAAGCCTCCTTGATAAACCTTAGATTGAAGGATTAAATAAACAAATAATAAATAAGGTGTATTTTAAGGCAATGCCTGATCTGGCAGGAATAGTTGTGGATTTAAAAAGCTGTTTACAGACTGTGAGGGCTAAAAAACACACAATGCCTAAATCTTAAAAATAATTCACAACACTATTGACAATCAGGTAACTGCAGACTCATTAAAATATGCAGTGATTAAGATGAGTGTATATGATGAAATGGCGTCATTTGCATGTGCCAGAGGCCACCAAATATGGGCCCCTGGACCCCCCCCTAAAAAAAATAAAATTAATTTAATTTACTATAATTTTAAATTAAATTACTTGGCTTTTCCGGTGTTACACCGAAATCTGTAAACTGTCAGAATGTGTGCTCTGTAGCGGTGTCTGCCTGCCATTAATCATTTTGTGACCTTGTAGTAAAAAATCAGACCCAAGAAAAAGCATTAATAAAAATAGCGTTCTTTTCACTGTTAGTCTTGTTTTCCTGTTACAGGTCATTTATGATCATCAGTTGAGAAATTACACAGTTTCAGAAACATTTATGAGCAGCGCCTATGAAATACATTTTAAATATACTAATTAATATATATTAATATATTATATTATAATATATTAATTAATTAATATATATAAATTAGGTTCAAACTTGATCTTTGCCATGTATCTGTTTTTAGTCATTCAATTCATCTCAACACACTGTAAAGTCAGTTCTAATGGCCACAAGGATGAGAAAAGATGAGAAACGACAAAGTCAAGCCTAATGTGTAATGTGTGGCTGTACACCGGCCCGGACATCTGGCTCTGACCTTGACCGCTGGAGAAGAGCCATCTCTGGGCCGAGATCCATGCATCACTCTCTGGTGACCACTGACCTCCAACAGTCATTTTACTTTAACTACTCCCAATGCAACTGTCAGCACAGAGGGTATAACCTTTGTTCTAACATCAGCAAACTTTACTACTCCACTTTGTCTGCTGTGGAGTGTATGAGGAGGGGGGAACTAACAGTTGACCACTGTCCCAACTACCCCTTTTGGGCCAACTATTAATTTTCAGATCCATCTGTTGACAAGTTGAAAGCCTTTGATGTGATTTAAAGCACCAACACCAATTAACATGATCCTCGCATGTTACCATACAGTAGCTGCTGTATACTGTCAAAGAGGACAGATGGGCTTGAAATTATCAGCAAACAAGGACTGAAAAAGTGTTTGATTCAAGATGTTAGCCATGTAGCAGGCTGGAGTCTTTAGCTTTGATGGACAAACAACCGAGAGTGGGACTTGAATTGATTGAAAAACATGAAGCGATGGACCTTTTACAAGTGCATCTGTCAGATCACTGTTAAGCGCGCACTGTGATGGATTGAACTCACTGACACATTCCTGCCAGGTAGCAGAATGTTTGAACACCTTGACGGATGAGGGAGTGAATTGATTTTTGTCCGTGTCAAAATGTGAATATGTGTCTGTGGGCTCAATGAATAGTTAATTTATTTATTTATTTTTTTAACTTGGAGAGGACTTAAATTAATCATAGCAAAATGTCTATGATGGATTTCCAATGATGTCAGCCCTAGTGTCGCTTTTTGGGTGAGTCACTTAAATCAGTCTCCTTCAGCCAAGATCTGGAGCAGAAAGCAATAAGGTCTTAAATTCTCATGCTATTTTTGGGATAAATTTACTATTTAGGGTGCAGGATTGATGCTTCCCACAAGACCATGGTATACAATCAGCTTCAACTTTTTTCATTCATTGACTCATTGGTCATCTATCTGTACTGTTGGAGATGCAAGGACCTTTCTCTCTCCCTAACATCAGTGCTGTGCAAGTGCCCTGATTACCCAGTTATTAACCAAACACAAGGCAATCAATCAATCATTCATTTACATAATCATGCAATTAAACAAAAAGAATTACAGCGACTTGCTTGATTAAAAAATTCCATCTTAATGAGACAGAGGTATGAGCGCAAGCATTGTGCAACATAAAGTATTGAAAGAGAGCATGAAGCAAGTGTGTAATTATAGTGGGACTGAGACTTGGACCCCTGAACCTAAGGCCAGCTTCAGAGAGTCATTATTCTACATTAATCTTTGCCCCCTTCAGAAAAGAGAGAGCGGAGGTTTAATTAGCTATTCAGAAAATATCGTTTGACTTTCTAATCACACCACTTTAGTGAATTTGTAATGGGCACCCAAGCACCCCAAATAAATAATTCCTCTTTTCATAGTTTATTCATTTATTTAATTGAATTGAAATGTACAGTATAACACTTGTTCTATGTTATGTTTCCTTTTGTGTGTGTGTGTGTGTGTGTGTGTGTGTGTGTGTGTGTGTGTGAGCGTGCCTTTTAGTGGTTGAACAATGACTATTTTTGTTGTGTGGTTTCCTTTCCTTCATTTAGATACAAAAGCAATTTACATAAATCTGCTTTTTGTTTCTTTACTTCCCTCTCAGCACAACCATAGACTTGTTACTTCAGTAGTAAGAGCAGAAAGCAAATACGATGTTGCTTTAAACAATAGAGACCGAGAGGGGGAAAGAGAAAACTTAACCAAGGAGACCAGGCAGCTGAGGGTCAAATCCTCTCCTGGTAGGTTAAAGGTTAAGAGTCTAATTGCATTGTCAATGCTGTGAGAGCTGCAGAGTGATGAAATAGAGGAGAAACCCTGCTTCACAATCATTATCTTCAACTTCTCCAAAGATACTAACATCTTTTTTGACCCAGAATAATTTTACTGTTTGTTAGTTTCTCATTATGTCTGTCTGTCTGTGTGTGTGTGTGTGTTTGTGTGTGTGTGTGTGTGTGTGTGTGTGTGTGTGTGTGTGTGTCAGTAAGAGAAAGGAGTTATTGTTTTTTTTTATTGTACAGTATAATGCACTCCTTCTGTCCATCCCCTCAGGCAGTGTGCCGCAGGTTTGCATCTTGCCAACCACATACAGTAGCAGGGGGGCTGTAGAACAATATCAGAGGCGACCTGTGGGATTTTATAATAGGAGGATGAGATGTTTGCTTGGCTGTTCTTGGGTATCATGCAGATCAGATGTGTACTTATGCACAAAACACATGTAAGGACAAGGTTTGCCAGATTGGAACGCTTTGTTTTGTAGACTACATTCTCGCTGATAACAATGGTGGCCTTCCATGTAATGAAACAATTTAGTTTTAAAGACCATGTCAAACTGTGCATCTTGCTCTAGCAAGCTTATAATACTCTGATTGCATCCGCTTGACCAGTAATGTACGTAGAATAACTGCAGCCCTTCTTGTCCCTCCCCTCAAGTAGCGTCAATGTGTGTCTCCCCCCTGGATGTATCTCAAATGTACCATGACAACCTGTCATGCTTGGGTATACGTGCCTGCAGCCAAACAGAAGGGTTCATTCCCCATCAGTGATCAGCAGTGAGCAGGCATCTGCATGCCTTGTTGAAAGAGTTTACTGCTATAGCAGCTACAAGACAACACAAAGCAGTAGCATGTGTGCATATTAGGGAATCAGCATGCACGTGGAGTGTAAATGAATGCATATGTGTTCGTTTGTGTATCTTCGTGTTTTGTGTGCGTGTTTGTCCATACTGTGGCTGAGGGCTTACATGTCTCATATATTGGGATAAAGGCAGTGATGAGCGCCTAATCTGAGTGCATGTGATCTGCCCGGCGAGGCTGTAGAGATATGAGCGTTTGACTTGTTAAAAGGGATGTTCTTCAGTAAGAGCCTCGTTGGCCCTGACATAACTGGGACATAGTTCTTCTTGTCAAAGCTAATAATCAATTCCCACTACAGGGATAATCTGACAGAAGACCCCCACTGAGAATGACACCTCCCAACCCAAGCTGGCGTCACATCCCCATATATTAATAACAACCCAAACAGTTACCAATAGCAACTGCAATAACCTGAGGCCCGTATTCACGAGGTAATAAACACTCGACAATGGGACTGATTCTCGCTGTGTGCTTTGATGTTGGAGTTTGATGCTAATGACCGATAATACAGCGCATCAGGGAGACTGCCTGTTTCTGTAAACGTATCTGCCAAAGATAAAGGAGTGTTTGCATTCCTCCAGGCTCTGTATGTGTGTCCAAATCAAATGACCTCTGATGATAAACTTTTTATTTGTTTTATCGGAGCACTGGCAATTCTTTATATTCTTATATATTTTTTGTGGAAACATAACCTGTATATGGTACAGGGGCGGCAGGTGTCCCCCAGGGGGGTGGTGAGATGAGCTGGGCTGCGGCATCGTTCCTCATCTGGACGGAACATTAATAACGCCGGGACCTGGGGAGAAAGCTCCATCTGGGCCAGGCCGGTGTGCTGCTGAGGGGACAGACCACTGACTCCACAAGTCTATAATCCCTCACATAGTGCAACGCCAGCCTGCAGGGCCCAGTTGACAAACACATGCAACTTTCAGGTATACCTTTCCTAGATAATAAAAGTGCCCCCCCACCACCCTGTGTTTGTTTATTTTCACACTTACAAAAAAAAGATCCTTTAATTAAATGGCGTGTTTGCAAAGCGTGGCTCTTCTGACTACAGATGAGCTCCTAATGAATAATCACATAATTATTTCTCTGCTCTTCAGCCCTTATCCTTTGGTGGTTTCAGTGTTAAATGAATAACAACCGGATTCACTTCCAAGCAGGTGAAAAATATCCAAGAGAGGAAGCGAAAGGCCCTAACTAAAGGAAAGAAAATAATTAAAGATGTCAGGTCCTCTTAACTTTTTCAGTGTGGTGTTCAATACCGTAGCTTGCTGCTCAGTGACTTGTCATTTCCATTTTTATCACCACTCCCTCTGTAAGTGCTTGTTAATCAATACAGCAAGGACTCTCTCGCTGCGGGAGCCCAAAGCATAGAGGCATGAAGTGTTAACATCTCCTACTTCTCCACATCCAATACTCTGTCCGTGTGATTTAGTTTTTGATTAGAATATCATCTAACATTTACTGGCAACTCTCAGACTTATTACATGGTTTTCATAACCACATTAAGAACCATTGTCTCAGTCTGGTTTAAAGTCATTTTATTAAGTTTGTCTCAAGGTCATGTTTATTAAGAAGAAAAAAATCTGAGTGACTAAAAGTCCCTTGTCTGTTAGGTGTTGTGAAAGAGACAGCGTCTGCTTGTCTCTCTCTCTGTACAAGGACAACACAGTTTGTGTCTTAAGGTCGGAGCTCTGTAAATGTTTCATTCAAGAGATGTGTCCAACCACAGGGCAAACACAAAATTCCTTCTTGAACTTAATGTCTCAAGGACTTAAAATGTAGCTCTTGCTGTCCTAAAAAGTTGTACAGGGTTTTAGGTAATTGTTCATCAAACAGAGAAAAAGTTTTTTGTGACATCCTTGGGGTCATATCTAATTTATATTCTTGGATTTTCTTGAGTGTCAGCTGTGGCTAACCAACCCTGTGAAGCCCACTGAGTAGGCCTGTCTGGCCCTTCATGTAACATCTCTCATAATGAAGATATGTTGGTGTCATTTCTTGGCAAGAGGACAGTCAAAGTGATGACTTTGATCTCTGCTGAAGGTGGAGGCGTAAAGATCGAGACTGAGGCGCAATAAATGAGCTCCGTCGAGTGAAGGGGGCATCACAGTTCTGTCTCAGTAGACTTGTGACTTCCTGTCAGTTTTTTTTTCTCCCATGGAGCTGCTTCTGCCTGATTGTTTTTCTCAACTGAAGTAATTCAGGTGCACTAGCCTGGAGCTTCCCTGACTTGTATTTATTAGTTATTCATTTCCATCAGCCTGAACTGCCTTAGGCAATGTGATCTGCAACGTGCTCCCTGCTCAGGTGTTCAACAGCCCAACTGGATCATCCTTTATCTCCCATGATGCCAAGCAGCACAGCACCACTGGGTTCTTAATGATTGAATGTATTTTTATTATTTGAAAACTCAGTGAGAGACAGCAGAGAAGGTTATCTTGGAATATGCTGTAGTTTATTGTCTGAGGTGTTAAAGCATGTGAAGAATAAGTATTTTTGAAATCATTTATTCAAATCTGATGATAATCGTAACTATCTTTTGTTTCTGAAATGTCATGTTTATACCACACGTCATGTTGACTGCTGCAGTTCTGCAGAATGAAAAATAGCTCATGTAATGATTCATTAATGCATGTATAGTCAAAGTAAAACCAAAGTTAACTAAATCCAGCAGAAATATGCAATAACCTCCATTCTGCTTACATAGAATTACAGGTTTCTTTTAGTCTCATGTAAAAGTCTAGGACTTCTTTCAACATTCTCAGAACTGTATCCTTAATTTATTGTAATTTAATTACAAATTACATACCAATAATTTAGATGGTCTTCTATTTGCAATAAAAGAAAATGTAAGTAGTATCCTAATTTTCTTTCATGGCAGTGTCATATTTATCGTTTTACTTTGATTTGACATGAATACATATTGTGTTCTTATTAAGAACATTAAGCACTGTAGAATGACTAACTGCTGGAAAAAACAACTCTATTTACTCTATAATGTTAGTATTGTGTAATTCTGCAAAACCTTAAATTAAGTTAAACTACAATTTCCTTTTTTTAACATCCATTGCTTGTTGTGGTTTGGGGGTATTTGGAGGTATTGGTTTCTCCCTGGTTTTGTGTGGCTGGTCTTGTCTCGTGTTTCCTGGTGAGTGTCTGTTTGTCCTACTTCCTGTTTTATGTTGGTAGTCTGGTTTCCTGTCTTGTCTTGTCCTGTCTAGATTTGCTTTGTTTGTCTGATTGTCCTACCCCGCCCTATTGTGATTCACCTGATGTCTCACCTGTTCCCCGTTACCTCATTACCTCATGTATTTAACCCATGTTCCTTTTGTCTTGTGTCAGATTGTTTTGCCAGTCTGCGTGACATGTTGAGTCTTCTGCCTGTTCCCGTGTTCCGAGTGAGTTGTCGTCTTGTCCATCTGTTTATCTGCCTGACTGAGTCTTCTGCCTGTTCCCAGTGAGTTTTTCCCCGTGAAGTTTTTCCCTGCCATTGGATCGCCTTCACCTGTGCCTGGTTTTGGTTTTTGGTATTTGGACTTTTGCCCTTTTGTTTTCTTTGTTTGTGGACTGTTCCCAATAAACCCTTTGGAAATTCCCTCTGCTACTCTGCGTTTGGGTCCTCCTTCCCTTCCCACAACAGTGCTATCTTTAAAATTCTTCCTTTCAACAATATTTGTGCATGGCAACTACAGTATGCCTAAGGTTACGGAAAGAAAGTTATGAGAAATAGGCCTACAAGATGTTTGAAATTATAAACATTACTCAGGTTAGGAAAATATCATGGTTACAGTTAATAAAAATGTCACTGCTGATGACAAACTCCAGCCTCCTGCGTCAAACTTAAATGGGCTACACACCCGTAAACCCCCTCAATACTGATACTTTCTGCCGCTACATAGGGCACACTACTTGCTGCGTTGGCACTAATTGTTGGCTGTTTATCAGACCATAAGGGATACTGGGCTGGGTGCAACAGGTATCAAATAGGAACATGACTTTTTCCCTCACAAGAGCCTTCAATAATAAACAGTCAGCAGCAGCTCAATGTTAAAACACGTGAGACTTCTCACCATCCACACAGGAGGGTTTGTTGCGTGTTGTCCCGGCCACTTTCCCCGGTAAACAGGAGCACTTGACTGTCTGAGAACGCTCCTCAATACGATTCTTGTTACAGCATCGGTGGGCAGCAATCACCTCACACGTACCTCCCTCTGCAGACAGATAGACAGACACAGCAGTACACAGTCAGTAAATGTGAGAGAAACTGTCGCTGAAAATGAATGGAAGCAACTGAAGTGGTCTTGTAATGTTTTATACATGTGTTTTTATCAACATCAAAAATCCAAATAAGCAACAATAATTTGAATCAAATATGACCTTAGGGAAACTTGACAACCTCCCCTAATATCATGAGAGGCACGCTGCAGTACAATCATCGGGCACTTACCACTGGAAGTATGTGTAACAAATTGGCCCTCAAGGCATCTCAATTATTTAATCTAATTGCCTCTCACTCAGTGTTGGCTGTCCCCACTCTATACCAATCACCCTATGAAGATCACATCATGCACTTGCTATGTATTAATTAATGTGCCTGCCTTTGCACTCTTGATATCTTACATATGTTGTTAAAATGATTAAAAAGGGATGAATCTTTTGTCTGTGCTTTTCTAGGGAATACATGACAGTCATAGGCTTCAGTCATAGACTTCAGTCATAGACTTAGATTGCTGACACCTTTTGAGTCCCATGACTAAGCCAATACAGTCTTGGCTATACTACACTAAAGCATTAACTCCAGAGCATAGGTGACATCAGTCAGACCAAATGCTGTACAATAGGTCCCAGTCTGACAAAGGAGGATGTCACAAAAATTCAGTGAAAAGAGAAGGCGATATGCGCCGATGGCGGTACTGGGTCAAAATAACAATAGGGAGGATTGCCCAGGGGAGGGAGAGGGGGTGATGGAGTGGAGGGACATCCTGAAATGAGTGAGAGAGGCAGAGAGAGAGAGAGCTAGAGGACAAGGTGTGTCTGGTTGCCAGGGACTGGCCATGCCAGTGAGTAATGAGGGAGCCACTGGAAGTGCCCCTTTCACACAATTATAAAGCGTGAGGCTAATGCAGCCAGTGGAGCTGCAGGAGAGAGACCCTCCATCACCGCTCTCCCCTTTTCTTACGCCCCAGGAAAAACTCTTTATCTTCCCTTGACAGCCACCGCAACAGACACCAGCATCCAACAATTAAACTGGAACTCATCCCTGGACAGGGGAGAGGAAAGGAAAGGAGGGTTGAACTTATCCTCTCCAATCCACAGAATGGATAGAGGATAGAGTGCAAAAAGATGGGGAGACAACCAAATGCCACATTTCATCTTGTTTGTGCCTTATTTCGCTCACCCGTACCAAGCTTTAAAGAGGACGTCCTTTTGCGGTGAGACAATGAATTTGCTTCCAGTGACATGACAACAACCGGTGTGTGTGTTTTTCTAGCTGGGCTGGTTGTGCAAATGTTTGAAATGGCTCGGGTCATGAATTACGGAGCTGAGCTCCCGGCAGCCTATACAAGTTTGGCAACAGTTTTCTTCTCCCATTCCCATCAATGTCTGCTGTTGCCAGACTAAAGGCCGCAGAGTCTTGGATTAAAAGGCAAACATTTGCAGTCCTGCTGGACCGTGCTGTTGTGCAGTATTAATGTCACTCTCTTAGCGTTTGTTAGATATTTCTGGGCAGGACTGGGAAGATCACTGACTATAAAAGTGATGAGAAAAATCCCTTGAGTGTGCTAAAACCCCAAACCCCACAATGTGTAGGTCTGTTGAATATTTTACCAACATTTTCCTGACCTGCAGACTTGCTTTCAAGTCAAAGCAGATCTCTGAATAAGTGAGGACTTTGCATTGCATCACAGAATACTGAATTGGGTTGATTCACTTCAGCTAGCTTCAAAGCCTAAAATGCAGGTTAGCACAACAGAGGTGTAACCAGGAAACCCCTATCACATTACAGTAACATCACTTGTTTAAATGTGCTGTGATTTGTCCTGATCTGTGATTTTTGGTATATTTTTTCCAGTGGGACTTTAGTTACAAAAGCAAGTTTGTGTATCAACTGTTTGAATTGCGATTCCCCATTTCAGTCAGAGAAACTTTAGTCAACAAGTTTACCAATTATTGGTAAAAAAGGCTTAAGACCCCAACACACTGAAAGCGATAATTGATGGTTGTAGGCGCAACGAAAAATGAGCTCAATTCACACGATCATTAATATTCTCTGCTCTCTTGTAAAGTGGATCTCTATTGTGTGCACCACTATCGCCAGCTCTCTCGCCTGGTGTGGCCAGTTTCATTGATTAACAACGCTGACCTCAGTCAATCAGTGAGGAAGAGAGACAGACGTGCAGCGAGAGTGCAGCAACAGTTTTGGGCAGTAGGGTACCTGAATATAAATTAATTAATAGACAGCACATTTTGATTCCGATCACATTATTACATAGTACATTACAGTAACTCTCTCCAAATGTGTTGTGCAGCAGCAGGAAAAACAGTTTTGGTCGCGTTGGGTCCTCATTTTGACGCCCATTTTGAAGGTCCGAGTAGACACGTCAAAGCAGTTTGACACGCATCATACATTTTTTTTGATGCATTTGGGCCTTTATACAGTAAGTAAGATGAGAAAAAACAAGGCTCAGCTCTTTGAGAGAACGCTCAAAGAACCTGAGCAGCAACATTCATATGTTTACACGCATACCAATATTCCACTATTATTCCGATCATGAAAATATTACAAATTTGGTACATGTCATGAATATAGCATTTTATTCAGGTTTTAGAGGCATTCTTTGGACATGTATACAACACATTCAGAATATGTGTCTCAATCTGGGTTTTTACCGCAGTGTTTGGCCTCTTGCCTGTTTTACGGCTTATTGTCAGCTCTGTGCGTTGCTATGGTTGCTGTAAACAAACCAACTAGCCAACAGTTTGCAAGGCTGCAGACATGATAAGAAGGAGAAACACAGCAGCTTTTAAAAATTATCAAAGACTTGGATATCAAAAGGTTTGTGGAATTTCACACACATTGCTACGCCAACCTGTTCGAGAAGGTGGTTGAAGGAATGAAAGGGACATTGTGTTTGCACGGTCCAATGCCCCTGGTAACCTTTGAAAATAAATCCTGTTTTGCACGGTTACATGTAAACGGAAATATTTATGGAATACTTACTTTCATTAGCCATCTAAACAGCTTAGTCGGAATATTGTCTTTTTCGGAATTGGGGCAAAAAATTTAATATGTGCATGTAAATTTAGTCAGTGATTGTACTGAGAGATCTCATCCCCTGTAACACAATAGTGTAATCAGGGATAGCTGTAAAAATACATGCAAGTCACCAAAGTTTCAGTCAAAGAGGTTGGGGTGTTGGGGGAGTTGTGGCAGGAAGGAGTGTTGGCATGAGGGTATCAGAAGAGTTATATTGACAAATGATAGTTTATTAAGGTAAACTTGTATGAATGGGATTAGATGTTAGTCAACTGGTAGTCAAACAGATGAAGCGCCAATGATACATTAAGAAAATTGTCCATTGTCTGATTTGTGTGAAACTTCCTCTGCATGATTCTATGCAAAGGAAGCAATGCCAAATGTTTTACAGAAAGTAGTGTAAAACATTTGAATACATTACTGAAGTAAATTCAGTATTAAATGAAGTCAAGTTCATCATTGTAGGCTTACTGGAGTTCAGAAAGAAGCCCAGCCAAAAAGGAAAGGCGGAAGGATTCACTTTGGGCAAATTTCTTATGCTGACATGGCTGTCAACCAAAATTAAGAAAAAAGAAAGTTAAGATGTATAACTCAAAACAAAAACAGAACAATAACCTACAATACTTTAGATCAGGCATGTATTTAGTCACAGCTAAATCAAAACAGATGGTTGGCCTTAAGGCACATTCAACAATCTACTGTGTACAAATATAATCCAGTTTGTAAAATAATCATTAGTAATGTACTGAATACATTGTCCGTGGGGCTTAATCTTGTAAAAATGACAAAAGTGATCTTTTAAGAATATGGTTGTTCTTGTTGTGCATGCTTTACTTTTGGACAAAGACTGAATAGAAGTAATTTGGACAGATCATAATATTTTGATTATTATGATCGTTATGATTTTTATCATTATTGCATAGAATTCAGGATTAAAACACACACACACACACACACAGAGAAGCACATGCTTGTGTGTATCATCCAGGGGTGAGGTCCAGCCATAAGCCAGGTGGACATTAGGCGTGATCACTATGAACCATCTGGTATGTGGAGGAGAGAGCAGTGTAAATGACTCCACAGTGACTCCACTGGGCCAGTCACGAGAGCCACTTAGACGACAAATGGCCACTTAGCCGAGACGTAATTCCATTCAGGTAGCTGGGAGCTTGGGGTTGGGTAAATGACCATCCATTATCTGCGTTGGAGAATGTACTATGTGTGTGTGTGTGTGTGTGTGTCTGTGCCTGTATTAGTTTGTTTGTCTGTATTTACACATTCAATATTTTGTGGCATTCAAATATATGTTCTGCTGAAACGCTCAAGTGCACAGTAACTATGTGTGCATTATGATACATTACGGGATCACAACGACTTGAGACATGAGTGCATGTTTTGATGGATGTAGTGCTTGGAGCCTGTCAGGCAGCTAAAGGGATTATACCTACCTACTAAGATGGAATGGGGGTGGCTGTGCACTCTAGCCTTTGGTGAGGGGAGGTGAAGGGCATCGATGGGACCACAGACTGGTCATTTTTCTCTCAGCGGCCCACAGTGACAGCAGCCATTAAATGACTGGATGAGGTGATTATGTGTAAGGAAATCAATGTTTCATTGTTTTCAGCTTAGCCCAACGGCCAATTAGAAGCTGTTAATGAGGTAAGGTTGTAAAATGTGGAGATAGATGGAGGAGAAGGAATAGGAGTTCAGGATAAAAAGCCATACTTACTGTATAATGTATTTATAATTAGTGCATTTTCTGCAGAGCACTGAGAGATTGAGATCTGTAGACTGAGAATATTTACAGACAGCAAAATGCAAAGTTGCACAACTTTTTACACTTACACAAATGTTCTGGATTGGCCCACATATAAATTAATATTTTAAAATGTGGATGTTGTCTTTAAGGACAAGACATTATGTGTTCTTATCACCAGATAATCTTTTTGAATGGAGATAGTACCGTAACACCGACTCCTAAAGAGAGTGTGTGTGGCATTATGAGTTGTTTGTATAGCCTTATTATTGCAAGCCTAGCATCTTTAAGTCAGTTAATAGGGTGACTTTTAGAGCCCTAAAAGTGTTTTGTTAGCACAGTTTAACCTACACAAATGTCTGTAGGCTTGTGTTTTGTTACCATGTAGGAAATAAATTCACAATGAGAGAAAGTGAGTCCAACGTGTCTCCAGACGTCTTGATTGCAGAAACGGACAATGGGCCAAATCATCTGCCAAGCAGCCGAGAATTACAGCTGTCACAGTTGATGAGTAGCTCAAAAAGACTGCTGGAGAAAATAATTACAATACTAACGCTTGAAAGAGCCTGACAGGAGAGTGTATACGTATGTAGACTGATAGACAAACTACACAAATGTGGAATTTATATTATGCTTTAATTATATTGATTCATGTTTTATTTTTATGAGAGAAAAGGCTTCAAAGATGAGGATGCCTAGTCAATCCTAGTGCTTGATTGCTACGCAGAGCATGTCTAACCAAGGAAAGCAGTGGGATTTAGAATAATAATTCATAATAGTGGGATTCTCTTCTCATTGGATAAATAGCATGTCTGGGAAACCTTCCTAGCATAACTAGTGTGAAAGTGTGTTGTATCATAAAAAGTGTTTTTCCAAAAACAGGTGTTTAAAAAAAAAAAAAATATATATATATATATATATATATATATATATATATATATATATATATATATATATATATAAATATAAAAACAAGTGTCCATTAATCAGGTTTGTGTTATATTCGGGCCAATATAAAAATCCTTGGATGCTTAACAACCATGCAGATCACCATCAACAACCCATAATGGGCTGTATTACTTCTGCGCATAAACTCAAGGTCACAATAACAAACGCTTGAGAGTTTATTTGCCCAATGTCTCCACGCTCACAAAAAAGAAAGTGGCGCTTTCTACTCTATTAAATTCTGATCTGGCAATTTTTTCGAAACGGAGATAAATGCAGGTGTTTGTGACACTGTCACCAAAAAACTCCCTAAACAAACAACATTTGTTCCGCTACATCTTGGATCAGCTTTAGCATCAACAACTATAATCTATGCAAAGTAGCCAAGAGCAGTAATCACACCATCAGCAAGCATTTCTGTCACCTCCCCTCTCTCCAACTTACTTTAGCTCTCTTGCTCACACTGCTTCTCTCACTGCTACAGTTATTAAGTAATGACATATGGCAGAGGGAAGGAACACAGCAACCTGGAAAACTTAAGCCTCTCAAGGACTCGTCATAACAACTTAATCAGTGCACTCTCAGGTGAAAATGAGCAGTTTCCGCCTGCAGAGTGCCTGTTTTGTTTTGCCAGACAGGCAGCTGCGGTATCAACCACAGTCCCTCTTTTTTCACAATTCCTCCTTTTCTGTGAGCTTATTGTTTCCCAATGTTTATATTTTACACTGTCTTAGCACTTTTAATTATCAACTTACAGCACAGGTGGCAACAGCTATTATTGTTTTAAATAATTATAGACATATTTAGAGCAAAGACTTGTAAATTCGACAGTGCGAAAAGCAGAGTGAGAGCTGCTGTCGCCAAATGCCTTTTTGGGAGTGAACAAAGTTACTTAGTACTGTGTTCCAGAAAAGTAAATTCAAACCCCTGTAAAGTTTTATCAAGCAAAAGATTTTTTTAGGAAGTTGGTTTATGTCCTGTCAACTTTTCCCTCTGTGAAGTCATGTATAATGGAAAATGTTTATGACTTGAACAATTTTAAACATAATAAAATGCGTCTGATTGAAAAGTAGTCAGATGTGTCCAAAATGAAAAAAAACTCTATTCTGTTTGTCCCGATTAGTATTTCAGAAGAAGAAGGGGAAAAAAAAGAATATTAATGATCTGTTTCAAGAAGCAAAAGCATCAAAGTGGCTGTGGGGCAGCTGCCCCACTGCATATATATGTTTAATGATGCTCCTCAGAATTTAGCTTTTCATTACTTAAACATCAAGTTAGAACTTAATGAACACTCCCCCTGATTACTAAGAATAATGTTTAAACACGCTACAAAGTGGCGTTGAGTGGATTCCAAATGGAGGCCTTAGAGGCAGTGCCAGGGAACAACTTTTCATGTCCTTCCTCTTGGCAACTGATACAGTTTATATATTTTATTAGACATTATACAACCCTTATTTACTGCTCAAATTCCTCTACTTGTAACAGGACCAGTTAAAATGAACAGTGAGAAGAGAAATATGTGGGAGGAGCAGAATTAGATATCACTGCTAGATTTTTACGAGTACATCACATCTGTGGAGCTAATGCTCTTTGAATCACAATTCATGGAATATGAAGGAGATGTGTGAAGTAGCAGGAATAAGAGAAACGAAGAGAGACTGCATGCCATGCATAGTGCATGCATCTGTGAATTTGCCACATTAGACCTTTGCTGTCACTGAATGGAGGTGTACACCAGCTTTGTGTATTCCACATGACAATCCTTGATTGTTAAAAACATGAGACAACATTCCTCTTATGGTTTGGACATGAAGTACTTTTTTGCTGCGCTGAAGTTCTCCTGGCCTTTTTAGAGTAAATCGTCCACTAAGTCTTGAGCCACAGCCACTTGTTCTCATTCTGAAGCCCTCTCCCAGAGGGCTGACTTCCACCAATGAATACTAAAAGGTAGCCTCAGGGAGGAAGGCTACCAGAGGAGCTTACACAACTCACCACAATAACACATCTAAAGAAAAAGTGGGATGTTTTACAGTGCAGACTGTCTCCAAGAATAACAAACAAATTAACCTCAGGCCTTGTTAACCATTGTTTATGCAATCTGAAAACATTTTGACCCAGGTGTTACTGCTGCATCAAGAGCTGGAGTGGATTCACCATTTATCAAGTGCCCATCATCACCCTGTTGCAGTGATCCGTATGGTCTCTCTGACTGCAGCCAGTGTGAAGTCTTCAGGCTGGTTCCTCACTGACCCTTCTGTGGCCTGGATTTCACTTTCCTCCTGAGGCAGCATCACCCACAGTAATGGGAGTAGATAAACAAGTGGACATAGCAGCCACCGTAGCACCTGGAGCTACCACAAACCTGAGTGAGGGGGGTAGGGGGAGAGGGGAAAAAGACACTCCATAGCTCAAGCTGACTGACAGGAAGCAGTGACCCAGCTATACCGGAGTCACACCAATCAATGTTGTTTTTTCCCCTCTGCTGGTATGGCTTACCTCTGAATCTAGCTATAGTCTTACAGAATACTAAACATAGCTCTACTACAGTGGATCCAACTTACAGTAACCTCTTATGAATTTTTTAATAAAGAAAAAAAGTAAAATATTAGTATTCAGCTTGCTTTTAACAGGTATTCTTCATGCATTGAGACATGGAATGAAAAATAGGCTCCAGTGTACTGAATAGGAAAAGTGTAGTGCAGCAATTGCACCATTGGTGGTAATAGTCTTGACGTCTTTAACAGGTAATTGCATTAGTACGAATAAGAGATGCAAGGTGCTGCTGGCCACGGCCCTGGTCGATTCTTAATCACCTGTATGGGTTTCCTCTTGTGGGCCTGTATGACTCCAATGCTCACATCTTTATGGTTATTAAAGTTAACGATTGCTCCGTGCCTCATTTACCAAGGCTCTATCAATACCAGTTCAGAACCATGAAATTACCCCAGTCCAGAGGGAGCAGCGTGGAAAACTGGATTAAGAAGGGCTCTGTTATGCCCTGGCATATATAACTCACTGTGTCATGGACTCACCCGTTGCAAGAAGACCCACTGCCATGCTAAAGCCCAGTGAAGGGAGGGCCACTACAGGGGCTGCTGACAACCATTATAGCTTAAATGTCAATTCACGCTTTTATTACCCACATGGTTGTTCAGAAAAGCAATGAAAACTAATAGCTGGCAGGAAAACAAAACAAAACACTGCTTTGGAGAAAATGCATTAAAAGTTCTCAGAAGTTACAAAAACAGACGAATGGGAAAAGGGGCTGATTATGGTAAATATATGCAGGACGTAACCTACTTCTGTGGTCTTTCAGGTGTAACTTTGTTGGATACTCTTTTATAAGCATGACAGATTTTGTAAGGAGATGGGTTTCATTGCATTTTAAATGTGGTATCAAAATAAAAACCTGCAGTAAAGGCAAGAGATGGCTTGTGTCCCTTCACCTACATCCTGCTTATCTTATTTTAATGGCATCAGGGTAAAGCCAGAAATAGTGTAGTGCGGTGACACTATTGTACAGAATTTTCTATGTGCTGTCACAGTCATATAGAGACACATTAGATAAAGTCAGCAAACTTCTATTTAGCACTTCTTGTTTCTTACTTTATTCCTCTTTTCTGGTGTGTGTCTGAACACAACCATTGGACCCAGGCATGCAAGTGTAGCTGCACCCCTGTGTTTTACTGCGCTCTGCAGTACAGTTGGCTGTTCCTGACCTCTATCCAATGTCCAAATGACACAGGTCACTGGTCGCTTTAAATGAGACTCGGATGGATGAAATGAAAAACTAAATTGTCCATTCAGAATCACAAAACTGACTTTTTGAACGGCACCATAGAGCAGCCTTCAGAAAGTGACATTCCTTGGTAGGAAACAATTGGAAGCTGTGAGCCCTGGAAAATGGCTTGAATACAGACCATGAGTTTCAGTTCACCTCTTCCCAAAAAAATGAAGAAAAAGTTCTGAAAATTGCTAATTATAAAGTCATAAATGCTATATAGGGTTGTTAAGTATAATGCATCAGAACTTCTGTCTGGTCGAAGGTCTATTTTAAAAATGGTGTGACACAGAATGACAAAGTGGAGGAGGTGTGATGCAGAGAACATGGTGGTTGTCTCAACAAGCAATTACGTCATACTGGGGCTTCTGCATGTGAGGTCTGGAGCGGTTTTAGGCCAGGTCTGCCTCGATTACACACAATTCATTATCTAATATGCATAATGCATTAGGAGACTGATAAAATACTCAGAGTATGTAGACAAAGGGCACTTTACTGTGCAAATAATCTGCCCACTTTCTGTAAATCAGAGTTGCATGATTTTGCATTATTGGGCTCCATATGTAATGGATATTAACAAGCTTGTACCCCTCTCACTGGAATGTTTGCATGTTTTAATTTTGCCTTTAATTATTAACATTATTATTTATTCATTTTTAAAATTCATGACCTCATAATGGGCCAGATTCCAGATCGGCCCATATGAGCTTTCATTTTCTCAAAGAACAGGATACCCAGGGCTCGGTTAACAACTATCACCATTTATAGCCACTGGGGGACAATAGACAGGCTGGAGCAACTCACATTAATGTTAATAAAACCTCAAAGTGAAATTTTCATGCCACGAGACCTTTAAACACTTGCAGGAGCAAACATCTAAAATGTGCTTGCACACGTGCTGTACAAGCGGATACCTCAAGTCTGTGGCTAGAAAGGTGAGCAAGAAACTGGTTGAGACCCATCTGAGCCAAAGTAGTGTGGTCTTAAGCATATGCAATGTTCCATGTCTTGCTAAATACATATTCTACACATCTATTAATGAAAGCTTACTGCTCTTGCACATGTTCTACGATTCACTGCCTGTATTCTTTCTTTAGGTCCAGAGTCATGTGCATGACAAAGAGATTTCCACTAAGCACCTTATTCAAACGGATATTGGCTTTTAAAAGACACATTCTTAAGAAGATAATTGTATGGCAGAGCATTGATCACTTTCCCTAAGACCGACTCCCACATGATGATCAATCTAAGCAAGAGCAAAAGACAGGAAAATCAATGTGCTAAACACTTAACTCCTGTTTGACAATGCAGAATAACGATGTCAGATGCGGCTGACCTTGCTCTCCATAGTGACAAGGACAAGAGTGTGTTGTGGATAAGACGAGAGCCTGAAGCTGTCATAAAGAACTATAAGTCATTAGGACCGAAAAAATTTCATTCATTTTGATCATATAGCAGCCATTTTTTCATACCATTTATTAGGATCTGATAGTTCAAACACACGTTTTTATTATAGATTTAATCTATTGATCAAATAAAGGTAATAAGTGATATTTCACTAAGATAACCACCATTTGTCAGAAATTTTCTGAATGGAAATATGTAGCTCCTACTTTTGCTATGTCATATACAGAATATACTTTGACCTAGGGGTTGCGACATGACGATTTATTCTGCGAGACTAGCTACATTTTTCAACCATCAGATATATTGCCATAGTGTTAATAACAAGGTAGCCGTCCCTTTGATAAATCTGGCTGTATTTGATCATTATAGAAAATGTTGCAATGCAGGACTGTTTGTGGTAATGTTGGGCTTTTGTATGGCTGTAGCATCAATGTGAGTATCTTTACTTGTCAGGTATTTAAATTGCAGAATTTACCAAAAACAGACATCTGCCTATGCCAAATATTATCACAATGTATAATACACTTATATACTATATATATATATATATATATATATATATATATATATATATATATATATATATATATATATATATATATAGAGTGAAACCCTCTGCCCTCAGATATTTTTGATGTTGGAATTAAGGGGGTTGTGTCTGACAAATTTTGTCACTTTTTAAACAAAGTAAGAAAGAAGGGTTTGAACTCCTCTCTTTCTGTCACATATTACATGTGCAAATGAGTGCAACACTATGTATGCCATCCCATAGACTGCCTAAAAATGTGGGCCACATTTAAACTATTTAAAATGATCACGCCTTGCCCGTCTGTATGACAGCCGGCTTCTCACCTTCAAGTGGGTCCACTAGGAATATATAAACAATGTATGAACACTTTTGTCTTCCAATGTGGTCGTTATTTAATTTTTCAGCATTACACGGCCTTACAGGAGAATTGCAGTCAATTTCAGTACATAGCTCTGTTGTTTGTAAATTTGGAGTGCTGTCAGTAGCAAGAACAATTTATACAATCGGTGCTGCCTACATTTTGTTATCCTCCTGCTAGAGTTATCACCCAACAGGCTTACACAGGGCAAGTTTTAAACATGTTTTTAGCCTCTGAACATATTCAAAATGTCATTACAAGTGCCTAGCCATGTGCAGTTATTCCTTCCAAGTGCACACAGCAAATTTGACTGCAGTAGATGTGACAGAAAGGCGTGTTTCGAATACTGTGGACCCGGAAAACAGGAAATAAACAGTGGTATGTGCACTGGCTGAATTAACACAACTTTTATGCCTTTCTGTCACATCTACTGCAGTCAAATTTGCTGTGTTCACTTGGGAGGAATACATGCACATGGTTAGGCACTTGTAATGACATTTCAAGCATGTTTAGAGGCTAAAAACAAGTTTAAAACTTGCCCTGTTTAAGCCTGTTGGTTGCTAACTCTAGCAGGAGGATAAGACGGTGTAGGCAGCACCGATGGTTTTCATTTTTCTTTCTCCTGACAGCACTCCAAATTTACAAACAACAGAGCTACGTGTTAAAATTGACCGGAATTCTCCTTTAATGTGCTCATATTACGCTCATTTTTAGGTTCATAATTGTATTTAGAAGTTATATCAGAATAGGTTTACATGGTAATTTCATTGCATTTCAAAAACACCATCTTTTATATGTACTGCACATTGCTGCAGCTCCTCTTTTCACCCTATGTGTTGAGCTTGCTGTTTTAGCTAGAGAGTGAGGCATCTCACTTCTGTTCCATCTTTGTTGGGAGTTGCACATGCGCAGTAGGTCAGCACTACAAGCCCGTTAGAAGCAGAGTATGAGGGTGTGCCACTCTAGTAGTTAGGCGAGCATTATAACGTGTCTTACAAAGTGATGCACATTTGTCACAGAAGTAAAAGCGGGACTAAAATAGAGTTGTTTGGAGCAGTTAGTGAACAGTGTTTTCTCTGGAAGATGGTAAGTCCCTTTGGGGTGGACTTTGGGCTTTTTCACTTTCTAAACCTATTACATGCACATAAAAGATATATATAACACAATAAAGGAAAGGGCAAAAGCTGAAAAGAATAATTTTAACTTTAAGTTTCCACCAAAAGAAGGATCACAAAGAGGGGACCCTTTTCATACATTCCCAACACATGATTAAACGTAATTAAAATCAGCGATTGTGTCAAATGATTTGACGAGGAGTCTTCACTGGTAATTCTCACCATCCTCAGTGATGTTTCTTTACTGTATAAGCTAATTATCCTCCACATAAAGCATTGCAGATACCTTTAGAGATGGGTTCTCTATCCTATTGAGAGCAGAATGGAGACTATTGAAAATCCAGCACAGTACACAATGTGCAACAGATTAACTAGGAGCCCAAAAGACATCGGACAATGATAATCTATTTTTGTATCACTGAGCACTAAAATGGGTTTTCAACCTATTTCTCTACCTGTGGGAAAGAATCATAGCTATGAAAAATGACTATAAGCGAGACAAGAGATGGGTGGGGGGCAGGTCGGTGGGGGTAAGAATGAGAGGAGAAGGGAGCGTAGTTATTTGCGGATTCCAAAATCGGAACAATATGAGAACTGGAACACAATTTGGCATCAGATTACTCACAGTGATATCCATCAAAACACACAATTCAGTCACTCAATATCATTACTGTCGGCTTGATAAGCTTTTAAGCTGGAGATAACATCTTGATGTGGTAACACAAGTGGGAGAAGAGTCTCATCTGTTTCTATTGTTGAGGCCACAACAGAGAAAAATGAAGCATGTACCAGAGCAATGAGTGAGATAATTCACAACAAAAATGATTGACGAATATATCATTAACAGACCTCTATCTCACACCGCTGCAAAGATAGACAACAACAAACTTTTCCAACTCTTGACATCAATACTTTTATAATCTATAAGTGTTTATTAAAAGTGTGTGCAGAGATAATATTGCAGTGAGATGCTTTTAAGCATCCTGTGGCTTCTTATCAAACGTAACATTGGGAACAAACTGAATTGACTTGCTGAATACTGGAGCTCTAAGCCCTAACTTTCACTCTTTTCTTTTTTGACTGAGAGTGATTACTTCATCTGCCATAGCAATCCTCTGCAGAGAGGAATCAATCATGGATTGAAATATGCCACAATTCAGTCACAGAAACTATCCCTCCCCCCATCTAAGAGATTAAATGTCCCTAGTAATGAATGACACAGGCCCTTGTACCCATTAATTATAAAGATTAGAATCATGGCTTTGCTTTGAATTCGTACCCATGATAATTCTGAAGGTCATTCTCTCTTAGAGGCAACTTACATGCAAAAAAAACCTAGAATGAATTCAATGTTAAAAAAATTGTTTCCCATGCATTTGTTCTGTTGCCTGATAATGTAAACATTTATGCAAAGTTACACTGACAAACAACCAAATTACAGCATTCTTAGAGTCTTGTATGTGTGTATATTCACAAACAGTGCATATACCTTGGGCATTATATTGTCTGGTAACTGTGAAACCCTTTAGAGATGAAATGAAAACCTGAATCTCGTCATCAGTCTTGCCTCTACATACCTGTAAATTTGATCTGTGCCACCAGGGTGGACTGTGAAATCATGTGGCTGCACATCAAAGTGTGACTGAACTGAGTGTGCATACTAATGCCAGAGCAATGCATGCACTGAGCTCTCTGATGGAGGGAGGGAGTAGGAGAGGGAGAGAACAAGAGAAAATCTCCCTTCAAAGAAAAATAAATATATTGGAAAAACTAAATTGTGTTGACATTTAGTACATATTTTATATAGGAGAAAAATAAGGTTAAACACAATTTCAGCTACATAAAGGTTCACCTTGGTAACTTTTCCATTCTGTTATCTACCTTTTGTCCATATATTGTACTTTCAAAAATGGCCCCTCCATAACATATCAACTTGGGAAGAGATTTGGCTGGCACTGTGCCAAAAGCAGCAGTCACAGTGTGTATCCTCTTTATCCATCATATCCGCTGCATCATTTCCCTGGTCATTGCCTATGTACTGGTGGTGCTCTTTGTCGTGACTGTGAGATCAGTGCTAGGAGATAAGTGATTGTCTTCTGGCAGACAGAAGAGCTGCCTTGACAGGCAATGAAGAAAGAAACCTCTGCACAGCACGTCAGTAGATGCTCTCCCTATTTCTCTCTGTTACCTCTCCCTCCCTCCATCCATCCATCCATCCATCCATCCATCCACCCATCTGTCCATCCATCCATCGCTCTCCAAGGTAGGTCAAAAGAAAGATCCTGCTTGGCAGCTCATTCCTCACTCTGATGAAGCCGCTTGTTAGACTCATCAACTCCTCTCTGGGCCCACACACACACACACACACACACACACACACACACACACACACACACACACACACACACACACACACACACACACACACACACACACACACACACACTGAAATGCTATATTTCATTCTAATACTTGAAGAATGTCTCCATTTCACTTCTCTCACTGCCTGCCTTCTCTTCTCATGTCTGTGGTCTCTCCCTCATTAAAGACATTTCCAATAGTGGAGTGTAAGAGGGAGGAATCTGACCGGTCTGAACTGTGACATGTTCAAAGAGGGCAGATCGCACCATGCAAGGGCTCTCATTACCCTAGCTCACTGGCCCTCAGTGGCGGCTGCACCTTTGGCCTAAAAAACATGCATGGGGATGTGACACACACACTGTGTGTGTGTGTATATGTATGTGTGTGTTGTCATATTATGTTGCCAAATCATAACATTAGTTATCTCAACCAGAATCATTGAGTGCCGCCATAGTCTAAAGGTCAACTGGCAGCACTAGTGTCAGTGTTGAGTTTTTCAGCCTTTTTACTAGGTTAGAGCGATTGCCCCTCCAAATGTCTTTTGCTAGACACTGCTGCAAAGAAGTATGCTTTTGATTAATTTCATCATGGGGTAATTTGTACATTAATGTTCACGTTATTGCTCTGATCTGTCAACACCTATGCACTCTAAACGGAGGAAAATGCAATAACAATATTTGCCAGCTGTTTCTTGCACACAAATCAAATTAGAGTGCAGCTCTCAAGACTCAGCAACAGATGGTTGATCACAACAAGAGAAGAGTAAATCCCCACTAGTTACTGTACAATGACACTCCACAGTTATCTCAACAGACCTCAGTGGAAGAGCTCCATAATTTATCCATTTTTACAACTGATGGCATTTTGTAACAGCAAACGGCTGTGTGTTTTAAACCAGGCAGACTCATTCAGCTGCATACAATGGCAGCATGTTTAAATGTGTTTTGAAAGGTCTCCTATCTTTCATTTTCAGAGTTGCTGTGGATGAGTCAGATGCCAACGCTATACAAAATTGAAATGTCTTCAGACCCGCCTGTTACCTTTGGAATTTAATTAATCACCCTCAAATTTTGGCATGTGGCTTTCGGAGAAAAGTGCAGATTTTTGTTGACGTCACAAGTAGAGTTGGGGCCTGTTACAGGAAAGAGGTTCAACAAACTAGTCTAACCCCGAACTCTGATTTGATTTACCCTGAGATGGGAAACTCTTGAGTTTTCAGTTCCAGAACCGCTGATTTAAATTGGTTCAATCAACTCAGAGTAGGTTGACTCAGAGATAAGCATGTGCACCACCGCTATAAAAAAAGGCAGAATGAAGCCATGACACTACGATTCATCATGGTAAAAATCACAAATCGGTCAGCATACTTCATCTCTCTGGAACTGGAACTACTCATGCGCACATACAACAAGTGTGAATATATATTTTGTTTAAAAAAAAAAAGAAAAGAAAAAAAGCAACACGGATGCTGCTGCAAAATAGCAAGAATTGCTGTGGGAGAAAATTGCTCCCAGAGTCAATGCGTAAGCTCTAATATAGTATATTAATTTCATATTTAATCCCAGGTAAACTATAATATTACTGGTGAATACTGGAATGGTATTATACTTATAATATTATTTAAGTGCAATCCTGCGGGCAAAAAAGTATACTACTACTAATCCCATTCTGAGGTTGCAGCACCAACAGAATTAACATAACATTAACAGAATTATAATTTATAATCATTTAATTCTTTTTAATGGCTCTTACTGGTTTGTGTCCAGGGAACACTACAAAAACGAGCGAGGCACACTTTTCTGGCAGCTCTCTGTATTTACCAAAAACATAATGCAACACAAAGAATCTGCTGGGATGTAATAGCATGTCCACGATGCGTGACGTTAGTGATTTGAGGATGTATAAGGTATCTACATATCTGATAGACTGTAAAAAAAAATGATACCTCTCAAATAGGTAATGTGGAAATAAAATACATCTAGTCCGGCCTCAATATCACCTTCAGACTTACAGTATGTTTAACTCCCTGCGAAGTAATACAGCTCTTTTATCAACGTGATCGTCGACAAAAGGACATGCCGTGGTAGCAAAAGACACGTTTTCTAATCTGCCTAACATGGTTAATAAACCAACCCTGTTTATTTTATTTATGAGAATGATAACATTGTGCTAAAATGCACCTGACACAGACTTAATGAATGAATGAGGAAAAGAGAGCTCTGTGTCAGAGGGGGGAGACTGAGAGAAACTCAAGGTTTATTGTAGTAAACCTTCTCCCGACCAGGTTAGGTTCACAGGCTCAGATACCATAGTAACTGACTCTGAGGTGAAGTTACCTCTCTTTCTGAAAAGGGCTGGAGTTACCCCTCTCTTTCAGGTTGGATTAACCTTTACTGAAACAGAAAACACAGATTTCCCCTCATTTCAGGCTTAACAAAGTCAGACTTTTCACTAAACCTGTTTTCTGAAACGGGCCCTGGGACGCCTCATCTCTGGTCTACACGTCATTGTATCCTCCGATAAGATGGAGGGACAGAGTGAGACAGATTGTGGTTAGGGTTATTAGGGTAACCCACTTTAATTTCATATTCAATTAATCACATAATTTGAGTATTTATTTAACCTGGGTCTTATTTGTTGTGGTTTTTGATTTTTATTGGTAATGTGTTTTTGTCTCTTTTGTATCACTGTGATCTCAGATCTTGGATATTACTTTGGTTAATACACTGTTGTCATACTGTAATGAATAGAAGTGTGTCAATATACACGGCCATCTACTGTTTACCTTGATTAAATCACATGCAAATGACACCATTCTGCTGCAAAAAAAAAAAAAAAACACTGCATATAGTAGAATTAAAACTGAAATGGCATCGGATTGATCATATTAATGACTTCGTCAACATCTGTATAACTTGTTTCTATCATCATAAAAATGTAATTTAAAAAAAGCACACCATCTGCTTTCCGGCTGCGAGTTGTGGTCCCGTGTGTTCACAGGTTTGAGGAATTTATAAGTGAAGATGCCATTTGTCTCTTTTTTATATTTATTTTATTTTATTACACAGGTTAGAAAATATGCATTTAAGAATCTACATCATCTACAACATTATTTTGTGCTATTTTTCACATTACATTTAATCAGTTAAGTGTATTAGTTATATAGAGAATCAATAGATTAATCTATAATGAAAATATTCCTCAGCTGCAACACTTTGATAGCTGCAGATGAAAACTATGAGAAGAGACGGAGGAACAGGTCGTCGGATAAAAAGACAGATGGAACAGGTTGCCAGACAGCAAGCCCAACATACTGTTGTCTCCTCATATAACTCATCACAAGGCACATCCTTTTTTTTCCTCTTTTTCTCATCAAGACTAGGTCTCTCACAGACCTTGTCACAACATGTAACTAAAACTTTTCTTAGAGGACACAACAAAACTTTCCCACTTTATCTACAGTACGTGCTCCTCTTTTAGCAGATGATAAACCGGACTATGAATATGGGTCAGACCTGCTGGAGTACAGACTTTGAATCATGTGCAATCTGGCTGCGAAGTAGCCCCCCAGAAAAACTAAAATCAAATCAAATTAATTCAAAAATCCAAACTTGAGAAAACCATTAGATTTTACATTGTCACAAATGTCATTAAATTGAATAAGGGACTCGGCAGTTTGGAGACACCTACAAGAGCACCAACCTGGAAGTTGCTGTGGACAGGGTCAGCAGAAGTCACCTAAGAAAAAGGGCCCATCTAAAAAAAATTCATCAATTTAAACTAATACTATATCTAAAATATTTTCACTGCTTTACCTTGCTGTCAGATGGCCCTTTCCTTTGGCACTATATATTCTCAACGTATTCCTACGCATTAATACAACTGAGAGGAGAAACTTCTGTGGAAAGGAAAGATTGGCTGACAGCAATGTAAAGCAGTAAAAATATTCTAATATAGCTTACATGTAAAATGATTTAGATTGTTTTAGGTGGTCATTTTAAGTTGATTTAAGTACGTTTGGCTGCTGCCTCTGTCCACAGCAGTGTACTCCTGCATGCTTTTCCAAACTGGCAACGTGATAACCATCATCTACTCAAAGTAATACACTCACTATCGATAAGTTTCTCATACAACACCATTTAAAAAAAAAAAAAAAAAAGCTGAATTATCCCTTTAAGCTTCCCGCAACAATGACATTACAGACATTCAAAGAGGAGGAGAGTGACCAAAGGGAGGCCTAAAAAACTTTAGCCATCATAAAATCAACTGTCAAATCTCTCCTTAAGCACTGTTAAGCACAAAGAATTTAAATTCACTGCAGCCTACGAAATGGCTGCAATGGCTTGGGAGGTTTTTTCATGAAAGGGCATTCACATGCCTTTAAGGACGCATATACGCAAGTTAAACACAGGAATTTCTCAACTCACTTAAGCAAAGCTTCAAACTATTAATTGTTGCATATACTATACTGTAAAGGGCATTCATAACTGTCGTAAATGAGTCAGTGTAGGTAGCCATGCTACCAGAAGTAATTCAGCCATGTACACTTTACTTTGCAGTGTCTCTGAGCAAAAGCCCTGTTAAATCAGAACTCTTTGTCGTATCAGAATGCATTCTCCTTTATGTTGGAAGGCATCTGGATGAACTAATTAGGAAAGCTCTGTTCTCGACCACAAGGAGCTGGCTCCCAGCTCTGGGCCACTCACTAGACCGGACAGGTAATGAGATGAGCTGGCGACATAGAAATCCCTGTAAGCTGCTACAACGGACGTTTAGCTAAGACCCCCATACTGGAGACATGTTCCTTCAACGCGTAGAGCGGCATGCAATAACAAAGCACTGTTCACTCAGTGTTAATGAATCAATCAATTTCTCCCAGATAAATCACAGCGAACGCCTCGTAACGGCCGACTGTCACCATGATGAATTCCTTCATTTCATGTAATAAGCTGGCTGGGAAGTGATTTATCCCTGGTGCGCAGGCAGTTATATACAGCAGTGGACAGAGGTGAGAGATACATATGAAGTGTAATATGTCATTGAAATATTTCCCATTCAGTCAGTGAATAAGGTTGAGCCAGAGGAAAAACACTTAAGTCTAAAATCTAGTCCATATCAAAAGATTTCAATCTCTGAAGCAGCCAGTTGGGATATTTGGTTGAACGGCTTTTTCTCTGCTCCCTGAGCTGCTGCGGGCCTTACCATATTTCCTGACATCACCATATAGCTGGCTGACAATGAATTATGCACTGAGCCTTTGCGAGGCTCCTGTTCTCTCTACTCCTTATACCGAATGAGACAACGATAAGTGGGAGTAAGAACTACCTTCTAATGCTATTGATTGCCTTTGCACTTCCCTCGTTCAGGGCTGAGATTAAGAGCTGTTTTTAAATGCAAACCTCTCTGGCTAAGTAGGAGACACTGCGTGCTAATCAATTTAAACCACTGCTGAGCTCAAAGCATCACACATAACAACCCCCACCCAGTTTTTGTAAAGGGATTGATGTGAGTGTTGTGGTTTTGTGCTGATCCCGGTTAAGTGATGCTATTGCTAGACTATGGTATATCTGCCATCTGACCCACAACAACAAAACTCAAAATACATTAATAGCAGAGCAAATAGAACATATATCCTCACTCAGTCAACTGAAACTTTTTTGCTTTTGAGTGTTTAATTTGTAGTCATTATAAAACTTGGCTGGGGCCAAGATTTCTAAAGGAATAGAAATTAAATGAATTTAAGTGATCCCTATCAAACTAATGGATAATTCTGTATGAATATGAATGCATACATCATAACCATTTATTACTATTATATTAACATTGCTAAAAGTTTTATACTAACCACACACCATTGATGATTCCATTTGTTGAAATGGGAAAATGCTCCCGGCATTTTTTTTCTCTATTCCACATATCAAAATATCCACTTTAATTTATCATTATTATTATTAAGTCATTGGGAATCTTTAGTAGTAAAAGTAATGTAGTTCACAGTTTTCTGCAGAGTGAGATAATTGGAACTGAGACATTAGGTATCAAGTGGTTAGTAAATGAAAATTTTACCTGGTGAGCACTTTCAAAAGATGGCCCAGTAGGCTTACCCTGACTAATCCGTTTCAATTAAGCTGCAATGCAGAGACCCTTTGTACACGTGTCAACTAGATGAAAGCTTGTGAAGATATCCATGGTATAGTCTGAACTGTTTGTCAATGTGTTAACAAAAATGTGTTTAAATAGATATTGCTCTCGTAAGAGAAACACAGTAACATTTTTAATTTCACCCAAAATTCAAAGTTCACCAATAAAGCCCCCCCAAATAAGCCCCCGAAGAGGCGTCTGGTGTGCTCCCTTGTCATTATCACCACCTTTATAGTGCTATCTGATAATTAATTAAAAATAAATGAGATATTCCCTGAACTTATGGGCTGTAGAAATTGAAAGGTGAAGTAGGAGGCGGTGCTTTAACGACTTAGGCAGGGTGATAATTAAGAAGCTGTCACCGTTTGTTACGTTGTCAGTGCATGTGTGCATTTGACTGTGAATGTCTGCGTGTGTTAGCATGTGTATGTGAATAGATCTGAGCCCCCTAATCTCTTAATATGCGTCTGAGGTCTCATTTGAGTTCAAAAGTCACCATTTAATTATACCGCGGCAAATACTTAATTTTCAATTATGATGGCGCTGGGGAGCTCACCTTGGAAAAGGACGATTCGGAAGCAGGCGGACGAGGCCCCGTCTAACCTTTTCAGAAATGTTTTTTATTTTTTTTTAAACACTGGAGTTTGTCAGTGTGGTTGATTTGCATGGGGCTGTGGTATAATGAAGGTCTCGTGTTGGTTGACCCTTTTTAGTTAGACTTAGGGGTCATGTTGCAGGGATAAGCTTCTGGCTGCAAAGGAATCTTTTTCACTGGGGCAATTAGCACACACACCTACACACAATGTCTCACAGATACTTACTTGCACACAAAGACTGTATAAAAGAAGTGGTGCAAAAAAAGTGAAGCCTTTGTGGACGTGCATTAAAGGAGACCTTTTAAGCTTTTCTGTATTCTCTTTCATATCTATAATGTTAAAATGGTGGATGTTCAAACAATCAGATAAACATATTTAAAAGAAGTCCCTGTGAGCCAAAACCTAAGATGTCCCACTGTTCTGAACGCTCTGGTTTGAAAAGGTTTTCTACTTTTAGCTTTGTATTATGTCATATCGAGCCGGTTTTATATAAATGGTCATCTGCTCCAGACATGCTACTGCAGGGTTTACGTTACATACCCTGCCACATGTAGCTACATGCTAACGACAGAGAAACCTGTAATCTTGGTTGCAGATGTTTATTACTTCCCAATTTCTGCTGTGTAGTATAGTAGTGGTGTAGTGAAGTATTTGGTTAAGAAGCCTTTATAATTGGATGGTACAAAGTGCTGCTATACTCTATGCTCACTACTTGTAGCTCTATGCTAACGCCAAGAAAAGCTGTAATCTTGACTGTAGATGTTGTTAATTTCTCCCCAATTTCAGATCACATTCCTGCTGGAACATTTTTCACAGTATAAAGTCTTGCAATATACTCAGTTGCAATCAGTCTCTACCTGCAGAGGCAGTAACAACCAGTGTTGCCAACTCTTTTCCAATAAAAGTACCTAGCACTAGCTCCAAAAGTTGGTAAAAGTTGCCAGATGATGTCATGCACTCATTTGCATATTGGTGACGTCACAGCGTTACATTTGCATAAAGCTTAGTGGCTGTGTCCAAAAACATCCTGCTGCTCATGGCCATAGGGAAGAGGCAGAGATACTCTGTGCTCGTTGTAGAAGAGCTGTAGTGCTGTGATTAGGATACTCTGAGCGGCATGCATGGAAATTAATTACATTATAATATATATCCCGCTTAGAGGGTCTGAAAAGTGACTAAATCTAGCGAGAAAGTTGGCAAGTTTGCAACACTAGTGACAGCAGAGCACAGATGCGAGACTGTGGAGATACGTAAACCTTGACCAATCAGAGCAGACTGGGCTTTTTTGGGAGGGGGCTTAAAGAAACAGGTGCTCCAGCGTTTAAAACAGAGGGTGAATACAGGTGCAGCAGCCATGGGCAGTATGAGAAAAATGTATTATGTATATGTATATTATGTAATTATATTATATATAATATTATGTTTTTTTTAACATTAAAGCATATAAACATATTCTAGTACATAGATACAAGAAAATGAATACAAGTATGAACTTGAAAACAGTACATAATAGGTCTCCTTCAAACCTAAATTATTTTTCTAATGGCCAGCAGGGAACAACTTAAAAAATAATTCCAATTCATAGTCTATGAGAAAGTGACCCTACTTCTCACTTGATTTATTATCTCAGTAAACATATTCCTAATGAGTTTATGGTATCAAGCACTAGTTTTAAGTCATCTTCAATACAGCATGATGTTCATTTTGTTAAATATGGTTCCATTTGTTGTAAACACGATGATAAAGCTGCTTTAGGGCGTGGCTACTATGTGATTGACTAGTCGATACCACGGGGACCTGTCAATCAGGACAGAGGCTTAGCAAAGCATGGCACTGTATACATTCAAATGAAGTGGGTTTGTGGGTGTTGTCCGTGTTTTTGTCTTTATTGGTTCAGTTTGTGAAGTCTCTCCGCAAACAAATGAGTGAAGTCTCGGTGGCTATGTCCACTTCATTCAGTCAATGCTTCTTACACACCAGCTTCTTAGAGAAACATTATTACCTGTTTTTAGGCCAGACTAATGTCTAAATTATACTTCTGCGGCTGTGGACCTATGCATTGTGCATGGGCTGGTGCAGGCACCTCTTGCGCATCAAGCACATGTAGTACTGTGGTGGGTCGCGCGTAGCATAACATATGCCAGAACTATCTGGAAATCCTACCCCTGGCTCTGATGTCCTATCAAACTTCTGCGGTACCTGCGGTACCTGGTGCAAATTCACATTTCTCAGGAGGCTCTCTGTGTCCCCCGCTGACCATATTGTGACTATGTGAAAGCTTTTCCACAAAGTATGAATTACAGTAGGCAAAGGTCACATGTAGGGTTGAGTACTGTTCACATTTTTAATGACATTATGACACATGTCCAAAGGCCTAATGTGACAGTTTTTCCCGAGGCTTTGATTTCAACATACTGAGAAGTTTATAAAATTTCCCCTCCAAATGAGGTTAGCATTATGCAAAATTGCCCATTTTATGTTGCCTCAAATCTTCTTGGAGTGGCAGCCAATAGACAGCACTCAGCAGGAGGCTTTCCTCGGAGCAGTTGGCATTGCTGAGCATGAGCAGTGGGACAGTCTCACAACACAATGTGTGATGAAATGGCTCCTGAACCAAGCTCTATGCCTTGTTCACTTTCTTTCTTCCTCCCTGTCTGTTTCTCTCTTACTCGCTCTTTTGGCTTAATACTCCACTTTAGCTGAAAGTTTCCCTTGTTCTTAGCGTAGAAGAGCAGATGCAGGTTGGAAGACATTTCTTTTTTTCTTCATCTCAGTGAGAAAATTAGCCTTAGTTTCTGGCATCGGTAGGAGCAGGGCTTTTAAAGCCTTCTTGTACTGAGAGCAGGTACAGCAGTGAGTGCCAGGTCTCAACATTTTAATTTTTCCAGACATAAAGATGCCCCACCACACTGTATTTCCCAGTTCTAGTAGCACCACACAATGGCACCTATCCTGCTCAGCTTACATCAAAAAAAGGAGAGCAAAAACTAAGGAGTGAGGGTGCAAAGAAGAAGGATACAGAAACGTTTTCTATTGTTGAATGCAATTTCCCCTGCTTTGTTTGATTTAAATTCTGCTTATTTATCAGGAAAAACTACCTGCCAAACAAGAATGAAAATACACAATAACTAAATATTCACAGTTACACAGTGGAAGGAAGGAAGGAAGGAAGGAAGGAAGGAAGGAAGGAAGGAAGGAAGGAAGGAAGGAAGGAAGGAAGGAAGGAAGGAAGGAAGGAAGGAAGGAAGGAAGGAAGGAAGGAAGGAAGGAAGGAAGGAAGGAAGGAAGGAAGGAAGGAACCGACCCCATTTCCATTGGCTGACTCACTTTTATCACAACTGGACCCAGTCTTACTCTCTCTTTTCTTTCAATAACACCTACACTCAAACACCTACACTCTTTCGAAGGTGACATCTGCCTGCATGATGAATTCAGGCTATGACAATAGCAGAGAACACAGGGTGGGTCTATTTATTTATAACATATGCAGTTTATCCTAAAACATGCATTTTAATAATTTTTGGGAGAAAATAATACATTGCAGTTTGGTTATTAGGGGGCTCCCACACCTACCTCGTTTGGTCCGGACATTTAGAGTTTACAGTTTGATACATAGCAAAATTACAGGTGTGAAACTTCCGCTGGCTCACTGTCCGGACCAAACAGCCAAAATTTGGTCCAACTAAAAGAGGTGGTCTCAGTTCCGGATCAAAGTGATCCTCCGGTTTGTTTCTAGTGTAAATTCATTTACAATAAAAAATACTTTAGATGGTTTGGGCTTTCGGACCCAATACAGGAAGTTCTGGCAGGCTAGCATTGTGTTATAAGATAAGCATAGCTCCTTTAAAGGCAGGGTTGGTAATGTTGAAAAGCTAAGATTTGAAAGTAGCATCTCCTTTTCTTTAAAAAAATAAATTAAAAAAAAAAAAAAAAAAATATATATATATATATATATATATATATATATATATATATATATATATATATATATATATATATAATATAGTTATATAAACTTTGTCCAGGGATCCAGTATTGGCAGACACGGCTGACTATGCATGTGCAGCATCATCAGCTCATTGTCCTTGAGAGAGAATATAGAAAGATACCCACAGTGAGCAACAGTACCATTTCTTTGGCGTTTCACACAAACAAAAAAAACTTTATCGCGGTGTTGATGTCGAATGATCCTTGTCATAACTACAAAATAATTTAAAGAAAAATGCAGACCACACATTTGTGAAATGCCAATATGTAAATGACACATGTTCAGACCACGACTTGGAGTAACTCAGGTGGTGATAACGCACATTGAGCTTTGGCTTGTACATGGGGGGGTAGAGTACGCTTAGCGGGGCAAGGAGGCATTTCATTGGTTCTTCAGTCAGCAAGGCAGTAAGAGGTGGGTGTTTTTACAGGATTTCTCAGCTACAGATGACAGATCTTTTTCACTCCTTTGTCAGAGACCATAACTTATTTATTGATCTTAGAGTGTAAAGACCATTTCAAACAAAATATAAGAATTGTATATGGGGAAAAAAATGTACCAACCTAAACCACAACTATCAGGATCAAATGTATACAATATAACAAAACATGAACCTTGGTCTTAGCGCCGCTGCTCCCACCACGCGCATCACGCGCTGCGTGTAGGGCAACAAGTGCGAATGGGGGCACCAAAAATAGTCTAATGAAAAATCATCAGTCATAATAATTATAAAGCAGATATTATTTTTTTTGACAGTAGAAGTAGTAACTTTTTTGGAAATGGCTTCAAAAAGACAGCAGGAGTCAGGAGCAGAGAAAAGAAAAGAAAAGAAAAAAGAATAAACTTTGAGATGATGCCCGTGCATCACTTGCAGGCAAGTCCATGTTTAATCATTCTTAAATACGGGAAATGTGTTGCTAATGTAATTGTTAGCCTATGCATACACCTCGAACTAGCTGATGTTTTACTAATGTTAGCAAACTCAAATATGTTATAACTTAGGTGCAAGCTAAATAGAGATTTTACTTTAAAACCATGCATTTACAAGTAACTGATGCCAGATAGCTGTTACTTTACTAATTTGTAGTGTATGTTTTATTTTGACAATACTTTCTGAGTAACCGTTAACAGTCAGTGCACAAAGTAGGCTAACAATTCCTCATGCTTCAGACAATTTATTACCGTGTAGCGTGCGATTAAGGGATTAAGCAATGTTTACCTAGCATAGTGTCATTTAAGAACGCATATTTTGTCATTTGCCAAAGAGCACCAATGATAACCAATAACTCCTTTAACATACAGAGCATTTGGCATGTGAGTGTTATATAAAGAGTTAAAAGAAATCCAAACCACATTTCAGTGAATTTTGCTCACTGCCAACACTATTTTTACATTGTCCTCACCCTCAGTTGTGATTGAAGCTGTGCACCAGCTCTCATTTGGAACACATTTTCATTGGAAGAAGAGCTCTGCTGCAGCTGGCACTTTACCAAATAATTTCAAGTACGTACAATATAACCCCTGTTTTGCTTAGCTTTGTTCAACATTGTGTTTTTACGCCAAACAACTTGGAGAATGTGTTTTCTTCTGGGACATGGAAACTGCCAATTTGTGTGTGTGTGTGTGTGTGTGTGTGTGTGTGTGTGTGTGTGTGTGTGTGTGTGTGTGTGTGTGTGTGTGTGTGAGAGACTAAGCAGACTGTTACTAATTTCCTGTTTTCACCTGTTTCCCTTCTTTATTGGCAGAAGAGACCTTGAGGCTCTGCCTTCTCTCCAGCACTGGGGAGCCTTTAGACAACCAAACAGTGTCTGCATTGCATGCTAAAATATGTGGCAGCTGTCTCTGATATTTCAAACCTAAAAGAAAGGGAGAAGGAAGAGTGGAAAGGCATGCAATGACTAAAAAGGCTATTGTTCACACTAAATGCTTGCCCTTGGGGGAATTACTGGAATTGTTAGGTCTTTGTAAATTATAGTGTAGTAGAGTGTCGTCTAGACCTACTCTATCTGTTAAGTGTCTTGAGATAACTTTTGTTATGATTTGATACTGTATAAATAAAATTTGAATTTAATTGAATTGTTTACGACTTACTAAAAGCATCAATATCTGCAGGTATACACCGAGGTTTCTATGTACGCTGGACATGAAAACTGAGTTTTTCCTGTGCGAGGAAACCTGCAGAGGTGTGAAATTTAAACAGGTAGGGGGTCTGACGGGGTAAATTGGACTGCAAATTGAAATGCACTTAATATAACAAAAGCAAATAGTTGGAATTAAACTGCAAGTGAGAGAAGGAGGGAAGATGATGGAGAACAGTGGAGTGGAACAGTGGAGTTTTATCTATGGTTTCCCATAGAGGTTTATCAGTGGGTGGTCAGGGCATCCCAGTGTTCTCCCTTTTTCTCATGTTAGTGGTTTAATTAGAGAGAAGGGCTGATGTGGTATGAGATAGATGGAGTTGCTGAGCAGAGGAACTCTTTGTGCTTGTTCTTGAGGCAGAATTTGCAAGGCCTTGTTTGTACTGGATTAATCAGCAATTGTCCTACAATTGAGAGCCGGAATATTTATTCTGCAGACAGGCTGATAGAACTAATGATGATGATGATAATAATAACAACAGTTGAGTCCCTCAGGAGAGCCTTTTTCTGTGGGCATTTCTTCAATATTTACATGATGCATCTTCTGTGACACTGTGTTTAGAAAAGTAGTGGGGGCTGAGAGGTAGGTTACACAACTGAGGGAGGCTGAAATTTGAAAATAAACTAGGCAGAGCTGTAGTGGCTCTGTGTATTTAAGAGATAAACCAGTAAAAAAAAAAAAAAAAAAAAATCCCACTGAGACATAGTTGGTTCTGGAAAAATTCTAATGATGTTGAACCTGAACCTGTGTCCCATGAACCCCATGTCGGCCCCCGAGTTGAGCCCAAATCACTTTGACAAGGGAGCTTGTTTTATCTCATGCTTGACTTGCTTGTGATTGATGCAGGCTTTTCTGAAGCAGCAGCACTCATTGTTTTTAAGACCACATACCTGAGTTATGAATGTTTCATTCAGGAGACTAAATATGAACTGGCCGGGTGAGAGCCTCCCCAAGAGCGCTGAGGAATGGAAGACTCATGCATGCTAATAATGGCCTTAGAGAGGTTGGAAGAGAGAAAGAGGGTGATAGCAAGAAAGAGAAAACAAGCCGCAACCATATAATAAATTCATTGGCTTCCATATTTCTTTTGATCTTTTTCTTCTGTATATTTCTATACTCTGCGTCAATCACTCTCAATTCTTGTTACCAGAAAAGACAATCTGTGACAAGCTTTCTAAAACAGAGAAGTCACATGAACACTTTTGACTGAAGCAGCACAGCAATAGATCCATCTTGCTGAATTTGGAGACATGGGGAATATTGTTTTGCTGCAGTGACACGCTGGCCTGTCGTTTTTGAATTTGGGCGAGATTTATCAAAATAACATGCTGCCGGAGTGGCTGACAAGTTCTCTTGTGTCCCACTGTGAGGTCTGCACAGGGGGAGGTCTTGATCTGACCCCCATCTCATGCTGAGGTGAGAAGAAAGCCCTGGCACACTCGGTGTTAGTGGTTCGGAGTGAAAAAGATTGAAAAAGCAGTCATCCATGTGCTGAAAAATGTCACATCAGCGAGATAGTGATACATGTTTGGTACATGGGATGACATCAGTGTAGGTATGGTGATGTGTTAGGTGCAAATAATTCAGTTTGGCTGTCTCACTTACACACTTACACACACACACACACAACACACACACACACACACACACAACCTCACTTAAACTCAATGTGACTCTGGCATCAAGTCCCACCATGAGCAGATTATGATTTGTGAACTGAGGCACTCTAGCTGCTTAATGGAGTTGAACAGGATGGAAGAGTCTCATTCTCATCTGCCAGTACGAGACATACACAGAGACTGATTGAAACGAGAGAGAGAGAGAGCTCCCCATCCATCCATCCATCCATCCATCCATCCATCCATCCATCCATCCATCCATCCATCCATCCATCCATCCATCCATCCATCCATCCATCCATCCACTGGGACCTAGTCTAAGACTAGGAAGACCTGAATATCTTTTCCTATAAAAAAAAAACACAGCCCAGATATTTTGTGTGTCTTACATGTTACATGAATCACTAAATGCTTACAGCTCTAATTGGCAGTGGTAAAAGATGTACTCAGATCTTTTACAGAAGTAAAAGAACAATGCGGATTCCGTCCTGGTCGTGGATCAGATCTTCACTCTCGCAAGGATCTTGGAGGGAGCCTGGGAGTATGCCCAACCAGTCTACATGTGTTTTGTGGATCTGGAGAAGGCGTATGACCGGGTCCCCCAGGAGACACTGTGGGAGGTGCTGCGTGAGTATGGGGTCCGGGTTCTCGGCAGTAAGTCAGACTCGTTCCAGGTGAGGGTTGGCCTCCGCCAGGGCTGTGCTTTGTCACCAATCCTGTTTGTAATATTTATGGACAGGATATCGAGGCGTAGTCGGGGTGGGGAGGGGTTGCAGTTTGGTGGGCTCAGGATCTCATCGCTGCTTTTTGAGAATGATGTGGTCCTGATGGCGTCATCGGTCTGTGACCTTCAGCGCTCACTGGATCGGTTCGCAGCCGAGTGTGAAGCGGCTGGGATGAGGATCAGCACCTCTAAATCTGAGGCCATGGTTCTCAGCAGGAAACTGATGGAGTGCCTTCTTCAGGGTTGGGAGTGAGTCCTTACCCCAAGTGAAGGAGTTTAAATACCTTGGGGTCTTGTTTGCGAATGAGGGGACCATGGAGCGTGAGATTGGTCGGAGAATCGGAGCAGCTGGTGCGGTATTACATTCCGTTTATCGCACTGTTGTGACGAAAAGGGAGCTGAGCCAGAAGGCAAAGCTCTCAATTTACAGGTCAGTTTCTGTTTCTACTCTCACCTATGTTCATGAAGGCTAGGTCATGACCGAAAGAACGAGATCCAGGGTACAAGCGGCCAAAATGGATTTCCTCAGGAGGGTGGCTGGCGTCGCCCTTAGAGATAGGGTGAGAAGCTCAGTCATCCGAGAGGAGCTCGGAGTAGAGCCGCTGCTTTTTTGCATCGAAAGGAGCCAGTTGAGGTGGTTCTGGCATGTGGTGAGGATGCCTCCTGGGCGCCTCCCTAGGGATGTGTTCCAGGCACGTCCAGCTGGGAGGAGGCCTTGGGGAAGACCCAGGACTAGGTGGAGAGATTATATCTCCAACCTGGCCTGGGAACGCCTCGGGATCCCCCAGTCGGAGCTGGTTGATGTGGCTCGGGAAAAGGAAGTTTGGGGTCACCTGCTGGAGCTGCTGCCCCCGCGACCCGATACCGGATAAGCGGATGAAGATGGATGGATGGATTGGGAGCAGTAGCTAGTTGGAACCAGTTACCTGCAGTACCTTTGATAGGCTAAGCTAATGCTGGGGGCGTCAGACAGAGTTATAACTCTCAGGGATACAGTGAATAAGCTAAAGTCCCAATGAGTTGGTGTGTTCCTTTAAATAATAACCTTTTAAATGCTTGTCAGCAACTGGTCAAATGGCCTTGCATGCACTGATTAATTCAAAAGTTTGTTTTAGAAGAAAACTCAACCCCTGGCTGTTTTGGAAGAGGAAAATAATGAGAACTTTAAAGGTGAGTTGTCTTTAGGTGCGGTGGATAGAGACTTTAAAGTAGTAAATTGTTTGATCATTTTAAACAGATAAAAGAAAGTGTGATCACTGTTAAATATTTCAATTGTTTGGGAGCCCTAATAAGAAATTCATTTATTTGTTTATTATATTTTTTACTTTTAATCTGAATCTTCAAAGTGACAACTACAATCATCAAATAAAAGTAGTAAAACATTTGCCTCTGAATTGTAGTGGAGTACTTGTGTAAAGTAGCAGAAAATTCAAAAATTAAATTGCTTTCCCCCACTGCCTTTGAGGGCATTACCGTCCCCCTGTGGTGGTGGCCAAATGCCTCCCATTGAATCTGTGTGTTTCACATTCAAACACTCAAAGTGATGGGGATCAAAGGACTGCCACTGTGCATACAGTGAGTCATGAAGTGATAGTGCCAGACCCTGTATGGCTCAGATCCTTGTATGCAAACGTATGGCAGAGCTCAGGGCTACTGTGAAAGGGATCCACAATGTTTTATCCCAACAGTTAAAAGGCTGGCATCATTGTTGCACATTCAAAGTGAATACTAAAACTCTGTCCTGGACCTGGACCAGTCTGCATTCATGTTCATGCTAAGCACTTAAGTATTCCTGACACAAACACAGACCAGCACACATTAAACCACACACTCACTGTGTTGTAAGTACACACACCATTGAAGTAAAAAAAAGACTCATAAGGATACTACCCAAAAGGTGAATTGGAGCAGAAAACAAGGTTCAGGTTTAACTGTTCCGGTTAATGGCTTTCAGTGGCTTACATCACCATTACATCATTTTTTTTTTTTTACCAGACACTTATTAAGTATTCATGGATTCTCCAATCCCTACAATGTTAGAATAGCCACAATACTCCTGCTGTGTGTGCAACAATTGAAAGCGACAGAGCAAAATGCAAAAATTCTCCGCGTCTAACTCAAACATTTATATTTTACGGAACATGGGATTTAGGCAAAATGACAGCATCTATGATACATCGTAATCAGATGACATCATTAGGCATTCATGTATTCATCATTTGTGTTATATATTCAGGAATATATAACAAATATATAACAAATGTCATATTCAGCGAGTTTTGCAACAATGGCCTCTGTATTGAGTTGGACAGTGTTTACTAGTACGTTTACATACTGAGAATACAAGTGATAAATAATTTCCTTCTGCACTTTGATGGCTTGTATTCAATTCTCTCATCTGGTTTCTTGCTGAGTGCAATTCTTCTTGCAAAGGCTGCTGTGTATGTATGTGTGAATATATATATATATATATATATATATATATATATATGTATATGTATATATATATATATATATATATATATATATATATATATATATATATATATATATATATATATATATATATATATATATATATATATATATATATATATATATATATATATATATATATATATATATATATATATATATATATATATATATATGACCATATGCCAAAAGAGTTAAAAAGAAAAGTTTTGAGTGAGGAAAAGAAGGGTTCAATTCTGGCTTTACTGGCAGAAGGGTACAGTGAGCGTCAGGTTGCTTCCATCCTTAACATTTCAAAGACGGCAGTTCATAAGAACAAGGTCAAGCAACAGACATTGGGGACAACAAAGCTACAGACTGGAAGAGGGCGAAAACGATTGTCCACTGACCGGGATGACCACCAACTCATTCGCATGTCACTCAAAAACCGTACGATGACATCAAGTGATTCACAAAAAGAATGGCAAACAGCAACTGGGCTGAAGTGCACAGCAAGGACTGTGCGAAACAGGCTCCTAGAAGCAGGGCTGAAGTCGTGCAAAGCCAGAAAGAGCCCTTCATCAATGAGAAGCAAAGACAAGGCAGGCTAAAGTTTGCAAAAGACCATAAGGATTGGACCCTAGAGGACTGGAGTAAGGTCATCTTCTCTGATGAGTCAAATTTTCAGCTTTGCCCAACACCTGGTCGTCTAATGGTTAGACGGAGACCTGGAGAGGCCTTTGAGCCACAGTGTCTGGCCCCCCCCTTTTAAATTTGGTGGAGGATCAATGATGATCTGGGGATGCTTCAGTAAGGCTGGAATTGGGAAGATTTGTCTTTGTGAAGGACGAATGAATCAAGCATTGTACAAGGTTATCCTGGATGGAACACGAGAAGCTTGAGAAATACCAAGGGCTGAAAGAGGAGCTAGAAAAGATGTGGAAAGTAAGAGCAACAGTGGTGCCAGTGGTAATCGGAGCACTGGGGGCTGTGACCCCCAAACTGGGAGAGTGGCTCCAGCAGATATATATATATATATATATATATATATATATATATATATATATATATATATATATATGGACATGTATGTACACACACACATATATATGTATGTGTGTGTGTATTTGTATATATATATATATATATATATATATATATATATATATATATATATGTGTATATATATGTATATATATATGTATATATGTATATATATATGTATATATATATATATATATATATATATATATATATATATATATATATATATATGTGTGTGTGTGTGTGTGTATTTGTAAACCAGATTCAATTCCAGATTCAATAGCAACAGCAAAGAAAAGCTGTTTGGCATTGTCAGAGACATTTCATGGGTGCAACCCACATACTCAGCTCTGCTGCTCATCCCACAAATGCATGTTCCTTACAAATGGGGCACCATTTGAAAAGGGAAATAATCAAGCTTTCCAATGGTATAGGATTGGCAATAATCAATGTTACAACAAAGAAATAATCTACCAAACACAAATTTCTTTATTTTTTGTGCGTAGTTTAGTTTGCTGCATGTCTCAAACTTGAGTTTACTGCCAAGATTTGCCAAATTTGATGCCTTTATTAGGTAGACGAAAGCTAAAACCTGTTCATTTTTTGACCAATCCTTGGCTTTACAGACTGTACTCAGGTTGGTGTGTGATACACTACCTATGCTGTTGTACGTTTCTTCACATTCCCCAGCTCTCTGCCAAAATGGCCAGGGGGAGTCAATTTAACAGGTAAGGGTCTGACTCTTGGGACTGATTGAGTGCACAGATAACCCACTGATTGGCAGACTACACTTAAACCTATGTAGGGCATAGGCCACACACACACACACACACACTATACTGGAAGATACACTTTGTAAAGAAGTACGGCGTAAGGATGGTTGCTGGCAAAAGAAACATCCTTTTCCCTGACAAGTTTCTGAGACCCTAGGTAATTCTCAACCCTCAACCCTCTGACCTCTGACCTCCTCACCTCTTAGCTAAGACTGCAGGCCTCACCCCAAGAGAGACCTAACATCATCAGATGTACAGGCATTCAGGCATTTGGCTCTCCTTTACCTATCTGAAAGCCCTAACAGTAATCACAAAGAGTCACTAAAAACAGCAATCCAAGGGATAAACACCTGTGTGCACAGTAACCATGCCTTGCAACCATGAACCTCCAAAACTCTATTTAGTCTAACTTTGATAACTCAACTTAGCTTCCCTCAAGCCATAAAGCTGGCAATGATCAGAGTGCAGTCATTAAAGGAATAACACTCGGGGAACATCAATAAATGCTCAGAAGGCTCTTGGTTCAGGTCAATCATTCTAGTCAGTTAACGGTCTCCAAACAACAGAGCAAATTCATCATAGGGCTTAATCACATTGGGCAAGTCCACACTTCGCCTCAGAACAATATCCGCTAACGACATTAGCGAAGGGCTAGTAATATGATGTGATTTCCTGCCGTCACACAGAGGTGCTGATCGATGGTAGCTGAGTGGACCATATTTCAGGCAAACCCAATGTTCCTAAAGACATGTTTCCAACTGCTACACACATACACACACACACACACACACACACACAGGTACATGTGGTTTTGCATGCATGTGTTTTTTTGTGCCACGCAGTATAGGATTAAAAAGTAGGATACGTGAAAGATTAAGAAAAAAGTACCTTGTTTTGCTCCCTTTTGAAGACATTGCAAATCTTAGTGCCCCTGTATTATGGTTAAACAATGCTGGTATATTGCTCTGAGTTAGTCTATTTTTTGTCTTTGCTGAAAGTGAAACTAATATGTTGTTTTCTAAATGGAGAAAAAAAAGTATTTCTGGGGTCAACAGATTCAATTAACCTTCAAGAAGAAAAGCATCATACAGAAAAAAAAACAAAGCAATACTTCAGTGAACCCACAGATGGACTCACACACACAATATACAATACCAGCTCCTTGTGAATTGAACCTAGTCACTGTGTTTCCCTCAAATGAAGGACCAAAAAGCCATTAGGAGTTTCCCAGAATATCTACAAAGATTGCAACCAAAGCTAGGGTGGTGAGACATTAATTGTAATGTTGCTGTCATTGTTAAAACCCACATCATGAGCCATGCATTTTTTCATGAGTGTGTCCATGTGTATTACCAATTTTACAAAGGAAAATTACTATTACAATGATGTGCCTTTCTGGTGGATTACCCACAGATCAGTGATTTTTTATTACAAACATATTTCTTCAGTGCTAATATTCACTGAGGAGAAAAGGACTTGGTTTTAATCACAGCCATTTTAACATTGTCTTGAGTTTTTAACAGGTGGTCACATTTATTTTTTATCACCTGTATTAGTTACACTTCACTCAGCTGGGCCCCTGTCTCTGATATTTATTCCTTGGGCTGAGCAGTCACTGAGCAGTTACGTTTTTTGGATGTTCCATGGTGCTTAAGCTTTACTGGGCTCTTGAGCGGGGAGAGCACAGCACAAAGGCAGTCTGTCCGCTCTGCCACCTCGTTGACAGGCGAGCAATGGTCCCTGGATCCACAGTTTCTGTGGCTTCCCTCCTCCTCCTTTCTTACCAAACACCACCTACACCTCCCCAGCAGCACCTACATCCATATTTACAGCCGCCTGCTCCCTGTCATATTCGCCTCCCTGAGTCTCCTTTGTTGCCCAGCCTCATTGTCACTCAGCTGGGGATGGGTGACCAGGCAGGCTGAGCGGAAGCCAGGGCCTGAATAATGGAGACTCTATCTCCTACCAAGAGAGACCAGCAGTCCGTTTAGAGGCAATCTTACTGTGCCTATGAACACAGACTCACAAAAGATGCACACAATCAAAGTGTGAAAACAACAGGCAAAGACAAAATGGCGCAAAATAGTTCTCCTCGAACATTCCCCACAGCCGTTTTCTGTGGATCCATGTAATTACCACATTATATAGTTATTCAGGAAAATGGAAAATATAACACCAGAATAAGCAGCCACAACATAGACACTTACATTTAAGTAAAAACAGCACAGACAATAATTTGTGACAATAAAGTATAGACAGGCCCTTTAAAACAAACCCCCAAAAACAGCATGTGGGATTACTTCAATCACCTTGCTTTGGAGGTCTTATGTAGTGAGCAGTGTGGTGCAGGCCATCCATGCAGCTTGTGTCCGAGCAAAACTACCCACTGATGGTGGTCCTATGCTGACTGGAGAGCATTACTGGCCAGTCTCCAGCTGATGTCCCTTGACAGGCTCTGATAAGTCATGCAGACTCATTACCTTGCAGACAACAGTAAGCAATGGCGTACCACCTCTGAGTCACCTTGGGTATTAAAAGGAACTGTTCACATTCACTCTGTTAGTAGGTGTTGTAGGTGGGTTTGATTTTAGACAGAATCAGACCTGCTGGGTAATTTTTGTTATGCTTGTGGCCCTAGTGCCTATGGAGTGCTGGCACTCTCTTCTGCTTAATCCAGCTTTGTGCCTGGACAGGTAACTGTCAGCTCCAGCCTGGTCAGCTGGCAGGCTGGCAGCTAGCAGCATAATGGCAGAGAGGGTCCACTGTAGTTCACCTGGGCAATGGGGCTCACACCCATCCATCTTCAGCACCAAGTTGTGAAACAGAGGTATAACAGAGGATCTGTCACACCTCTGGTAGAAGGGCAGCCTTGATGGAGGGTACCCTGTAGCAGATGCTCCAGGAGGATGGGCAAGGTTAATGTGCCTGGCTTTACCCTGGGGTGCATCGCCTTGTCAAAAATTAACAGCTTGATTAAAACTCAGAGCAAGTAGGTTGTAGAGAGGTTTTCAAATTTAGAATGACCTTAATTGCGAACTGTGCTCTGCTTTGTAAATGTTTTATAGAAAATTGTTTACTTGCAAATGGCTGGAATATGCTTTGGTGCCAGGATATGTGCCCTCTTCTCTGCTGCCATGCACCATCCTGAGTCACTGAAACGTGCTTATCTGCTGCATTCATTCATTTTATGATTTCATGGTAGAGTCATTCTACTCAGAAAAACAAACAACAAAACCTGAAAATGTTTTATGATCTGACAAGGTTTGGTTAGGTTTATGCACAAAACATGAACGAAACGTCATGGTTTTGTTGAGGTTAGAGGAACTTTGTCGTCATGGTTACAATGATAACCTCTTGGTTAAGGGATGATTATGTCCGTGGCTAGAAGAAAACCAACGCAGACCGTCGGTAGGAGTCGTAGACGGACAGCGGTCTCTCTTGTCAAAGTCTGATGTTTTGTTGACCATCCATCCACCCCAACTTCCTTTACTTTGTGGATTTATAACGCCACTTTACGTCCTACTTTGGCTTTGTTACCTGAAAATAGACATATGGGGACCTATTTTAACAATCTAAGCATATGGCGTGAAGCGCATGGCGCAGGTGCGTTTAGGGCGTGTCCAAATCCACTTTTGCTAGTTTGACTGCAGAAAAAAAGGGTCCGAGCGCCAGGCACATGGTTCAAAAGGATTGTATTCAGTGTCTTCATTATTTCATTGGTGTGTTTTGGGCGTAACATGTAATAAACCGGTCGTCAGACACCGCCTGCCAAGAACCTGGGTCTGTCCGAGGTTTCTGCCTAAAAGGAAGTTGCTTGCTCTGGAGGTAACTACTAGAACTGTTGGGTCCTTGTAAATTATGGAGTGTGGTCTAGACCCACTCTATCTGTAAAGTGTCTCGAGATAACTCTTGTTATGAATTGATACTGTAAATAAAATTGAATTGAATAAACCAATCAGAATGTCATCTCCCATTCCCTTTAAAAGCCAGGCACATTTTTACCTTGGCGCATTGCTTTTATGGTATTTTGCATGTGTGTGTGCTGCTGCACTCAACTTTAGGTCTTATCTGTGCGTGTGCGTGTGTGCGCGCGTGTGTGCGCGTGCGCGTAACAAGCATAGTGTGCGCACGCGCGCATAACAAGCATAGTGTGCGCGCTGTGCACCGGCCTGGATAGCAATACGCCGAGAATTCACCTGAACACACCTCCCAGTAAGACGAGCACGCCCATGGGCCGGGCTTTGTGCCACGCTGCACCGTGTGTAAGGTTTTATAAGTGTGTAAGGTACAATAAAACTATCACTGTTTCAACAGATAAAAAGGCTAACTATCAATAAACAATCAATCACTTTAATTTTTTCGAATTTAATAACAGCCCCTATTCAACTGGCATGCTTTACTATACAAAAACCTCCGTGCGAATGTCAGCTCCATAACAATCAAGCAATTTAAAAGTACAACATTAAACTTTTTGTGATATGTCACATGTGAACAGAAGGATTAGATGAGAGCATTGCATAGCACACAGAACAAAGCATTTTATTAAATCATTCACTATGAGAATTAGGATTAAGTGCTATTCATAGTTCTAAACTGCTGCTGCTGATAGATGGCCAATCAAATTGCAACTGCAGGAACTTTAGGTCTTATCTCGTGTTGCTATGGTTCAGACATCAGAGAATTTTGGCTGGCTGCGGTTTTTGCGGTTTTCATTGGGGTCACTGTGCACCCTTGTTTAAGGAGGTGCTGGACAACTGCGTGTTTGCATGGTACAGGAAAGGGACCAGATAGCTCTAAATTGAGAGGATGCTGGGACTAAATGTGCCGCACACCAAGGATTATCTCGAGAGCATCTAGAGGTTCTGATGTGGAATTGAGGAGTGATAACTAAATTGTTAATTAATTAAGAACTGGAGAGTTGGCCCAGTTGGTGTAGTCTAGATTATAAACAGATGAGTAATTGGGTCAAGCATTCTTAAGTACTTACCTAACTCCTTGGTGATACCTAACCAAGATATTTTTGTCAAAGACTTGGAGCTTGCCTTGTTTCCACTTCGATGCTCATCATTTTGTCATTCTGTTCTATTCTGGTACTGTCAATCTGCTAATGTGTGCATCAGCTTGTTTATTTATATAGTTGCTAAAGCTGGAGCTATCTGTTAGCAGTTTTACAAGAGATGCCATTGTCACATTCCCACATGCCTCCCTGGGACATGCAGAGATAAACACAAGTAGAGCGTTCCACTTCCAGATAGTTCCTCCAGAGACGGCTGGTGCTAACAGCATTATCATGATGCTGGAGTGCTGCTGTAAATTAACACATCTACTAAAAATGATGTATAAGGAAATTTAATAAAAGTTTACTCCCAACAATGCACTTCCTTCATCTTTATATGTCGCAGAATTGGCAGGCAGACAATAACTGTAAAAGGTGTGTTTTCCACAGTGTGCCGGAATAGAATGGTAAATACTGCAGCGCCAAGTCTATGAAATGAATGTCACAGTGAGACTTGTGTGTCCACGACTGTAGCCTGAAGGTACAACCATGAGCTAACACCAAACGGAATTCACTCTCTCACTCTCTCCACTCTGAAGTCCAGTCTGCACTGTACAAAGTACCATGTCAGTGAAATTCACTTGGACGGTTACACATTTTTCTATTTTTTTCCTAAGGCTGTATCATACTCTCAGATCATTTATAAATGAGTTGACGGGATGTCTACATCACGAGATGTGCCTGAGCATGTCGAGAGCCAAATAATGAGTACACCAGCTCTGGCTGGGCGTCAGTGTTCTCCAGTGAAGTGGGTTATGCTGAGGGTTATTATGTAGAATCACACTGGCAGCCATGTACATTTTTCACCTCTTGTTGGGCCTAATTTTCAGTGCAAAATGCAACGATATCCATTCAGCTTAGAGGTGAAACGTATCTAAATAATCCTGGCAGTTATTGGAAAAGAAACATCTTTGTAGGAGCAGGTCATTATAATGACTTCCATGGCTTACTGGAGCCTGGAATTTAGGCAATGAGGCACTGTCAGATTGCTCATGCTCAACTGTGCACATTGATACTGGATGTGTGGTCCATGTATGTTTTAGTCTAAAGCCAACAGCAGACATCTGATGCTCCAGTACAAAGACATACAGTTATAGCTCATTTGGATGACATTTGTGTGGAACACTGCAGGAAAGGGGTCATGTCTTTGTGTGGGATGACAGATCCAGCTACCTGAAGGTTGAAGGTGTGCAGGTGTCAGTCATACTGTGTCTCACATGCTTAAGGGGTTTGGTGTGTGCATCCCCCATCATCGGTGACCTCTGGCCACAGTTCTGCCGTGACACCTCTGATATCTGTTGGTACAGTATATGGGAGAGCTTCCAGTTACTGCAGTCAAGGTTATGTGTGCTGCAGGGGTTGGGGATTGTCAAAGCCTTCTAAGGGTCTCGGGCAACACTGCAAAATTTGTTGAGTTTGCCTGAAAAAGCTGCTTGTCAGCATTTTGCAACATAGAGCAGAGGTCAGTGCATCTGGACATGCCGGTCCTGCTGCTGTTGAAGTCAAAAGGGTCATGGGAGGGAGACGACGCAAAGGCCACATGGTTTATCACCAGAGCACCACCTTCGACAGCCATGTTAAGGAATTTGAGTGCAGACTTCCTTTTCAAAGCCTGAGAGAAATGACTATTCCAAGGATGTCTGAGTAACATGAGCAATAATGTGCTTTTTGAAGTGCTAGTGTGCTCAAGATTTAATTACATCATGCATAAATGTTCACATTTTAGGAAACATGTGGCTCCTGGATGCCCCAAACAGAAATGCTACAAGCTTTTCAAACAGCAGGGAGTTCTTCTGGTTTCTTTCTATAGTGGTAGGAGAAGTGAAACCGTTGCATAACTATTGATCACCCTCTCATTGTAAATGGCTAAGCATTGCTGTCTTGCCAAATTTAATTGGAGGATTGGGACTGGAGATGTGGGTGGACGAAGGGCCTGCTTCCCCCTGGCTCTGACAGAGGCCTATGGGCTGCCCAGGGCCACTCAACATAATTTCAAAGCCTAGTTCCCTTTCATCTCCATTATTTATAGACTTAAAGCAGAGGAACAATCTCCCCTGCGGCAGCTCATTGGGTCTATGTACCCCCCCACATTACAAAGAACCTTTATTTACACAGACATCACTGGTTAAGCACTGGCCTCGCAGGGACAATGCTGTAAGCCTTCCATCTTTGCCTTCTGTGTAATATACTACAACATGAGGGAAAAGGAACGGGGACTTAGTGTTTAAGCTATTCACCGTGAGCAGCAAGCAAATTTATCAAATTTTGAGAACCCACTCTGTGCTTTGTATCCTTGCAATAGCTGTCAACTAGATGTCATCATCTTGCAATGTCTTCATGTTTTCAAAGTCTATTATCCTTTAGGGAGAGAGAAATCAGCTCAGGAAAAATCTACTTCAACTTTCCAACTGACATGTATAGATATCATAAACAAAAACCTAATCAATGACAAACTTCAAACCAGAAATACATATACAGAAAACGGGGTTGGGTGGGGTAGAGGGATGTGTTGAGGATGTTGTTGCCAAGTCTCTTGGAAATACTTTAGTCAAAGCAGACTTTTAAAGCCAAAAAAGAGGGATGATGGCAAGAGAGAGGAAGGGGTAAACAGACTGGGGAAGAAAAATGTGTGTATTGTGCATCCTACTTTATCTTCCTCTGAAATATCAAAGGGTAATGTTTGGAGCTTTTGTCATCCTGATTTTAATACAAAGAAGCTAGCTTTGTAGGACAGCAGAAAGACACCGTTGTCCCCCTCAGGGTGACACATCCAAAGCCAGCCCATCAATCTCCAGACCCAGTGCGGCTGGGTCTGCTGCGTGGGAATTCTATGTAAATGCCAACATTGATGAAAGCTGATGCCGGCCAATTCTACTTTTCTACTTTGAATAATCAGGTAAAATTGTGTGATGTATTACATGTCAACTTAATTTTATACAACTGTGTATGTGTCTGCATCAGTGCCTCAGTATGTGTACATACTGTATGTGTCAGTGGCACCATGTGTTAAACCATGTATGAAAGTAATTACATCCCTGGAATGAACCAGTGTAAAAACTTGAGGATGCAATTAAGCTCCCATTGAATAACTCATCCTTCCTGGCAAGAGCTAATTGCATTAAAATGGATTGTGTATAGTCTTCTAGCATGAGGTATTAAGATTAACGCCAGGAGAGTTAATAGTGTGTCATCTCCTGATATTCCCCCTCCCCCCACACCCACATATCTAATATAAGATTAGAAGCAGGGAGAAAAAGCGAGTGAAGGAAGATAGAAAAACATGTTCAGTTTCTCCTCTCAGCATCTGCTCTCCCAGCTGGGAAAAGACCCAAGCTATTCATCAGGCTCCACACTGCTGTCTGCATGTATTCAACTCACTCAAAGGTCACACCGTTAAAACACCAATCTGAAATCCCCTGGCCTGTTTTCAGAGCTCCGTCCCTTCAAATAGACCAAACCTGTAGGCCAAACTTATTTACATACAACACAGACGGGTGTGGGTAGATATATGCATTACTGCATCATTTATCAACCTCTATTTTTCCTCTGTTTAGTGGCCTGGGGTCCTCTTGACAATATGTCCTCTCCCATTTATTAAAATGCCAGACTCTGTAATGATAATAAATTTGTTACACCTTATTTAGATTGAAGATACAACTTTTGAAGGCGTGTCCTATATTTGCTACTGCTACTGAAATCGGGGGTGTGTTTGTCCACACACAGCAGAGTACTACAGAGGTACCCGTTCTCTCTAAGGTACAAGTGTTAAGTGTGTGATCTGTGCGGTAACTTACACACACACTTGGGGTGGAAGAAAACGTGTGTGTGTGTGTGTGTGTGTGTGTGTGTGTGTGTGTGTGTGTGTATGTGTGTTCAGTTGTAACGATCCCAAATGACTCAACACGCTGTGTCATAGTTCCCTGTCAGGCCCTCAGCGCACCACCAGGCAGCTAATGCCTTGAAGAAATGGGCTTCTGAGCTCAACATTAATCCCTACAGCGTTTCTGTCCTCACTTCCCTCCTTCCTTCCTGTCAGAGCAAACTTAATGTGACACATATTCACAAGAACATGGGCCCTTGTAATTGTTCGGGCTCCGGTGGATCCCAAATCGTGATAAAGGCTGTTAACCATGTGGCTGTATTGCTGGAGTACCACAACCTCTTGCAAGCTGGGGCAAATCCTCACTAATGGCTGCAGAGATATGTTGAAAACGAAACACAATTTTTCAGTTAAATGGTGTGTATAACACATCCCACACAGGGGATGTTCCCTCCCTATCTGTCCTAAGAAGAGCCATTTTAGAAGTTCTTGGCTCATATTCACAAAGCATTTTCTCACCCATAAATACTGCATAGAAAATATAAAATATATATTCTGCATAGCATTAAATCTAGAAACTAAAGCTTTCTATGATGTTATGTGCACAGCTAGCAGTTTTTAACAAGCAGTTCTAATCTTTAAGGGTGGAGTTGACACTGAAATTTAATTATGGAGGCGTTACAGTGTCAGACACTGACACTAAAATTGTGAAAAATGTGAGTAGTTTATCTTTCCTGGTTAAAAGAGTGTCATATGTTTTGTGATTTCACTTTAAAAGCTGGTTAGTGGTAATGATTATTTATTAAATATTACAAGATGGGTACAATGTACATATCTGTTACAATAAAATGAGGAAGCATTACATTAATAAGAAATCCCATTTTACAAATGACAATGGGGGGGGCAATTCACTTCTTCATTTTAATGAATGTTAAAGGTACATTGTGTAATATTTTGAGTTGATAGTTAACAAAAAAAAACTTCTGTTCTTTCACAAATATGTGCTCATTCATGTGTATGTGAATCTGTCATTCACAATACATACGAGCGAGTCGCTCAAATGGCAGCCATGGTAGCCACGTTGCGCCTCCATCTTTAAAATACATTAGCCAAAGAGGGACATACTTCCGCCTTTCGCGCTTTTACACTTGCACTGTGACAAATGCCAGAGGGAGATTACTCGCGACTGCCGGCACATTTAAAAGCCTGTTGAAGATGGAGGATCAAACCTGTTCTCAAGAACATGTAACAGAGTTGCCAAGGAAGCTTAAAAGAGAATTAAAATGACAACGCGACAGGCAAGACCAAAGCTAATATTGGAGAGGCTTTTCCAAGATGGAAAGAGCTCATGAGGAGCAAGAATTTTAAAGGGACGCCAAAGTTGCTGGCTTTCTTCTCGACAGGCAATTCAGCCTATTTGTGTAAAGTTTTATAGTTGAATGGCTAACTATAGCATGGTTGTGCATAATGTCATGATTTCCCTGGCAACCAAGTCATGCAGTGTAACACAGACTAGGCTACAGCTAGAACAGCTGCATGTAAACAATGGAGAGACCAAGAGTTCATTTTGGTTTCATTGACATTGTTCATACTGCTCAGTGAAATATATTAAAAACACAAACCTCTGTTGCTTCTCTTCTTTGTCATGGAAGGGCTTTCACGCTCTCCTCATGGTCTTTGAAGAGTGTATCTTGTTTTTCTTTACCTTTCTCTCTTCCTTTAGCTTTCCCTCGCCCACATTTGCATCAACTAATCTCTGACTCTTCTCATGGAGAAAAATATGTAGCATATGCTGTAAACATTACCTTACACTATTAATCTCGTACAATATACAGAATAACGATAGCACTGATACTCGTACTGGAAGCCATGTTAATCATGACATACAGCCACCATAGGAGTTAAAACGTGCTTGGAATGGGAGGGGCTATAAAGTAATATTCAGTTTGTCGTCATATAAAATTTCCCCGCTAGATGGGAGAAATTCTTACACAATGTACCTTTAAGAGCCGGCAACATTGCAGGCATTACATATGCGGAGCAGACTTTCCAACATTTTGCATTCACTATAAGCAATGAAACTGGCTACACCGGGCAGACCTCCACGGAGATTCGCCCTACAAGCATAAAAATAGGACCATCTTCTATTTATATTTTTTGTGACTTTAAAAAAAAAAAATAACATTATGATTATGAGTTTCTTTTTTATTTCTTATTTCCCTCACTTGCGTCCTCTGATAACAACTGACAGTAAATCCTCTGCAAGGCCTGAAATTAACCCAACCGTCCGCCAATTGAATCTAGCATTTGGCGGCTAACACTGTCAGTCTAGGGAATGACAAGTAATTCCTTAGGTTTTTTTTGCAACTGTTGTTCTCAAAGAAGTCCGCCATTTTGTTGGATTTTAGCTAAAAATGGGGTAAAGAGGCCAGCTGAAACGAACAACCAACCAAAAGGTGAGGATGAGTCAAACAAAAGTAAAAGAAGACGTTTTAATACAAAGTGGACAATTGGTGGCGCTGATTTAGATTTTCTGCAGTACAGAACAAATGTACTGTAGTGACAGTCGTGTGTATGGCTCAGAGAAAGCAAAGTCAAATCATTTTGTAATCGGGACTAAAAACTTAAAATTACAAGCAATTAAGGGCCACGAGTCATCAAAAAGCCACCTACACACGATAAGTTGTAAACTATCAAAGACTGTGTTTCCGGAGGAGACCGCTGCGGTCAAGGCACAGACGTCCATGAAAGCAGCGCAATTGGAGAGGATGCGACTGCTGAATGTTCATGTGATTCCTGTTTTTCACTTGGTTGTCAAAAAAGTTAACATCAGGCCCTGGTCCTCTGATAACAGCTGAGAGTAAATTCATGTTTTCACAGCGCTGTGCCAGCTCCCAAAAAATAAAGAAACAACAATCCCAAAGCAAAATCTCTCCGTCTTGCCTGTGACTCATACGTTACGTGGTTAATTTAGCCAAAATCACGCAACCTTGCTGCTATATTCCACTGTTGCTTCATAGTTGTGTGATGTGTTTTTACTTATTTAAAAAAAGAATTATATGCACTAAACCACAATTGTGCTAGTGGTTCCACAGTTAAGCGTTTGGACACCCTCATAAATAGTTGTGTGATGTGTAAACCAATGTTGTTTCTATTTTTTCAGCAACATCACCACCTCCAGCACCTCAATAGCCCCCTGCTCAACAAGTTTTTGGGGGCGTCACCACCCCCGTTGGAAAAAAATCCTAGAGGAAACACTGACTGTGTGCTAATGCCTCTTAGTTGACTGAACTGCAATATGAAACATAAGTTAAGCAAACTGGTCTTGATGAAGTCTGACCGAACAGGAAACATCAAACCATGGGCCAGTTGTCTTTCCAACATTTTTCATTAGGGGGGTAATATTTTGTCAGGTGCAGTGGAAATGCAGATCTGTATATTTTCAATATTAATATTATTTCATTTTAAAATAACATTTATATGTAAAACTGTTGGTTTTAGGATTGTATCCAGGAGCAGATGTTATTTCATTCTTTAATACATTTGAGAACAGTAACAGCAGCTTATGTAAATACTCATCTGGCAAAGAAATACTTGTATATGCTAATGTATTTCACTGCAGGATGGAACTGATTTATTCTCCACATATGATAAAAAAGTGGCCTGTTTCATTTATAGCCTATACTTAATGAAAATGTTTTGACAAGTTTAATCTATTCAGGCTAAAGCTGTTAAATCCAAACTTGTTTCATTTAAGGGATACTTGTTTAAATTAAGTGTATTGTGTTATTTATGTGTTATCCTTCTGGTTGAATTATTACACAAAATTAGGGCTAGATATTTGAATATTCACATATTCGTTCAATGGGTAGGTATTCAATTTGAAATTTTGGGATTCAAATATTCATATTTTGTGTTAATGTGCGTGCAGACTGAAATTTAGTTTTGTCAGCATTAAGCCGCTAACGTTAGCTAAATGTCTGCTAGGTGTTGGCTAATTTATGCAGCGCTATGTTGTCCATCTCAGCCAAGAACAGAGAAATGCTGAGTAACAAGCCAGCAGTCTGATGTTTGTAGAGGTCTGTATGGTTATACTGTCAGCCTGCTGTTGTTTTCAGGCGATTTGGTAAAAGTAAAGATAGTAGCCTACGACCTTTCATAAAGCTAATGCTCTGGCACAGGCACACACACTGCATCGGCCATCACCCCTCAGACAGTCTGGCAAAAACTCAGGTCTTTCCATGTATTTTGAATGCCTGCAGCAAAACGTTGAGTCTGATTCAACTTTTGGAGAAAATAACCCCCTGTCGTCACCCTGTGGTGGACGATCATGTAACCGGAGATCAGACTCATCTGTCCATATTGCGCCGTGTAGGGTGACCAGACGTCCCCGGTTTTGGCGACCTGTCCCCGGCTGGATCTGTCCCCGGAAATGTCCCCGGATTTCACTGACTGACAGACCCGAAATTGGGATGAAAGAAAGAAAATACTGACCAAACGGAGCCGATAGTCGCACACCCTACACCCGCAGGCTCCAGACAGCCAGAGCCAGCGCTGCTCAGAGATGTTTTAGAAGCCGTGTTTTACGATGCTAAAATCACTGATTATTTACATGGAGTCTGGTGGGTTTAGCGAACGCAATTTCGCGGACATTTATGTTTTAAAAAGGATCTTAATCTTAATCTTAACAGGAAGGTCGACCTCCTTAGAAATCCTTTCCATAATGTTGTCAGACACTTAGAATATTAATCTGAGTCTGTCAGCAGCAAAACGAGCACTTTTATGAACGTAAATAGAAGCTGGACCTATTATCTTACATTGTAGCTTGTTTCACTGCAGCGATCTCGTTTAATACTGCATCAATGTCAAAGGAAAAAATTTCCTCAATAGTTTTTATTGTATCGGATTCTCAATGAGCTGTTGGAGAAACAAGCCTGAAGTAAGAAAGCAAAAGCTGTCAGTAGTTCAGTACATTACAACATTATGAAATATTAAGACTTTCTATCTTGAAATATTAAGACTTTCTATCTTGAAATATTAAGACTTTCTATCTTGAAATATTAAGACTTTCTATCTTGAAATATTAAGACTTTCTATCTTGAAATATTAGGACTTTCTATCTTGAAATATTAAGACTTTCTATGTTGAAATATTAGGACTTTCTATGTTGAAATATTAGGACTTTCTATCTTGAAATATTAGGACTTTCTATCTTGAAATATTAAGACTTTCTATCTTGAAATATTAGGACTTTCTATCTTGAAATATTAGGACTTTCTATGTTGAAATATTAGGACTTTCGATGTTGAAATATTAGGACTTTCGATGTTGAAACATTAGGACTTTCTATCTTGAAACATTAGGACTTTCTATCTTGAAATATTAGGGGGAGGGGACAGCTCTAGTCCCCGTTTTAAGTTTTACAAAAATAAAAACATGACGTGTTTTGGAGGTATATACACCTCTGAGCTGAAAATGTCCCCGGATTTTGTCTGAGAAATCTGGTCACCTTACCGTGAGAGTCCCGGTAAACATCACTGGCTATTGCTGCCACAAAAAGTTTTAAACACTATGAAGGTAAAAAAACAAAACGCAAGCACTGAACCGTCCAGAAGTTTATATAACAACAGGTGACTGTGTCTGGCTGCAACGACAAAGAAAAGTCGCTTCATCTCTTTCTTTCTCTCTTTCTCCGCTGCATTCGGAAATGTTGAAAAAGGGCCCATCAGTGGAGAAAACTGCATCAGGGCCAGGGCTAGTACCAGAGAGACACATTGTAATCGCGCCCAGGTCTTTTGATACACAGGAAAATACTTTATCTTTTTCTTGCAAAGATACTTGTAATTCAATTCAAATGTCAATTCAAATTACAGTTTAGCACCATATTATTTTTTATTACATACTGGTATATTACCATTTCAGAGTGCTTTATATAAAAACCAAATGTAACAGCGAAACAAATTGGAAATAAACAGACATTAATGCATACATACATACATACATACATACATACATACATACATGCATACATAAAAATGCATTGTACATAGATTGACACATACAAACAAACATAAATACAAATTAAAAAAGTGAGAAAATGCTCAAGTAACAAGGAAGGTTTTCATTTTGGTTTTTAAAAGAACACAGTGTTGGAGCAAGTCTGAGATCAGCAGGCAGCCGTTCCATTCTTTAGTTGCATCAATACTGAATGCCATCTCACCGGACTTTAAAAGTGCTCTGGGCACATGGAGGAGATTTTCACTCTGTGACCGGGGAGTGTTGGGCTTATAAACTGACAGCATGTCTGAAATGTACTGTGGAGCCAGACCACCGAGTGTTTTCTAAACCAGGAGGATTTTAAATTGAATTCTGAAAACAACAGGTAACCAATGAAGGCTTCAGAGGACAGGATTTATATTATATTAATTAATTATTAATTAAGACATCCAAAATGCGGCCAAACTATTGCTTCGTTAAAGATTAACGAGAACTACATAGTTCTATTCTCAAGATGTTATGGATGACGTACAGGAATGAATCATGAAACAGAATATGTGTAGAATCTAACAAACATATGCCACTGTATTATTCTTTAATGTAAAGTACAATAACTATGCTAGGTCTGACTATCGTATCGTAACAGTGCTGGAGGCTAAGACTGATTTCTGACTGCTAGCTGTTAGTCAGCAGCAGCGCAGCTTTTTACTGGACTCTATAGGGGAGCCATCTGTACTCAGTAAACATTGTCTGGTCTTCTGATTGCTGCTGACCGCATGCATCTTTGAAATATTAGGGTGAATGTGTAAATGCATACAGTACCAATATATGTACTTCTTGAGAGAGAATAAAGAGGGCAGGGGAAGTAAATTTCCAGCCACTGTAAAACCAACTAATGTGGGAGATTTAAAAGCTGTGGGGGAGAGAGATAAAAGCTCTAAAATTATTTTTCCAAGGCGCAAAAATGACCTGAGGAAAGGCAAATTTTATTGTGCTGTTATTGTACATCCTGGCTATTAAATTTAGAACGGGTTTAATGAATTCATGCAATGTTTATTCCATGAAACAAATTAGGTCTTTGAGGTTATATAAAAATAAACCACTGAAAATGGAGAAGAAACCAATCAGAAGCTCTACAGTATAAGCTGTATTCACATTTGCCTGATTTTTAATTAATAACTTCTGCAGAATGTAACTAAGAACATTACTCAAGTACTGTACTTACATTTGAGGTACTTATACTTTATTTATGCCACTCTTACTTCTACTTTACTACAGTGCATTTCAGAGGGCATTGTACTTTTCACTTCACTACATTTATGTGACAGCTTAAGTTAATTTTCAAGTTAAGATATCACACAAAACATATAAAGAACTTATAAAATATAGTATGTGTGTATAATTCAAATTACCAACAGCTTATGCAGCTACAGCTGATATTATTAATTAGAGAATTAATTGGCATCTAGGTGTTCATGTCATTTTTAATACAAAACATTTCATGGTGCTTTTCAATTTAATCTTTTTTTAATTAATGAATCATTTTGAGGTGTGTATTGTTGGTTAAAAATATGCATGTGTAGATGACACTTTAAAAAAGCAGTCATTGGTTACAGTCCTCACAATACAAAATACTTGAAAATGAGCTTGACCTCAACCAACAACAATAGTTAAATCCTGCTTTTACTTTAATGCATGAGTAATTATAATCTAATGATACACTATCTGATAGTATAACAGTTGCAGGGGACATTTTTTGGATTGAGTACTTTAACATTAAATACTTTAAGTTCAATTTCCTTAATTTACTTAAGCAACACTTTCAATGCAGGACTTTTACTTCTAATCTCAGTTAGCCCTCTAATTATTAGATGACTAAAGTATGAGGTTATATAACAATGCTCATACCTTAAACCATACCATACCTTAAACCATACCATTAAGCTATTGTTACTGTATGATTTACATGATATCTTGTCATCATAGATGCTTGGTTCATTGTTGTACGAGTCGAACCACACTTTATATTCCACAAGAGTTCAAAGATAACATGCAGAAAACCAAGTTATTTTCAACAACATCAGCATAATAACCACAAGCCTGAGTGCATCAGAGTTCACTGTGAGTCACTTAAATATCCATCTTATCCAGCCAACTGACTCCCAAGCATATTTGGATGCATCTATTCCAGTCATATCCAGTCATGGAAGAATTGTAAATTTTGCAAGTTGGCCTTCAAACCACAAGACGCAAACACTTACTTTCCATTTGAGAACATTGCATGTGACCAGATAAAATATTACCAGTTCAGTGAATTAGATTACAACAGTTAGGCTAATAGTAGGGGAAAAGAAGCGCAGGAAAAAAGGGCTGCTTTTTCCATGTGTAGATTTGAATGACCTGACAGCAATCACGCCCAAACAGACATTGGGGAACAACAGCTGTAGTTTTGGGCGAGTGTATACTGACTGACGCCATGGTTTCCAGAGAAGACATTTGCAGCCCACGGCATGTCACTTCCATGTCGCTGAGGCAGAGGTGCCATTGAATGTACCGCCGTGAGCGAGGAGTGGGCAAGTTTTTATGTGATTAAGAAGATCCTGTTGCTAGTGCAGGGAGAATACATAGTCTCACTATTGATTTGATTTGGCCCTGGGTTCTCCTGCTGTGGTTGTTTATTGGCCCTTGACTTTGCTTTTGTGCTGAGGAGACACCTACCGAGTACTGACTGCCAACTGACAGACCAAATTCCTGAACTCATGGCTGTATGGCGGCCCACCCAATAAAACCCACAGGAGCACACATGCTCTGGAAAGGTGTGTGTGTGTGTGTGTGTGTGTGTGTGTGTGTGTGTGTGTGTGTGTGTGTGTGTGTGTGTGTGTGTGTGTGTGTGTGTGTCCGCATGACAGTGTATTTTTATAAACTGGCTGTCTTTCTCACTGGACACATATCTGATGTGTTTGTGCAGATGTGTGTATGTTTGAGTGTGCTGAGTTCATATTGACTGATAGAAGTGTGATGAGAGTTAAAGCTAAGCATTGTGGATTAATCGAAGAAGCTGGCAAACATATTCTTCTACGGCTGCAGACAGCTGGTCAGTCAATGATGTGTGTGTGTGTGTGTGTGTGTGTGTGTGTGTGTGTGTAAAAACACCTTTTCCCTCATGTCCATGCATGTGTAATCTCAGTGTTCCAGATGTGTTCAGGCACTATTCTTCTGAAAAAATAATGCAATCAAATGGATCTATAGGTTTTTAGCCATGCTTTCTAAAGAGAAAGGGAAATAATTATTTTTGAAAGCAGCTTTTCTTGAGGAAAAGGCCAGTTTTTTTACCGCAGTAAAAAAAGTAAAGTAAATTCCTTTTCTTCTCTCACACTACCTTTTAGAGAAGAAACCCATTAGGCCTGGGACAAATGGCTGATGGGACAGGAAGGACTCAATAATTCAGCAACCATTGTTTCCTCTGATGTGCACCGTGCTCTCAGTTGACCTCTGCTCCCCTGTTGTTTTTCCTGCTTGATGGATCTCCTCACTGTGGAGCAACATTAGGAAGACTCCAAGACCTAAATAAAAACATAGCTAAAGGGAACAGCAGTAGTGGCTGCATTATGTATAAACAGGCACACATGCATGTCTCTGTCAAAATGAAACAAGCAGAAAGAGAAACAAAGATAAGTGCACATGCCCTGGACTTCTACATAAATCAACTCCTATCTGTTTATCAACGACGGGCAAGCTTCTGCCCCACAGCTTAAATGTCACTCAATGATAAATTAATTACTGCTTGTTACTTCACTAGCTGAAGGCTTATTTCTACCATACGATGAACTTGCATGCCTGCATATGTGAACACATAGGCTTATACAAGGGTCTACAGCATGGAAAGTCATAAACACACCACTCTCTCCCATTAAAGGGCTTATTAAACTGCTGAATCTGCTGCAGTTGTTGACTTCATTCATTTCATAAACATACCAACAACAAAATGCGGATTGTGTGTTTTGTACTGTACAAAATCCCAAGTGAGGTGTCTATCAATATGCAAAACAACAGCTCATGGGCGGAGTGTACTGTAACAGGTTGTAATGATGTGGCGGGGAATTCTGAAATCACTCACATTTTTACTCAATTATCTAACAGCCATAAGTGCCTGCTGACAGCTTTGACCAAATTAACGGTTGCCATACAAGATCCAGCTCTACTGTAATTACTGGATGGATGATCTGTGCTCGTAACATTCAGTCCATCTGCACAGCAAAGAAAACCATTGATTTCAATGGGTAGATGGGCAAACCAAAGAATATGGTGTCTAGCTCTGACACAGATAACTTGCAAATTGTGTTGATCTCTACTTGTCCTTCAAGTTGTATGTTATTCACTTCATCACTTTGACAATGGCATCTTATCTACTAGCTGAGTGTTGTGCAATTCAGCATGGGGCTGGTGTAATTATTGCTTTGAGTAATTATTTTTTTCCTCCAGTCGGCAAAGACTAATCCATCATATTGATAGTCCACATAGATCCTATGGGGAGTGCACGTTGAATGAATATTTATACACTGTGGTGAACCACATTTTACTGAGCCATTCACTGAAACTGTATGAGGTGAGATATGTGCCACAGCAAAGTTTTCTTTGACAGTTTTTTTTCCTCCACTATGAATAGCTCATTTGTGGTTTTTCGACTATAAACTAAAGGTATCACAAAATCCCCCATTTGAAAATAGCAAAACTGTTTTTACAGTTTGTGTGGACAAGGCCTGATTGGGAATGATTCTTTAAGGATTATTCAAGGATCCTAATAAACCAATACTATCAACGGGGTAGATTAAAGCACACTCTCCCACACAACCCAAAAAGAAAAAAATAATTAAACTCAAAGTACTGTAAGATAACGCAGACATGTTTCTGCTCCTGTCTAGCCATGACCAATTGGATTACTTCAACCAATGATAAACTGTAGAAGTAAAGGTCTATCTCTGTGTAGCGCCAGCATGTGCTACATTAAAAGCCTCTTCCTCTTTATAGAAATGCAAAAAGGCAAACAAGTGACAGACAAAAAAAAAAATCCTTTTAGTGGCAATATGCCTGCATAAGACCACTTGGCTCCCAATACATAATGTAAAACTAGCTGGCTGTGGAATGCTAGTGTTATGCTATCATGGAAAGGTGATGCATGATGGATGGAAACACTGTTCTGCCCACAAAGGCTGAACACTGTGAAGAGAGGAAGCTGCTAAGCTCTGCAGACAGCATTTTAACTTCCATCTACCACATCACTATTGGTTAACGATTTTTTGCTCTGTTTCTGCAGGGGAGTTATCGGCTTCCTACGGTACGAGGTCAAACTCTGTGTCACTGTTGCCCCAACTCTTTAATCTGAACATGAATAAAACAAATTATGATTGAACCTTGAAGAAAGTGAACAGAGTGATCTCACCGCATAATGGCAGCTTGCTTCATCACACACTGAACAGCGATTGAATATTTAGATATTTAGTTTTTTCACTGTCTTCGCTCAGTAAAAGTCAGCGTGAAAAAGCCCTAAAGGCTCAGAGAATTCTGATTAACTTTAGGCCAAAACCTTATACACTGAAACAAAATGTAATGTATAGTTTTTACAACCATCATTCTTATCTTTACATATAATATGTATGTTGTAAGATGGCCACTGCTGAAAAGAGCATAATCGCTGTTAGAATTTACATCCCTGTTTTATATAAAAATGTATCTGAATACATATTGCACATGATTACCAGTGAAAGAAACCTAGATATAGCACCAACCACGCAGCTCAGACACACTCCTACACCAACTCTTTCTCACACACACACACACACACACACACACACACACACACACACACACACACACACACACACAGGCAGTGTGTGTTTCCATTACACACTCTTGTTCCCATCTCCTGTTTTGTTCTCTACTGTAATTGGAAAGCCAGTGAAGGCATTCTGGGAAACATGAAGCTAGGGGAAGGCATCCAGGCAGAAGATATTAAAATGTATAAGTTTCACTTTTTGTGCGACGGCAGTTCAGAGTGTGGTGGGGATATGCCAGTCATCTTCTCACATAGCCCTCCGGTGTCTTCCCACGTTTGTCCCGGACAGTCATCTTGTGGGTATTTGCTTTAGTTTAATGCTGATGAAAGCCGACTGACATCATGAGAAATTAATGTTACACATCAGCAAGAGCCCTCCTGCAGCCCAGAATTGAGAAATTTAGATATTTTACATTTCCTTTGCAGAGGGTGATGATGGCTTGAGAGTTACAGTATGTTTTTGTGTGTTAATGTGTGTGGGAGGCTACTGTAGGTTAGGATTGAAGTGTGTGCTATTCTTGAGAGGGCATTAGCCATTGGGGTTAAAGGTCTCATGAATTCCAATTATTTTCATAAGTATGGCACGCACTATAAGAGCATTTTGCATATGTTAATATAAGTCTCACAGAAAATTTAAGGATTCATTAGCAACATTCATACCCTCAACCATGTCAACGGTCTCTGCAGATTAATTAGTGGACAGATACCCCCACCTTCAGAATAAAACTTAACTTTGTTCCGTCCATATGGGGACATATCTGCCAAAGACGCATCAGAAACCTTCATGTTGGCTGTTTCTAGCTTTTTCTTTTCTTTTTAAAAAAACTAACAGAAGAACATCACAAGTTACTTTGTTAGCAGCTTACATGCTGGACTTAAATTGACTATATGTAACTTCTTAATGTCTCTGAAGCTCTATTATTTTTTATGCAATGTTCGGAAATTACCTGTAACAGCAAACAAGACTAACAGTGAAAAGAACAACACTTTTATATAGTTTTTTATTTAGTCAGGCCTCTACCCGGGTTTGATTTTTCCGGCGCTGTCACAGAATGAATTGCGGCAGGCAGACGGCGCTACAGTAACAAATTCTGATGGGTCACAGATTTCTTTGCAACACCGGAAAGCCTCTGTTAGCATCCAGCCTTTTGAGCCAGGTAAAAGGAAACAGAATATTTCTTTATATAGACCTAATTCTATTTTAATGTTATTTAAGAAGTTATCTGTTGTAGTTATGGTTGATATTGGGGCAGGACTATCACAGAAATGAAAAAAATTAAACAACAAACAGTTGAAAGGGAAAGTGACAACAGACAATAATACAATTCACACTCAGAATGGGTATCAACAGATTACAGACAAGAGAGGAGACAAGTATGATAGTTATCTTAACTTCCATCTAACACATTACTATTGGTTAATGATTGTTCCCTCTGTTCCTGTTACTTTTACTCCATGTTTGTGTTGGCTTTATATTTTCTTTTCCCTTATTTCCCTGTAATGTTACTTGTGTAAAGTGTCTGTGGGTTTATATGGGTGGCTATATAAATCTAAGTTATTATTAGGTTCCTTGATACAACAATCTCTTAATGCTTTTGTTCTAACTCTGTCTCTACTTTCTCCCATTCTGCCTCCTGAAATCACTCATTACAAAAAAAAAGGTTTGCTCATAGGTTTACGTACCCATGCTAAAGTTGACTAAAATATGAATAAAAACAATTGCTGGAAATTGCTCTTAATGCCTTAATTAAAAATAATTAGGAAAAATACAACCTTTAAGGACAACAATTATCTTTGTGAATACATAATGAATGTCAAATAATTAATATTCTTCCTTAAAATACAGGGGGCATAAGTACACATACCCCTATGATAAATTCCCATAGAGGCAGGCAGATTTTTATTATTAAAGGCCAGTTATTTCATGGATCCAGGATACTATGCATCCTGATCAAGTTCCCTTGGCCTTTGGAATTAAAATAGCCCCACATAATCACATACCTTTCACCATACCTAGAGATTGGCATGGGGTACTTCCCATAAGATCATCTCTCAATGCAAATCAAACCAACTATTAGGCTAACTGAAATAAAACCATGCCAATCTCTAGGTATGGAGTGTGGCAGCTGTTAAGACAAGAGGGTAGGGCCTCCTAGCTCATGTGCTCATTGTGTAGCTGTCTGTGTATTATTTTGTAATCTGTTTTTTTTTAATGCTATCTACAGCAGGGTGGGGCGAGGGTGCAGAAGGAAGCATGGGGGCGGTGGGCTGGATAAAAGTTGGTTGGACAATTTATCATTCTGTTTCTCCCTTATCAAGCCAAAACCCAAGATTGTTCTTCTCTTAGCCAAAATGCAGTGATAACAATAGGCAAATAGTCGAGCCATTTCTAACATCTGTATTTCACACACAATACCCCGCTGACTGGGGTTTGAACATTCCCCCTACAGCCCTTGACACAGCAAGCTGCCTGCCTCCTTACTTTGGCAGTTGCTGTATACAAACATATTCAGAGACACATGCCAGGAGCTTGCACATACCCCAGAAGAGATGCAGATAAACAGTTGAATAGATAAGGAGCCAACAAGATGAAATGTAAAAACAATTTGACTTGACATACCACAGACACGCACACACTCCTCCTCCTCATCTTCCTCCTCCCTCTCTTCTCTATCCCAGCAATAAGCGCATCATCTCTGTTGTCTATATCAAGCTGTGGTGCTGTGTATAGATGCTTTTAGAAATGAGATGAGGGATTTGAGTGAGTTATTAAGAGTGAGTGCTGTTCTCAATTCCAGTCATATAGCAAAAAATACCTACAAGTGTTTTAGCGGTAGGAGATCAGGAGAGCCATACAGGAGTGGAAATAGGTTGAAAGAACACACATCACTGTGGAGCAGGTGTCAGACAAGTACCAAGGACCCAGCACAGGAAGAAAATAGAACTTTGGTAGAATCTAAGTGTAATTTCTGCTCACTATTCAACTATATTGTTTCCTGTGGGCATCATTTTATCATTCACCTCACAAAAATGCTTGGAGACATTTTTTCTCCCACTTGAGCACACAGGTTCTTCTTCACATTGGAATTTCTATCTGAAAGTCTGGATGTTTTGGCAACTTTACCCATGTCAAAAAAAAGTTGCTGGGGAAAAAAACATCTAACTTAAGATTTTGATCCAACATTTTTTGAGTCTGGCATTTGTCAAAAAAAGTGTGTTTTGCAGTAAGTAAGAGCAATATATTTCAAGAAGTGAGTCTGAATAAAATTTCTGGTAAAAGGGCTTTTACTATGTATGCTGTATACTATGTAAAAATCCTGCTGCAAAGGATACCCTACTGAAAAAGTTACTACTTTTGAAAGTGCTGTACTTAATGTAATATCTAACCAGTCCACAGTGTCTATGCCACACACTTACTCATGATTAAATAGTCCATGATAAAAATTAATGGCAAAGACATACTGTAACTAATCATGATATATTTATCTTCTGTGAAATAACTAGCAGCAGTTTGATAGAAAACTTAAGCACAGGTATAGCAGTAACATAGTTAAAAAAGTGATACATGTAGTCAAGTATTACTTGAGTTTAAAATGGTCCTTGTAGTTTAGTTCAATATTTCATGTTATGCTATATACTTACTTATACTTTAGGGACACATTTGAGTTATTTGGAACAATACATTTGCCAGATCTCTTAACATTGAGTGCAGTGAATATGCTACCTTAAGAGTGACCTAAGCACACAACCTCAATCTTACAAAATAGAGATTATTTAGTGCTTTCACTATGTTAGAGTCTATCAGACCAATGTCTTGGCAACATTATTTCCGTCTTAAAGATTTAAAGAGAAGTGATTGTGACAACACAGGTGCAGTTAGTGGCAGTAGATCTGATCCATTAGAAAGCTAAGGGCTCCTCTACAGTACCTGTCTGTTTCTATCCTGCCACACTATTTTCATCAGCTACTTCTTTATTTATATGTCTTTATTTATTTACATTTTCCCAACAGCATCCAGACTATGCAAACACCTTCCACTGCCTCTGGCAGTTTGGCTGGAGTTTGTCTTCTTTCCCTAAAATGAATATATATAGTATTTTGTATGTATTGTTGAAGCTGAAGCATGAATTATTCTCACAGTTATAAATTAGAATATCCTTCCATACAGAAACAAGGAGGGAAATCAGATGTGTGCAGTTTATAATTCAAGTACAAGTTGCGTCTTTTGCAGTGTTATTCCTATTCTCATCAAAAAGACCGATTTTACTCAGCACAACACATTATTTCCCTATTAATCTAGACACAGGAAGCTGTATTCACTCCTCACATGCCATTTTACCATTAAGTTTAACAATATGCATCAGCAGATAAAATCACACTTCCAAACGTCCTTCAGACTCGTTTCTCACTTTTAAATATTTCAGTTTGCACTACAGTGCAATATACTGAAGTCCAATAAACAAGCAGAACTATCCAGTTAGCTTTGTGATGTTGCCCCATCTACTGAGCATTCTGTCCGTGCCAAATGGATAACGCACAGTTACAGGTTTTTTGCCAATGTGCATGATGAGGAAATGATATGCTGGGCAATGGCACTGATGTTGATGAAAAAAAAATATGGAAAATAGTTTCTATATTTAGCATAACCATTAGCATTCAGGTGGGGGTGGCTCTGGCTCAATCTTGTGTTGCTTTCTGTGAGAATTGGGATGAAACATTGGTTGTGGCTGTTTAAACATCATCGTTCGACAGGCATGGTAATCTGCAATTTCAGGAATCACTTTCTTGTCCGTAAATGGCACAGAATCAAACAGCAGAGCTATCTTAGGGTGTGAAATGAAAAAAGGAGTGTATAAAGCACGAAATACATCATTTTGCCTTTTTATGATGGATGTGGTTGGGGGGTATAATATATATCCAGCAGTGGGGTGGATGGGGCCAGGATCCAAGTCCTGAGTAGGGCCCTTCAGTACCATCAAGTAGTGATAGCCATCATCAGTGCAAGATAGTCTCCCATCCCAGCTTGATCCAGCCCTCTCCTTTACTCACAGGAGTAAGTACAGGTGTAGTGTGTGTATGTGTATTTGTGCTGCATGTGTTTATTAAGGCAGATTATAGTGTATACTCTGCAGGCATACTCCTGTAGCTTTCCCCTCTGATTAACTCAGTGGGGGTAAAATGACTCAGAGGGCTACATGGGGACTGGGATGATGAGGGCTTGGAAAGGAAAATAATAGTGCATAGAAGAAGTGGGGCTGGCAGGGGCAGTTGGTGGACAATTTGAAGAGATTGTCCACTTTGCGTGTGTATGCGTGTGTGTCTGAGTTCAACTACATTCTCTTTGTTATAGTGTGTATAGATGGTATAAACCTGGTTGTCTCGCAGAATAACCTAAATATAAGAAAGACACTTAAATATGAAAAATCTGCTTAAACACCAGCATATTTCACTTTGCTCCTACAGTATATTTGTATGTGACATCAAATGCATATTATATAACACTGATGTTTATTTGGTTGTTTTAACACAAGCAGAGCATGATCAGTGGTGGAAGAAGTATTCAGATGCTTTACTTATGTAAAAGTACTAATACCACACAAGTCCTGCATTGAAAATGTTACTTAAGTAAAGGTATGTAATTATCATCAGGAAAATCTACTTAGTAAGTATTAAATATAAAAGTACTCCTCACATTTTAGTACATGGAAACAAAAAAATCACCAAAAGCGCCAAAAAAAAGCTTCAAAAGTGTCAAAAAAGCACCAAAAGCGAATTGGAAACGATCAAAACATTTGTAATTAATCATCTTATCATTTTAGCTGTACTTATAGGCCGTTGTATTGTTGGGTAGTTTAATTTGTAATAACATTTATTTTGTACATATTTTTATAAACTATGGCCTACATTTGTTTTGTGTGCAAAAAATCTTAATTTGTAAAGTAATACTAACTAAAGCTGTCAAGCTAATGTAGTGGAGTAAAAAGTTATATTTTCCTCTGAAATGTAGTGGGGTAAGTAGAAAATGGCATGAAAAGACTAAAGTAAAGAACAAGTACCTCAAATTTATACTTAAGTAAAAGTACTTAAGTAAATGTACTTAGTTCCATTCTACCACTGAGCATGATGGTGATTCAAAATTCATAAATATGTTTTGTTGCTCTGGCTGTGTAAAACCATCACTGCAGAACTTGGCCTTTTCCATTACAGCTTGACAGCCACTCTCTAAAGTTTTAAAACATTGCCTCATATTTTAATCAAGCCTAGCGTCATAACTGGGCTAGGAATATCTAAGGCAACAAGTTGAGCCTAATAGGCAATTAGCTTTTCAATAAGCCCTACTCACTGTAATTATTGGACTACATTAGTCTGTGATTCTCAGTAAGAAATGGTTGCAAGCTATATAATCACGGCCATGTTTAAAAGTAACTGCAGTTTTGGTGCAGTCAAAAGTATTTTACATGTCAAGGTAGCGCTTTATAGAGTGTGCATCTGTAATGCTTCAAGAATTAAACTGAATACACAGCATTTAACTATTTTTGTTTTAACACTACACCAAGAACAGATCATTTCTCCAGGGGTGCTCAGTTTAGGTTCACTTCACACATTTTGTCTCGTCTCTACACAACACTCACTGACACGGCCCTTCCTACTCTCATTTGGAAAGATTTCATATTGCGTGCCTCTGCTCCTCAGTGTCCCTGGCCTCTCCTTGGCCCCCATCTCTTCATGTTTCCTTGCATCAGCTCCATTTTTGTCTCAGAGTGTCTGTCAGAGCTCCGCTCGTTCACCCGCTTTAGCCTGAGCCGAGGGATCGATGAGCGACCGGGCCTCTTACTGTAATCACTGACCCATTCTCCAGCCGCTGTTTGGCCCCTGACCTCCTTTTCCTCAGCTCTGAGCATGGAGCTTTATTTCTCCAGTGCCAGGTCAAAGAGGCCGTAACGATTCCAGTTTACTTGGGTTACAGCCCATGAGACGACTCAAACTCCAAAAGTCTTGACAGACTTTGCGCCCATAAATATCCGTTGCTCTTACTTTATACTACCTGCAGTGCGCTGTTATGCCCTGCTATACCATGTAATTCGCTACTGTGCCCTGCTACGCCATAAACTACTACTACTATTTCTAGTCATAATTTCGTTGTCTTTATTCTGACTATTAACCACTGTTCATCACACCCCTCACCGGCACCGTCAGACACCGCTTACCAATAGTTTTTCCTTGCCACTGCTGCACTAAATGCTTGCTCTTGGGGGAATTACTGGAATTGTTGGGTCACTCTAATTATAGAGTCTGGTAGACCTACTCTATCTGTAAAGTGTCTTGAGATAACTCTTGTTATGATTTGATTTAATAAATAAAGTTGAATTGAATACTTGATTATTTTTTTTTATAAAGAAAAAACATAGTCCAGATATCTGTCTCCATGGCAACCCTCAACCCTTCAACATCTGCAGAGCTGCATAGCATTGCATGGTTCTCAGCATCTAAGGGCAACAATTATAACAGACATCCTTAACAACTAATGATGGAAGGATGACAAAAAAGTCCAGGGTGAAATAAATAAATTTCCATTTTCACATGTTCGTAATCAACTTGTGTCAGTGGACCTTGCTCTGTTCCTAGCTGGGCAAACCTCTTGGGGTAATAGTGTAGCATTTACTCAAGCCCAAGGATGCTCTTCTGAAAATATTCATTGCTCAAATACTGAAACCAGATGGCAGACAAAAGGTGCCAGCTAATTAAGTTTTAGGCAATAAGAGCGTGGCCGTCAGAGGAAAGCTTTACATTTGGCATAGCAGTGTGACAGTATCACTGATGTTGAATAACAACATTGGTCATGCTGTAATGTTTGAAGAACAGATTTTGAGCATAATGCGGGAGGTTGATAGGGTCATTATTTACAATAACAGCACTCTCCCTGAGATGTTGAATACTAATCTATCATCTGTGAATCATCTACACAGAGTGATTTACTCCTCAGTGTCTGCTGCGCCTGCAGCTCCTCTGCAGTGGCAGCTGATAGCAATAGTGTCAAATCCTGCTGGCTTTAGTGTCGACATTTGTGAACGCATGTTGATACCCTCTATAGCACTCATGCTATTCCCATGTTTAGTCAATGATTAAATTACAGCGTGAAATAAAAAGGAGTTCCCCAACGATGTGCACAGTCATATGTGCAAATCTCTTGTGTATCCTCATCCTGTCTGAACGTGAAGTGATCAGCAAAGTGTTGTGCATGTGCCTTTAATCTTAAACACGTCTTAATTCAGCTGTATCTTCAAACAGACTTAGAAATGTGTGCTGAGAGAGGGCTGATTGAGTTAAAAGACTTCACTTGACTTTACTTATTGCAGTCAGAAGGCAAAGCTTGCTTCACCTCGAAAGACACTGATTGGCTCAGTGCTCCGCTGCTCTTTCATTTTGAGGTTTACATTTGTCTTGTTATTTCCGATATTGTTATATTCTATTATGTTATGTTCTAATACCACAAACATTATGGATGGCCAGTGGAACATCTAATATTTCTAGACTTAAACAAAAACACATTCATCATGTTGGCACCTCAATAATGATATTAACAACCTGATTATGTTAACTTTGCATCTGTAACATATATGCACGGATAGGTTTAAAAAATATTAAGAAGTAAAATTGAATTTATTCCTAAGCTCTGATGTGTTACACTGCATGTCACACTGAAATGAGAATGCCTTCTTCATGAAATTATAAATAGTTGTGTGACAGAGGATGCACGGTGAGAAAAGACTTTGCTTTCAGTCTTACACCAAAGAGTGTGAAGGGGACACTTAGGCTGTTTAGCTCCCAGTAGCCAATGGGCTGCTGCGTCACTCAACATTAGCATCACCCAGCGTCCACCAGGCCCTCACCCAAAGGTGAGTCAGAGCTGCCATTTCTTACTATAGTGCCAAGTCTCTATCACCATTTTATTTCACTCCCCTCTTTCATGCTTCCCATCCATATTTTTCCTCTCACATTCTTATGAATAAGTCATATAATTGCAAGCAGCAGACAACGTTCTTTGCTCTGTGGCACATATGTTTTTAAACATCTTAAAGAGTGCAGCGAGCAGCAAACACAATGGAAAAGAAATGCAGAAATGGAGGGCTAAAACCAGCCATTGTTTACTCTCTGAGGAGCCTAGCTTAGAGGTTGCATTAGGTGCTTAAAAAAGATTTTGTTTATCCCGGTGTATAGCCAGTAAATAATAAATAATGAATTAATTGATTCCTTTCTTCAGGGGTCCTTTGCTTTGAAGCAAGGTGGGCTTTGAAAACTTTGGCATCAGAGAGAAATTTGCCAGGTAGCTGCCTAATTACACTTCCAAGGCCTGGCTGTCTAATAGATTTCAGTTTTTAACTATCACAAAAGCTGCAGTCTGCCCTCTGAGGCACATATGTCCTTTTATAAACCATAGTAGGGATTAATAACACTTTTGTTTGCCAAAGAATTATTTTTAACTCAGCCTGTGAGTGCACAAGCAGAGAAAAGTCAGGGTATTTGCACACCTTTCTGTGAAGTATAAAGGGGGGCATATTCCCTTTTGACGCAGCATACAATTCAGATGTTGATCATTTATATTGTCGATGTTGAATATGTGGAGGGTCACAAGCTGGTTGCACATTAACGATAATTAATGTTTAAACCCAGATCCGACTTTTATCTCATTCAACCTTTATTCATACTCAAAAGACCATTGAGGGGCAGCCTTCATTTACAATGACATTAACTTACAAAGACAAAGAAAACAACACAGAAAAGGAAGCAGCACCATCATTAGAACCTAGAAAGACACCAAAACTTTCCAAAATGGAAAAACAATTTAATAAACAGATCGGGACAACCAGAATACAAAAGAAATACAACAATGTAGGCCTGCATGATTCAGGGAAGAATACGAATCCCGATTTTTTTTGCTTCGAATTGATATCCCGATTCTCTGCCAACACTTTTTGGGCCATGTACCAGTACCAAACCAAGGTTATTATAGTTTTGCATTTTTCATTAGTTTTTATTTTTATTTCGTTTTGACTTTTTGTTTTCAAATTCAGTTTAGTTTTAATTAGTTTTTAAAGCAGGTTTGCTAGTTTAGTTTAGTTTTTATGAGTTTTAGTCTTTTTTGTAATATGGGTTATCTGTTGTGTTTGACTTTTTGAAGTCAATCGACTTACACAGTTGTGTAGACATCCCAGTATTAATCCACATATTAACCCACATTCCCTCCCGCTTTTGGTGGTCCTGTGTATTTACTAACTAGCTATCGGGTCGGGTTGGAACCAAACCAAACATAGATTCACAGAAGAAAGTAGCAGCGTTTGTCATTAAAATATTTTTTTCTATTTTAAATATTTATAAAAAAATAATCGAATTCATTTAAAAATTGTGAATCAAGATTGTGATTTTATAACGGTCAATCATGCAGGCCTAATGTAAAGCACAAGTAGAAGTCTGCAGGTCCAAAATCATTTTTCTTAAAATGTCCAAAAGGCACAAGTGTGTTGATTTTAAAGTGTTTAAGTGTTGTATTTTGTTGCACAAGTCAGATGCAGCACTAAAACTAAAAGCAGTGTCTTCAAGTTCAGACCGTGCTCGTAGAACATGAAGTAAAAGCCAATCAGTAGAGCGAGTTTGATAATGCCCCCCTGAATGACAACGTAGTTCTGTAAGGTAATATGGCAGTTTCCAACAAGGGCTTTATAGATAAAGAGATACCAGTGAGTACTACATCTTTCTTGGAGAGAAGACCATCCAACCTTGTCATACAAAAATCTGATATAGGTAAGGAAACATTTGATCAATATCAGTATCAGTTGTTCTGAAACATTTATAGACTACACGCTCTGGTCTCTACACTCTTTATTTTCTCTAGCCTGTCTCGCTTTCCATCAGCAGTTTTCTGTATCACCTTGATATCCAATAATATTTCCATATCTGCCCTGGTGAAATCATTCAAAAAGGCAAATTACACCAAAGCTTACTTGTCAGGACTCTTAGCTAAATGGAATCAGATAATTCACAATATTGTCTCTGGATAATGAAGAGTTATTTCTGCTTTTCTGAGTATAAGTCCATTCTAACTATTGGATTCACAGTCGCTGGGTGTCATAAGATATATGTATCTCAACACGTAATCATCAGGCTGCCCTTAAGATCAGCAATTATATTTAATTGTTTGTAACATCTTGTCAAAGTACATGTCTTCTAGAAATCAAAGTAGGAGGACAGTTATGGGGGTTTTGCATAGATTACATATGATAAACAGGCTGTAATGTGACTGTAATGAGACAAAAATCTGATATAATTACATGTAGCGGAGTAATATTTGTGCGTTTGCTCATCTCTCAGATAACTGTGCTTGTGAGACAAGTTCATGAGCTGGGAGGCGCAGACAAGCTGACAGAATACTGAATGAGTGAGGAGGTTGGAGAGGGGAGTGTTTGCAACCAAAGTACTGCACTGGAAAGTTGCAGTTACAAATCATGCATGTAACAGTATGCAAAAACTACAACATTTAACATGAATATGCAGCTGTACACAGGCAGACACACAGCATCACACGAGGGAGAGCACAGCATGTCCACTCGCAAGTTAATGAACCAGCAAATATCTCAGCATGCAAACGTCAATGTTAAGTGCCTCTGTTCAACGGGAAAAGTTAACTTACACCTCTTGGCTGTTGTAAAGAGACAAGAGCAGTGACTGCAGCATGTTGAAGAGCAATGGCAAAAAAACAAAAAACATCCAATGATATGTTGCTGAATTTTACAATGGTGCCAGACATTCCATTAAGTAACAAGCATTCTTGACTTTCTCTTGACATTGTCCAATTCAAGTCTGAGGTTATGCTAATGTGAGAGATTGTGAGTATACCAGTGTGGGTGTGTTTAATGTGCCAGCAGTTAAGACTAGTAGTGTAAACATCCTAGCACCATCTGTTTCTTTATGATCCCTGGTTTGATTGTGTCTAACTCACTACATCCTTTCACCTCTTTCCAAGTGGCAGCTCTCCAGAGACGACTCTGAAACAGAGGTCTTACTTTTAAAGAACCACATCCAATGCATACCATAAGCCATAAAAGACCATGAAAAGCTTAAACTGCCTACCATTATACCCAACTTGGCTTGATTCATCCTACATGCATTAATTGATTAATAAGAGGGAAGCATGTGGTAAAGCATCTTACTTAACATTATGAGGGGGTTGTGGGTCTAAATCTGCATTATTTAGAATTTGTGTGTTGAATGGCTTGCTGTGTTGAGACTCAACTCCAGCTGTCTGCTTTTCCTACTCCTGCTGGTATCTTTCTCACTCCCTTCCTCATCATGTGTCTCTAATTCAGATTTCACTCACGCATCTTGTGGATCTACCCGCCACCCTCCGTACCACCAAGAGCCTCCTTGTTTAATCTATCATTTAAGAGCCTTAGTTAGGGAATGGCCTATTAAGAAAGAACCACACCGGCCGATTCTCTCCCTGGCAAGTGTGGTTTTTACTAGAGGGATACAAGTCCACTGTAATCTCTCACCCTTTCCGGAGGTGCTGGGTTAAGTAGGTTAGTAATGATTTGGCATTTTAGAGTGCAGAAACAGGAGACATTAAAAGCCCTCACTAGTATGCTACATATTAAGATTGGATTCCTTAAGAGTGAGGCTTATTGTAAGGGAAGAAAATGTGAAAGTACTGTAGAGCAGTGAAAGAGGAGCTGCGTATCAGGGTGTCGCTGATTATCCTGTTGTTCTGTTCAGATTTCCCATATCAGATGGATTTGCAGCTCACAAGCCCTGATAGCTCTGTTACTCATAATATGTATGAGCGAGCATGACTGTATATGTGAGCTTAGGTGCCAGTGTGCATTTTTGTATGTGCCTGAATGTGTGTAGGTAACATCTCCGTTTGCATCTCCAAGGGGTCTTAGCAGTTTGTATGTCTCCCCCATGATGGACAGGGCCCAAGTGGTTTTCCCAGCGTGCTGCTGCTCCCGTCACATCAACATGAAATGTTGATAGTGCAGCAATCGGGAAGTCGAAAGCTGTTTGGTTTGTGTGCTCCTTACAGGCAGCTCTGCTCATTGATTTGTGCTTGGGTTTTTGAGGGTTTGGATTTCCTAACGATTCACCTGCGGTTCTTTTCCTCTTTGACCAGAAAGAGTGTACCCTTGGGATGATACTGTATGCTGTATCGGCCTATCTCTGTGTAGCTGAGACATTCCCAGACACCGTAAAATACAGATCTGTCTACATAAAGTATCAGCCTGGTACCCCACAGGAAGCCCAACAGGCACAATGGGCATTAGCATCATACATCTACCAGCGTTTTTGTCTCAAATACATGATGATGTTGCTGGTTCTGGGTACAAATGCTTCAAAATAATTAATTAACAGCTATTTTTTAAGCCTTTTGCAAACTTCAAGGTCTTCAGCCATCACATGCTATTGAGAGGCTTGCCCTGAGAAGTGTGACTACCTTTTTTTAAATATATTTTATAATATTTTTTTAAGGCAGCTGTTGTGTTTTTATAATCACAGATATGACATCCAAGTTGAAAGAGGAGTTGGATATCTGGGAGACTGATTGATACAGCCGCAAGAGCCGTCTGATAATTGCATCCGACTCCTTCAACAAACACAATGACAAGGTGCAGAGTGGGAGGATAATGGTAGGGGACATCAAAGCATTAGCGTCAGCTCTGTAGCTTTGTATGCAGAATGCTTTGCTATCGTTATTAGCGTGTCGTGTCGCTCACACAATCCGTGCCCATTAACAACCAATCTTACTGTAAGAAGTGCTCTGATTTGAGGTGACTCTGTGGATTATTGACTTCAAGGTAACTATAGGGGAATATTTCTTTTATCATCCATGAGGTAATCATCCTGTAGAACACAATAGCCAAATAGCCCCTTTTAGTTCACATGACCTCTGTCTGAGCTTTTTTTCCCCCTCTTTGTGCTATTAGCTGAGCAAAAAGGAGTCTGATATAAGTCTGTCTGCTTTTGTAATGGCTTGCCGCCACAGGGACATGGGTTTGTTCATTGGAAATCTTAAACAAAGCACAAGGTATTTTGGCCTCGTCTGATGTGGGAGTGTGGAGAGCAGTATTGGCTATTATCTCGTGGGTGCTGCTGCTGAGGAGCATTGGGAAGCTGCAGCCAGACCCCAGGTGCACTGTCGTACACAGAGGAAATTGAGCAAACAGGAGATAAGTGAGATGGAGGGCTATCTCTCTCTGTAGGGCAACGTCACGGAACCATCCCTCACTATTAGGTTTCCACTCCTTTCTCCTTCCTACTCTGCTCTCCTCTCCCTCCCTCTCTCTCCTCTGCTATCTTAAACATGGGGCGAAACATCAGTCCAGAGTAAGTGTTTGGTGGTGAAGGACGTCTTGGGAGACTTGTCCTTTTTCGATTCTCCCTCCATACGTAGCATCAAATTACATTAGAGACATCAACCTAATCAAAAGCTAGCACTTGCTATTATGCTGTGAAATGCATACTATAAATATGACATATTGATATATGCTCAGGTGGGAGGCAGCAACAGGAACGATGGGGATGGCATTTACAGTCTGTGCAGCAGCTTGTGCTGGAACACCCTGAGGCGAGTGAATAAACAGACAATGCTCAGTCAATGCTCTTTGTTGGCAGTACACAAATGTAGCAGACAGGGAAGTCAGAGTTTAAGACAAGTCGCATTATGGTGGTCCACCAACGTCTAAGATGGCAGATAAATGAATTGAATATTATTGGAAGCAACACATACATAAACATGGACAGCATCCATGTCAGCTGGTGGAGGTGTATCCCCCACCACCCCCACACCCAGAGGAAAGGGCAGAGACACACAATACGGGGTGGCCTGTGGTGGTCATCACTGCAGCTCACAAGCCTGTTGGAACAAAGCAGAAGTGGCAGGCTCCAGATGTGTAAGTGCCCGGGGGCATTTATCGCACGTCGCCGCCCATCACAACATACCCCCCCCAAGAGTGGGTGTTTGCTGCTGGCTTGAATACTTCACTTAGATGGAAAAGAAGGGAGATAGTTGCACGCCTCAGAACATATTGTGTCTCATTTTGGGAGGAAATGTGGGGGCAGTTAATGACTTGTGTGTAGTACACTTGAGAGCACAAATATGGGTATGTTTCTCTGTGTGGCAGTGTAACAAGAAAAAGAAAAGGATGATATTTGTGAAGAAAAAGTAGAAGTTTGGTAAATTAACAAAAAATAGAACTTTACCTACTGTATTCAAGAAAAGCATATGTGAGGACGGATGATACAGATGTCACCGTATTGCATCATGCTGGTGGCCAGCCAACCTTTAATTTTCTCCCAGTGATAAAAGGATGCGAGCTATGTGTTTTCTCTTTTTGCCAGACTCAGTTCTGTTAGCCTCATTAAAAATAATTATAATGAAATAAATCAAAAAGACAATACTGTGAAAATTAAAAAGATGGCTTTGTGAGTGCATGCTTGTGTCCAGCCTCATGCGTGTCCACGATCCTGGAGAGAATCTTCTCTTAACTTTCTTATTCAGCTGTGTGTTAAATGGATGTTATAAGCTCAATCTCGCCGACAGTGCTTTTCCTTGGTATCCATGTTAACTTGTTAAGCTTGTGCGTGGGTGACATTATCATTTAAACTTTTAAAACAAGTGGGAGGCTACTTGGTCTTCACTGACACGTGTAGTGTGATGAAAGAATGGTGATATGCTCATTAGACTGTAGGGATCATGTGTATGGATGCCATATCCACATGCCAGACCATGTCAATATTTCCTTTTTTGTCTTGTGAAATGTATTGCATTTCCAACCCTACAGCAAGTGCTATTATGGTGTTACATCACAGATGACCACAGTTCTGGCCACTCACATACGTAGCTCCATGCTATTCCAAGTTTCCAGCAAAAGAAGGAAAAACAAGTGAATCAGCAACCATACAACTGTTTTCCTGCACTTTCTTTCCTTTTTCCTACCTCTCTCTCACTTTGTCTTCACACTGGCAGGATTTATTAGCTCCTGGAAGTTGTTATGCCCATAATATCCTGGATCAATCTTCATTGGTCATTGGTCAGTATGGGTTCAGGCAGAGGAAAAAAGGAGGTTTCTGTCACTGGCAAGGATATCTAGGGCTGGTTGTTTTCGATAGATTCCCAAAGAACTGACCTTTGCTGTAGTCAGTAGGGCTTACGGGGTGATTGAAGAGACACTTGGCCCTGGTTTATTGAGTGCTTCTTGCTAAATCTTTGGGTTGATTGTTCAGTTGCCTGCTCTTTTTTCAAGAATCACAATTAGATTACATAGTGTCTTCTATGTATTATAGATATGGATGTTACCACTATTCTAGTGTGTTGATGATTAATAATCATCAATATTCAGTACATGTTCTATTCATGAGAGCGATATAGGAGGGAAATACAGCAGTACTGATATTTCCTAATGAATCCCAGAATGAATGTGAGCGTGACTGAACATAGACCTGGAAGACTTTGTATATGTCCTTGCATCTTATCTACAAGGAGGCCTGTGGTCACCTGGTCTTTCATGCTGAATTAATATATGTTTGATTATTTTAAAAGAATGTACATTACGTGTTTGTGTGTGTGTGTGTGTGTGTGTGTGTGTGTGTGTGTGTGTGTGTGTGTGTGTGTGTGTGTGTGTGTGTGTGTGCGCGTGCGTGTGTGTGTGTGTGCATAAGGAAGAAGATTGCAAAATAGCTCACATAAAGCAAATGTATGCTTTATGTTTCTTTTGTGTGTGTGTGTGTGTGTATTAGAGAGTTAAAGGTGGTGAGAAAGCAGCCAATCTCTTCCCACTGGACATTTTCTCCTGTCCAAATATTAAGTTGCCGTCTTATAATGTTATTGAATCACAAAGAGGAAGATGAAGGCTGGGGGGGAGGGGGGAAGGGGAGAAACTATAGAGTGAGAAGCTTATTTTCTTTTCATTTTGTCCTGAGTGGTGATCCACGGCTCCAATCGATGCTGGGTAATAAATAAATACAGCAAATATAATGTCAATCTTTTGCATTTAGATAAACACACAGTGAGGCCTCGCCATATCTTAATGTGAGAAGCAAGAGAAAATAAATATCTGACCTTTCTCCTGATAATTGAGGGTTTTATACAGTAAATAAAGCATTCCCTCATTTAGTGTCTCCCAAAACTGTAATTTTGTAAGGTGTCACTGGCAGTCGGCAGCAGTTTTCCCGGCCAAATTCACAGCGTGGTTCAGCGTTGGTGTGAATGAAAAAACACATTCCCTGGGAGAGCATTTGTTCATGAACAGTATTTACTGACATTATGATCCCTCAGCACTTGCATGTGGCTTGCTGAAATGTGCGGGGAGGGAGGAAAACTTGATTTTCATCTCATGCTCCACACTCCACACTTTTTTTTTCTTACCAAGCCAACGGCCCAATTATAGGGAGTGGAAAGTAGCGAGCAGAAGCAGAATGGCGAGTATCGGAATACAATTTATGAATCATTAAGAGAGAGGGGGCATTAATATTTCATAGCCCTTAGACCACCAACAAGTGTCGGGAGTGGATTCAGTAAACAGGCGTGTGCACTCTCACGCACACATCTGTGCATGCAACACAGCGGCAGCCTCAACTGCATTTATGGATGGAATCATGCACAACCGCACCCTGCACCATAATGTAAAAACACATATACAAACACACACAAACACACACAAAAATGTAAAGGAATTTTAATTGCTGTTTGTGGGGGTGACACAGTGGGAATCTGAAATCAGCACAGTGTTCCTCACCCTCACCCTAATCCTCCTCCACTCATTGGCTTCTACTCCAAAAGGCTCGCTCCTCTCTCCCTTCAACCCTTGAGCATAATTACTCCTCTATCTACAGACAGAGTATTGGTTTCCTCTAACTAAAGAGCAGCAGGCTCCTGCTTCCTCCTATCACTCTAGACCTTAGCTGGGTCGCCTTTCCTAATCACCCACTAAAAGCCTGGAACTATATCAAAGGGTGTGTGTGTGTGTGTGTGTGTGTGTGTGTGTGTGTGTGTGTGTGTGTGTGTGCGTGTGCACGTATGTGTAGAAGTGTTTGTACAAGCATTTGCGGGTGAGCCGTGCGCTCATTTGCGTACGGGTGTGTGCACACTATTTCACCTCACACACTGGGTATTGTGCGTTAGATCAAAGCCATAAACCCCTCTGGGCCTGACACACTCTAGCAAGGCTGCTGCAGCGTCGAAGCCAAGCCGCAGTAATTCTGCTGATACTGTATGCTGCTATTAAAAAAGAAACTGGGGGAGTGGGATTTTTTTTCACAACAGGGGATCACAGAATCCTCTTGATTGTTCTGCGGAGGTGGCGTTTACAAGTGTGTTTTGACGGGATAGGGGAGATAACGCGGCGGATGGGGAGAATAAAGTGACATGTGTTCAGTTATAGATCGCAGCTCTCGCTGCTTCATTCCTGAAACATTCCCTGGGGCAGAGAGGACGTCAGGATTTCTAGAGAGGCTGCATAGTGCAGGTCACTGTTTAGAGAGAGCTTTGCTGACGGCCATGCCACTGCATTAAAACATTAAATAAACACAACCCGGAACAGCTACAGCATTTATTCTTCACTGGGGATACAATAGCCGAAAAGAATGTACAACAAGGGCCCCTCGACATATTTAGATATCAGGTGTGTCATGATTCTGCTAATCCTCGATTCAATTACATTTTCGATTCTAAGGTGACATTCGATTCTCGATTTTTCCTTTTTTAAAGCACAGGTTGCTATGCCATTTTTAGACTAGACTTGTGTGTAATATAATGTCAGACCTTTGTTCGCAACGTGCCGCAATACATTGTCAAATAAAAAAAGCAGGAGAGATGGCCAAAAAAAGAGATCAAGTTTTTGAAATAGAAAGTCAGGCCACACAAGTGGGAGGCGCCTTCCCTCTTCTTCCTCTCTCTTTCTGATGCTCACCCAATCAATTTGCATTAACCCTTTGTTCCTTATTCACAGGAGAGCTTGGGCTTTTGGAATAGCTAAGGAGGACTTTTGGCAAGGGTCTCTGTGGGAGGACAGGTATAGAAAGGATACTCTAAATCAATCTCTCAATCTCTCTTTCTCCTTTTCTTTTCTTTCTTAACACTCCCCGGCTTTAGCATTGGAGCCTGATGAATAATGGAGTGTACCGTGACCTTTTTCAGTCCGGGTTCAGGCTGGCTCTGGCATCCCTCTGATCTGATGAGTGCTTTTGATCCAACCCACACCAGAGCGCTAAGAGACTCAGAGAGGTGAAAAGCTTCTGATAGACTACACTGTACACAAATTGCCCCTCTAATCCCTAAAATGACAATATTTACCTCAAAGTGAATTCATAAAAGTCTCAGCTTGTATAGGAAAAGGGAGAAAACTAAAATCAAAGACGTTTCAACTTGGCACTGTGACACCATGCCCTATTATATGACTTGGAATAAAGGTTTTGTTTTCTGCACCTCTGAGTAGTTGGTGCAGAGCTAATATGACAGTCTTGCACCTCTATGTGAGGTGTTACAGCAGAATAGTGTGAACATGAACTAAAATATTGCATGTATTTTACTTTACTTTCAAATTGCATGCCTTTGTTCACAGGTGCCAAAGTCTCTTTCAGTGTGGATAATAGAGTTCAAAGTACATTCACATGGTTAAAATAAAACTGAAGTTGTGATTTGGTGACAATATATATTTCCATGAAGGATTTGCCTTGCTCAATCAATGTGCATTACACTGGCCTTACCCTCCACTCAGCATCATATAACTCACTTCCAAGTCAAACCTCTCCCTCGTTTCACAACATACACCTTCTATCTACCTTTTACCTGGGCAGAACTCTCACAGGGAAGACTTAAATAACATGCTCACACTTGAGTTTAAAGGAAAGGTGGAGGTAAAAGTGCAAGAATAAAGGTGATAGAGGGAAAGTGAAAAAGACAGGGCAAGCTTGTCTCAGGAGACCTGAGCAGGAAGGTGATATCCTGATTAAAACAAGATGTAGAGTCTGGGAAACACTGATCACACAAAACACAGTTCACCCCAGCCACAGAGTCCCAAGATGTGGGAGAAAAAAATATCTACTGTCGATCCCCTCAGTTATAGGGCTTAGGGAGAGCGAAGGTGTGAGGGAGAGGGAAAGAGCGTATAGTGATGGATGGAGAGAAGTGTTCCTGCCAAGTGGAGCATGAAGTAAGGTCAGGAGAGCATTATGCAAGAGTTCAAAGAAGAGAAGAGGTTCAAGTTCAAGCTCTTTATGTAAAATAATAACATTCTTTTGTTAGGAATAAAAATCTTAAGTCTCAGGCTCTTGCTAATAACAATGCTAATTAAATATGTATAACCAATTAAAAGATTACACAGGTATAAACAAAATAAAGTTAATATAAATTGTAAAATGAATATAACAAAATATATAAAATAAAGTAACAAAATACGTAGTAATCGCAAATGAATAAACCAAACAAAAACAGGAATGTCGTACATGTATATGCATAAAGACAAGTAAAAATACATACAAAGGTGTTAACAGTTGTAAAACAGTAAATAAAAGTATATAAAAGGTAAAGTGACAATATAGAAGTAAAGTGTCAAGTGATGAGCTCAATAGTCCAACTGCATTGTCCAACGGCCTGTGGGGTGAAGCTGTCCCTGAGGCAGGTGGTGAAGAGAAAGTAGGGAAAGCTCCACCACTTCAGGAGAATAAGTCACTGATCCTGCACTAATTCTCATAACACATTCACTGAAACAAATTCTGAACAATACAAATTTAAGATTAGGCCTAATAATACAGTCAAAACAATAGGTTATCCATGAGTTCAACTTCATTTTCCAATATTAGCTGAGATGTTTTCACAAAGCTGAGTTTGTGTGTTGACAGGTGGCCCTGTCTGGATTCTGCTGCATATAGTCTGACAAACAGGTGATGTTGTAGCAGTAGTAGCTGGGGGACTGTTTGCACTCCCAGATTGTTAGGGGTGTTATCAACCTTGGAAAAGGACTGATGACTCATTTTGGTGCAGATGGGTTCATTCTCTCCCACTCTCCATTGAATTTAAAACACAAAGAGAGAAGTATAAGAGATAAAGTGAGAAGAGTTTACCACCTTTGTTATTCTTCTTCCCAAACTGTACTAAGTAATCAGTTGTTGTGAGTCAGAAGGGTGGTAATTTGACAGCTGGAGAGAGGGCACACAAACCAAGGCGAGGAACAAAAAAGAAACTAAATAATGTGTTTTACAATAACCGTCAACAGTAAATGCTTCTCTTTAAGAGCTCTGATATTATGCACCTTTTCAGGAAAATCCTGGACTCTATCTGAGACATAAAATGTATTTTTTGGTGTGTATTACACTCATACACACATACATAAACACACAGCATCGGGATCAAAGGCCTGGTGGATCTTAATGGAGTGCCCAGTGAGTGTTGCTGCCCCTGAGTAAATGAGTGACAATTTCTGTTGTTGTTATTGCTGCTACTGCTGTTGAGCCCTTGGAGCTGTGTGATTATGTTCAAATGCAGGGAAATAGAGGGAGCAAATGGGTTTTAGGAGAAAAGGATAGCTCTTAGATCTCCACTCCGCTAACCACTCACAGCTGAATCCACCAGCCACTGAACATTGCTCTGCGCCGGACGCTCATTGCTATTGAAACGTGCTATCTGTAATTTCAGTAGCAGGTGCATGCTCACTGGAAATGTAAGCTTGACATTCAGCCACTACCACGGTTACACACATATTTGTTCCGCTCTTTCAAACTGTGATTGCAATGGAGAGCGTGACAATTGCATTGAAAGTTCAAATGTGCAGCACAATGTAGACACCTTTCTTAGAACGTTTAGCTTTCAAGAAAAAAACAATTTAGGAAACTAATTGTTGCTTACTGTCAAGTTAAGTCAATTTGATCTATAAAGCCCAATGTCACAAATTTGCCACAGTGGGCAAAGTGTGAATTAAAAACTTGTGAATGTTTGATTGAAATGCCAATATATACATTTTTCTTAAAAGAATTCCCAAATTTTAAATTAAATTACAGTAAAACACTGATGTTTGTACACATTCATGACTAATTCTACAGCCCTTGCCTCTTTATGCTGTGCTCAACACTATGCGCCATATGCTCCCACTTTATTCCTTCTTAGTCTGTCCACTCCTCAAGTTAAGATCCTAGAGAGACAATTTGTGCAGTCCATTAAGGGTTGATGAATTGGATTTAGACCAGCCGACTGCTGAAAATGGAGGGTCTAAGCACACAAGCTGACACCCCCCACTCCCTACGAGCTTTTACAACTCTGTGAATAGCATTGACTAGGTGTTGGCTCATGTTTCAAACACATAAACAGTAACTCATTAACGTGGCCCAGAGCATACCATGTTTACAACAGACCCACAATGGAAAATTGGCTCTCTAATGTAGCAAAGCGTAAATTCTTTCAGGAAGACCTAACTTTTAATCGATGCACTCTTAAATCAATTCAGCTGTTATTTAAATAAATTTATATTTTATCGTGCTGTGTATAACTGTCTCTCCTGATTGAAATGTAGCTCAGTGTAAGTCCTATCAGGAACACCTAACTCTTAATAAATGCTCTACCTAACTCAAATCAGCTGTTGGAGGCGGTCACCTTCCTGCTAAACCAATCAGAATCATTCACAAAATTCAAGGGCCAATCCCAGAGTCAAAGCACTGCTTTAAAAAAAATCTTTCTCCCCTTGCTATTCAGCTGTCGTTGCAGGAAAAGAGTGCAACCCTCCACCTCCTCTTCTACCTCCAGTCATCTACTCCAGCTGACTGCTCCAGAGCCTCCTTCTGGTCTTCGGGCTCCTTCGTTGCCATCACCGGTATCTAGATTCCATCGGGGGGGTCTGATGGTTCTCTACCCCTATACATATATACAAAATATTCGTATAGCAATGGAGTCTAATCGCCAAAGACTTTGTACATTTTATTGAGCTGTACAATAAACCTTATTTGCATATCTGCAAACATGTCTCTCCTGATTGAATTAACTTCCGTCTATATACTGTACACTGGGCTGAGGCTTAACAGGGAGCGTGCTGTACTTTAAAGAGACACAATACACTTTATTGCCATCAATGTGGCATTGAATGATGTGGTCTCAAAGAAGCCTGACCACAGACAAAAAAACACGAGCCATTTCGCTACTATGATCTTGCACATACAGTGAACCGCTTATGATCTAAGCTCAGAAATGAGGACGGGCTTGGCATTTTGCTGCTTTTGAAATGTGAGTTTCATATGCTGCTGTAAGTTTTAATACAGCATGTTTAAGGGGAAAATATATAGCAATTGTAAGCTGAATGACATGTAAATATGAAAATATAGTATAGAGAAAATAAGTGCATGCTTCCATTTGAACATTGTGTCTGTTCTTTTTTTGAAGCCTGAGTCATCTTAACAAGCCTTGTTTACTTCTGAGTCAACTAAAAACATGGCTGAAGAATTATATAAATAACTAAACAATTCACCATCAGACCCTGCTAAACCGCACATCTACATTTAGTGCTCATGTCCTGAGCAAACGTAAAGATGTGATATGTTTTAACACACTGCATTGATTTATTCAAACCACATCCATTTTTGTTTAGATAATCTAAATCATGTGGTGGTAATTTGTAAATGAGTCTATGATCTTGATGTTTAAATTCAGATCTGAAATGTACGATGCCCTTATAAAGCACTAGATGCTAATGAATTAGACATGCAATGATGAGTAAATTCCCTCTGGCTCTTAAAACTGCAGTCGAGTCTGTCTCTCATTTAAACAGACAAACACGTGTTACTCATTTAAATACTGAGGGTGTGTTTGATACTGCTTGCCATTATTAGTGTTTTAAAGCAGTAAAATATAACAGCCATTGTAAAAAGTGCCAACAGTTTATATGGTTTTCTTTACAGTCTGATGAATATGTCTTAATTACAAACAACTAGAATGGCGCCCAATATTAAACACTTTTCATAAACAATTTTACTCTTGTTCATTGGTAACATTTCCTATCAGCATGACCCTTCTTTTAGTCATTACATCTCAAACTGTGTATGAATACTGCTGATTGTAGCGCTATAAAAAGCATACACTGTTTGTGTAATTTTTCAACCAGCCCGTCAACGTCACAAAAGTGTACATGTTTAGCACCATGCTGCTCATGGAAATGAAGAATAGCACACATGCAAGTGTGAATACTGTACATATTGCAGGTAAATATACAGTATGCAGTCATCTGTGCTCAAAGTAAAAAAAAAAGGGGGCAGTACTACGCAATGTTGGTTATAAACTTATCAAGTCAATTTCTGTTTTTAAGTATTTAATTTAGTTTTTTTCTGTAGTTAAAGCTATAGTGAATAGTTTCTGCTGCCCCATGAGGAACAACATGAAACAAGCCTTCCATGACCGCACAACCCCCCCTCAACTCAGTTGCTAGTTGCCAAGGAGGACACAGAGGATTAAAAAAACATGATGGACTCTTCAGAAAAGGTAATTATCTTCACTCTAGTTTCTGCGTAGGAAAGTCATCAGACGACACAATCTTTTAACATAGCCATACTGTGAAATACAGAGACAGTTTTGTGGAACTGATAGTCTTAATTAGCTTTGCAGCAACTCATTTGGCAATGGTTTGAATGTAACGGACGTTCATTAATATCAAAATGTTACACACTAAAGCTTTAACTAAAACTACAAACAATGTTGGGCCGTACAAGCCAAAAGAAATTAATGATTTTTTTATTTTATTTTAATATTTCTTCTCTACTGTAATTGATGCATTCATCAGGTGGCTGCCTTCACTTTTCTTTTGAACTGATTTTGGTCTCGGGCATTATAGAAAGCTGGAATTTTTGGCCATATTTGGCCAAGGTTTTTAAAGATACGGGATATAGGAATTTCTCCCATCTTACGTTGAGATCATATATTGCAATCAACACTTTTGCGCCACACAGTTCAAACCACGTACTACAGCTACGGTAGCTTTTACGCTTCAAAAAGCCGGTCTTTTGCTCTTTTTAATATCCTTTTTCTTTTTCTGGGCAAAAAGAAGACTCCTGTTCCTAAAATTTGGATTTTGAATACAAGTGGTCCTTCATGTTTCCTGCTTAAAACTTGGTTGGGCCGGGAAGCGACGATACGCATTAGCAGATTAGCAGCACCTATGAGTTTATCTTGTGACAGGAAAAACACAAAGGCGGAGCAGTATGTCCTGTATGTCTCTTACCGGCTAACATATTTCAAGAGGGCGCATGAATATTAAGCGTCTAGCCCAGATGTAAATGTAAACTGTCAAGCCAATAACCTTGGAATTGATGGTGGTAGTAAATATTTATGAAAAAGGACAAGTTTGAGATCAGGCAACACCAATTTTGATAATGAATAATCCTGCTTGGTACAATACCCACACATGGATTCTGACTAATAGACATTGTATATAAACCAAAGCCAACATTCCTTTCCTATTAAGAGTGGGGTATTGTTTGTTGTTGGTTTATGTATGACCTGTGACCAAAGTAGTTTGAGCAACTTTTTCTAAGTAGCTTACTAGATTTCTCCCTAGGGTAGCTTTGCTGAAGTTCAACTTCTGCCAGTGTAAAATAATTGGTCGCTTGTAAAGCTAGGCTTTTAAATAAGGTTGGGAACCAAAACCTGGTTGCAAATTATAACTGCTTCCAAAATGCCAACATCTCTTTAAAGGTTAAAAAATATATATATATATATATATATATATATATATATATATATATATATATATATATATATATATACACACACACACACACCGGTATATAAAAAATATCGGGTCTGCTTATCGGTTCCTCTACATGGTGCTCCTTCTGGACTGTATGACGCTGTGCAAAGCGATACATTTTGTTTAGGCAGTATGGCCAAGACGAATAAGAATTGCGAGCAGACGAGTCAGCCGTGTGCCATGGACCACACCGATCCACTCACCAACAGCTGTTTGCTGTCAGCGCAGCCGGCATCTCTCTCTCTCACTTGCACACACTAGCTACACACAGTACGCACACATCATTCTAAACCCAGTGTTACGTTTTCTTCAAGACGCAATTAATGTTCTTTTGCATTTCAACTTGTGTTATTTTTATTGACCACCATTTCATGTATGAAGTTACCAAAGCCCCTGCAGCGTGCTGAGAGACACAAGCAGAGTAGAGAGAAGTCTTAGGAGAGAAGAGCAGGCGCTTGTAACGCAATGTCTGGAAAATTATTTGAATTAAATGTATTTTACTTTTTTGGGCAACTGGCTGATTGTATATGGCCCAACACATGATGGACCCTGTTTCATTTCGGCAGGTTACCGTAAATAAAAAATAAAAAAATCTGATTATTATTGAATCATATCTGTTTAATAACAGCAACCAAAACTGTATGAAATACATTTACAGGTTCCTTTAACTATATGACGTGAATATTAATTGTATAGAAGCTTTTTAATTTTTTTCAGTGAACTAAGCACGTGATCTGTTTTCACCATGCCCCTCAAAGAATTGGAATCAAGAATCGTCAAGAACCGTAATTGATAAGCAGAATCGGAATCAGAATTGTTCAACTCCAAACAATACCAAACCCTACTTTCAAAGTAGCTTCCCCAAGACTGGGTTTGATACTGTCAAACCTACTGTGGCAGTTTGATGCAATCACCGAGAAAGTGTCTGTAGCACTCTACCAGAGGCATTAAATATTAATTTCTCCACTTAGAATCCACTGATTCAAAGAGAAAGTGGAAGCCACTTAATGGGATACTTATCACACTTACTCTGATAGGCCCAATGCTTATCTTGCTATTTAACATTTGCTACACTCAAAATCACGCTACAGTTTTTCATCAAAACAAGGATTAAACATTTGCTTTGGACATGCATATTTGTGTATATTTCTGTCTTCATTTAAGCACATGGACATGCAAAATCAAGTGTGTGTGTGCATGTGCATCTGTGGTTTTAGTGCCTAACCAAGGCTGGATTTTTACAATGGCCTGTTAAATACCCAATATTAGAACTCGGCCCTGCAGAGCTGTCAGCTACACGGCGAGCATAGGCCTAATATCTGGCATGGACCAGGGATTAGTTTCTGTCTGTTGCTCAGGGTGAAATGTGTAATCTCGTATCTGAGAAGTGGGAGGGAGAAGAGGAGGAGGAGGAAGGAGGGGATTCTTGCCATTAATGTATAACCTTTTAAAAATGGATTTGCAAATGTGACGAGATAAGGGCCGGATGTGATCCTGAAAATGTCTCTTGTCGCCCTGTGACATAACAGGGAGAAAAAGAAGGGGAGACAATCACATTGTTCATAGTAAAATTAAACACACTGTGCTAAATGTCTTTCATCTAATATCAAATATGTGTACAAAGAAAATTAATACTCTGTGAACTTAGCATATGTTCTGTGTTGGACTAAAGTAATGTAAACTCTTCTTGACAACGCAACACAAAGTTATTCCCATTAAAGTCTAACACCTTTAACAGGGAGCCACATGCACTGTTCCTCACAGGTTGAGAAAGAATAGTGTGGCATGATGGCTGGGTGATTTAATTGGGGAATTTGGGGATCCTATTTGGGGAATTTGGGGATCCTAATAATGTTAAACACGCTGTTTAACTTTACAGTACATGTCCATGTTGCATTCATTAAGATCTCATTTGAACAGATTTCTTTCAAGCAACTCAGGGTTGTAGTTTAAAACGTTTACAGCACATTTATTAAAAGGTTGGGTTTTCTTTGGTCTTGAGTGCATAAATACCGTAACGGTTAATGGGTAATGTTATAGGCACGGAGAGAATGTTAACCGACTGCTCGGTGTGTAACAATTAACTCCTGTTAGCGATTAGCTCCAGTTAACTACAAAGTGGAACACACTGCTGTGGAGAGACTGAACAATCAGACTGTGTAAATGACGTTCAGGGAGCTTTCACAGCGGTGTGGCTGTGGCGGTTTTATGGTTTATCACTACAGCTATTCCCACGGGAAGCCACAAAAACACAAGCAGCGCACTTCTGCTACTAACGTGAGCCTGGCCTGAAGTGAATTGTTGACGCTGTGACATGCAATCGCCCACGTCTTCCTGAGGGGGAGGGGTTGGAGGCTGCTGGTCTGTGTGCTATAAAATTACATTGATGATTGGAAAAAATATTATTTGGATTTTATCTACGTGGATGGCGCGCCCAAATATAACCTAGGTATGGGAAACACTGATCTGTATAACTGTTGGTGCTGGAAAATAGTGAAAACAAGCTACCAAATAACACTATTTCACTTTTACAGGGAAATGAATTGTAGAAAAAGGTTGGGAATTCACCATGAGATCTCTATTGTATCACATACAGTTATGCATTTCCACTTTTAAAGTATACAACAAGCATTATTTAATCTTTTTGTTATTGTTGACAAATTTCATGAAAATACAAAAACAAAAATGAAATACACCACCCGCTTTCTGCACAGCCACTGTCTGATATAGTTTGGCCCCATGCCAAAACAACTCTATTAGCTAAGAATTATAAAGAACACATAAAAGCCGTACTGTTAAGTCTGGAAGAACTATTTCTTTATTACAATGAACACTGCCAGCATAGTTCATTCTTATCAGCAATATAACCCACCAAACCACATACGTCTTTGGGCAGCTGAATAACATCTTAAAAACTATTGGATGGATTAGCATAAAATGTGATGGGTGGCTAAGGATGAAAGCTACTGATGTCATTCTCTGTTTGGATCTAGCAACACAATTAGGTTGATATTTTGATTGTTTTTGTTAAGTTTTGGATAGACTGGATTACATTTGGTTCACACATTTATACGCCCCTTGATTCACTTTTAATGTATACAAAAACAAAATCCCCATCTGTGTCAGCTGTACTTTGTGTTAAGTTCTAATCAGCAAATACTACCATGCTAACATAATAAACTAAGATGGTGACCATGGTAAACAACTCATTGTGAGCATGCTAGCAGTCTGATGCTAGCATTTAGTTCAAAGCCTCGCTGTGTCTAAGTGAACCTCTAAAGAGCCTGTTGGACAACAGGTTGACACAGGTTATGAGTTGGAGCCATAACTTGTGTCAGGTTGTAGCTACATAAACACATTTTAAGTTTAGATTAATTGTTGATTTTCTTCTCATGGAGGTATTGTGGATACTATAAGGGTGAAGTAATACTAGCATTACCTTTGTGGATGGACAAGCAGTCACATTCACATGCAAACATTGACAAATATCCTGTGTGAGTCCTGATAACGATCTGGCACATCAGCCAACAAATCAGTGGAGCAGTTGGGGAGAAGAAGTTAAGCTTTTAAAAAGGTTAAAGTTGTCACTGCCTGACAGACTGGAAGTATGGCCTGCTCATGAAGACCCAGTAACAGCCTCTCTTAGCTGGTCTTGGCCCACCATTACAGCATCTCACTGATCAAATGGATGCCATCTGTCTGGCCAGGCTTCTGTAACAGCACAGCAGCAAGCTGGTTAGCTGGCTCAGACAGAAGCATCCTATCTAATTTTTTTTGCATAGACATAAGCTCATTCTCTTTTCCCTCTCTTTCGTTCAAACAAACAGGTGAATCCAGCCAAACATGCAAATGTCTGGATGAAAATGTTATGAGATGGCAACAAGCATCTTGCTGGGAATGAGATGTAACGTGTAAACGATGATCGATGGTAGTCTTGTCATTGGACCGGGGACGTGAGATTTATCGGCCAAATTCTCTCACTGTTCAAACACATTGCTGCCTCCTCCAAATGGCAACAAGGCTTGAGCAGGATCACATCCACAGCAAACATGAATTTAATTGTCTTCACTCTCATATTCAGCCACAAACCATTGTGCCTGGCTAACAATAAGAGATTGGCAAGTTTAACAAGTAATAACTTACTTATGGTTTCTAAACGTTGTACACTACTGTACCAACCTACAATTCATGTATTTCTCATTCTACTTCCTCATGAAAATTAGGCTGTTTTTAAATCGCTGCTGTCCCATGTGTAAGACCTATTACAAGCACCCTTGCAGAGTAAGCCGTGACTCCTAGAGGGGACTTATGAGATCTGCACTTGCTTCTCATCCAATTCACCTCAGGATGTGATGCCGTGTTCACAAGAGCCTGTAAGACCTTACGAGGGGCTCGTATTCACCTTCCATTATTGCCAATACTACTGACATTAGCACACCGCTCCTCCGGCTAACAAAGGTCCATACATTTCCAGTGCTGGTGTTGGATAACATCCGTTAGACACAACAGACAACTGCAGGACTTTAATCTCCTCAGGCTCCAGAAAATCTCCCCTCATTGATTCAGCACTGAAATGGTACTCAAGTTATTTCAGGTGTTCCATCTTATTCTGGTGGTATGTTAGTGTCATATGCTTGGATATTGTGTTTCTAGTTGAGATTCTTTACATTTGGCTAAAAGGCTAAGGCAATGAGTTGAACATTAAATGTCAAACTGTTGTAAAAATGTAAACAGTCACTACTGTATAGGTCCTTTAGGGCTGCAACCAATGATTATTTTCATTATCAATTCATCTGCGGATTATTTTCCTGATATATCAATTCAATATATTGTTGTAGAAAGTCTGGAATATAGTGAACAATATTCTTTTTAATTTCTTAAAGCCCAAAGTGACATCTTTAAATGTATTAATTTATCCGATCATCAGTCAGAAACCCAAATATATTTATTTTCAAATTCTCCCACTTGAGAAGCTGGAACCATGAAATGCATTTTTTCTTAAATAATTATTAAAACAATTGAAAAACAAACATTTAATTTGATTTCGTTTATTTAAAAAAAGAAATTGATTTCCAATCACGTTATGCATCTACAGACCTAACAGATACTATGTCAAGTATACTTTTGATTGAAACCAAAACCAATATAGATCTAGTTTTAGCCAGACCTGACCCCAAACTAATGCAGCAATTAATGACCTAAAACTTGATTAGAACCACATTTATGATAAAGTAAAAAATGAGAATAAAATTAATAAGACAAAACAGAAGAGAATTAAGATAAATCTGAGCCCATCCTGGAACCGTTGACATCTTTTGTGATTGTGTTACAGTACACTGTGCTTTCAGTCTCTCATGGGAGGACATGATATCCACAAGCAATAACCCTTCTCAAACATGCTACCATAAACTTCATTCCCACATCCCTTTATCTTTGTTTGAGGCGTCTTTGTGAGCCAGAGCAGCAGTTATTTTGAGATTGATTTGACATTGTAAAGTTTGTCCTTTAAAGACAACTAAAGATAACTAAATTAAAATAAGGGCACACCATCAGATAGGAATGTGACATGCACTGTAAAATTATGTAGGTAATTTTTACAGAAGTCACACTGCTGTTTTACTGTAAGGAACACCAACAAAAGCATGTATGACAGTATAATGTGGACTGGAATCTGTGTGACACATCTAACACCAAGTTATCAAATAGCTAAGGTACAATCTAACAGAAGGTTCGAGGTTGAAAATGAAAACACCATTGCACCTTAGTGGGTGCTTGAGTGGAACCGATCCTTTTCTATTCACACATCTCAACCCAAGACACAATGTTGTGATACACAAACAACAAAATGCGCATGCAGTTTTGTCAGATATTTTTTTGTCAAACTCATACTTCCAGCCAATAATCAGCATTGTTCTAAGGTTTCCTTACTACTCTGCCCTTCAAAAATATTCCTTTACCCTCATCCTTCTTAGCATGTATTCTTCTATTCTCTGGTGTATAGCTCCAACTACATTACACCAGTAAAACAAATATTCATGGCTTTTTAAATATGCACCCCCTCAAACTTGCCCCAACTGAAGAGTCAAGAGGAGAAAAAAAATGATGCTGTCTGCCTGCCCTCTCATGTGAATCATCCAAAACTGTAGTAACATCACTACAGCAGCATGCTGCTGCACAGAGACTTGATGTGGTGTGAATGCCATGACAGGAAGTGCACAGCTCCTCTATATCCCTAAAAACATGAGAAGCTCCTGCAAAAGCCATGTTTTATTAGTAAGGTGCTTATTGTCCAACCTGCAATCAGATATATGATAAAGATGTGGAAGTACATGTAAGTCGCTAAGATAGTGAATGAATAATACTGGTGGCTGTGATTCAAATAAGTTCTGAGATATAGCCAGCTCCATATCTTTCTGCCAGCTCTCAGCCTGACATGCATTCTGTAAAACGAAAGTTTTAAAAGTGTACCATTCGAACAAGACAGAGGTGCCGCTCACTCCACTGAATGTATCACAAAATATTTCTGTATTTTATTCATGGTTAAATCAAAGGCTTGCTCTTTGATTGCATCCAAGAGAAAAAGGGGAGTCATATCAAGATGTGAGCGCAGCTCTGCACTAAGCTCACACTCAGTAAAACAGGGGAAAAGGTGGAATGTAATAATAAAAGCTAATATACAGTGAGTGAGCCAAAGGTACTTCTTCTCTCTTCAATGAAACATCCCACTGTTACTGTGTTTTTTTTTTGTTGCATTTGCTGAGAGCAAAACTAAAGCCGTTGATCCTGAGAGAGCGGAGCACAGTGGCTCAGCTCTGCGTAGACTTTCATTACACGCTTACACCAAGTCACAGACATTAACAGGGATGTAGTCAATGGAAAAATATATAAAATGGTTTGTAAGAAAAGAGAAATGATTAGCTTTTCTAAGAACAAAAAAACATTTTTACAGCATGAAATTGGTAAATATGAGATCAAACACAAATGTCCAGTTCATTGACTCTTCTGCTTTGTGTGGACAGTATACATTAATCTGCATAGTTTTGAGCCAAATGTTGGGCACATGTTAGTGCAGTTCCCAATGCTTTTTCACTTTGCAGTGATGACATTATTTTGAACCCTGACTTATAGCCAGGATGTCCTACAAATGTAAAAGCTCAGTGGCAAGATTACAAAAACTGATGTTTTTGTTTGTCTTTAATGAAGGAGCTTAAGCCCGCAGTTATACAGTACATCAGTACTGTTAGCATTTTTTGTTTAGCATGCATGTGTGCCTTGCAGTTTATGCCTTGGAGAGGGGTGAAATCCACGAGGAAGAGAAAAAAAATTGTATGATCAAAGACGGCATGTGGAAAGGTATTCAGTTCCATCAGCTCAGTTCCAATCATACTCTTATTTTGTACACATGTATGCCATCCTCAAACTTCCACTGATGCCTTCAGAGAAAAAGGTTGAACAAGTGCCTGAGCAGGCATTAATCCTCATTTAAACTCAACTCCAAAAAACATACCATAAGCAGGTCAAAAGGTATTTTTGTTGGAAAAGTTCAGTAGCACATAACCACTTAAACCTCTGGGACGTGAGATGAGGAAGAGAAATCCTCCATAGCCTGCCTGGCTGCCTGAGGTTCAAAATAGTATTTTCTTGCAAATACACACTGCCTCACTGACTCAGTTTCCTAAGATAATTGAAGTTAAACATGTCTTTTTTGGCAAGTCCACAGAGTAAGCTGACATACTGTATAGGGGAGTTTGTGAGTATAAAGAATAAGATTGGCAGAGGAGCTGCGGAGCTAATAGGCAGACAAGGTGTCCAGAAAACGACAAAGACAAAAAGCATAAAAGTAGAAAGAGAGACAGTGTGTGAGAGAGAAATCTCCTCTGGGTCATTAGGCTACAGACAGACACATGTGAGTGCCACCTCATCCTTCATTCTCTCACTCTCCTGGCCAACAGGCGACGGGCAGGAAGGTATGAGGGCATTGAGCCATGTTCAGTGAACCTGACGTGCAGGAGATACTGTGGAAAATGAAGATACATTGCAGGGACAGTGGCTACTAATTGTCCTACATTTTCATCAGTCTGTAGCCGTTCTCGTTGTGTACAGTGCAAGTGACTGGCGCATTCAATACATGATATATGTACAATAGTGTGAAAACCCCAACATGGTGTCTAATGCAGATTAAAATAAGATATCCTGTCCATTTATTCAGATATTTGGCAGTGTCCATCTCATGTGTCGTATTCTGTATAGCAGTCAACAGTTAACTGTGACATTTCAACCTAAGTTCCATTATTAGAGCGTCTGCTGTCAGATAAAGCTGTGATAAGACAATACAGTGCTGCCTCGGCACAGCAGCCACATAGATTCACCCAGACACATCAGACAAGACAAATAGACCTCAGCTAATGCTGACAGAGCACCCCGGGTGGAAAATTTAGACAGACTTTCAATCATTTGTTTGACAAGTGGGGACATATTCAAGCAAGAGGATTTCTGTTTCCATAATTCCAAACCCCATAATCCATTTTTCGTCCCCTGTCGGGGCTCAAATGAATGATTCACTGGGCCAAACTGAGAAAGTAACATATTCAGCTAAAGCTTCATGTTATTATGAATGTGAAAACAATTCTAAACACACATTTTGTAAGCTTATGTAGGTAAAGGGGTCTCTACCAACTCCTGAACACAATATCTGGCTTCTATAGCTGCTAAATTCTCCACTATGTTCACCAGCTAGTAGCTAACTTTGTTTTTCTGCTGTTTGGTGCTGGGCAGGTAGTATACAGGTTCATCAGAGCTTTTTTGCGCTGTGAGAAACCTGACACTAAACCAAAAAAGCAAAGTTGTGGGCAGGATATCCAAAATAAAGCTATAAAGCTTGTAGAAGTGAGGAAAACTGCAGAGATGGGAAATAATTGTCTGTGGGTTTGTCACTACGAGCAACTCCATTCACATACATAAGTAGTCATGTGATCCATTATTGATACTATATTCAAATATTGATTATAGCCACTTTAAAGTAGAAATACAGCTATTTAACTATAAATATTTCAGAAGTTAAAATGTTAACAAACAAGGAACGGATCAATCCAGACGCAGAAGCTGAGATCCAGAATCAATGATTCTATCTGTGTCTACAGTACTTCAACATTTTCAGAAGTGAAGTCAGAGAAGAGAAAAACATGGCTTAAACTATGCACTTGGCACTGTGAAATAACTAGCTATATGGGAAAGACAATGTTTGTTTTTTTTAGATTCTGTTGGCTATGTGCTTACATTTCTTAAATTGTGACTAAAAATCTATGTAAAAAGAATCTATATTATTGTCACCTTCCTAAAGTAATGGCCTAAGTCATTTTTTCAGGTTTTTCGGAAAACACAAAAAACTGATAGGCCTAAGTCACACGCTTGTTATAGGCCATTATACTAAAGGATTAGAACCACATCACCTGTTCAACTGAGGGTGTTGGCAATTTTACCAGTGGTGGCTAGCACCATGAGAAGATGATTTAGGCAAAAAAATATATTTCTTTGTCAAAAAATGATGTAGGCTATTTTTTCAGGAAGGTGACGATATAATAATAAAAAATCCCCACTTGCCCCATCCTGAGTGGCCCTATTTCTTCAAACTTGGGTTGGGTATATATATATATATATATATATATATATATATATAGAAGTGTTCTACAAAAAATGTATTGCAAAAAAAAAAAGTAAATGGAGCTAAGTGAAACGATTTAGAAAGTAAATTAGTAGTATGGTTAAGACAACCTAATTTGACTGCCACTGGGTAAATGAGTTGCTGGGGAAAAATGAGTCCTCTGCAAACAAAACACTCAATGAGCAACATTTGTCCCCCGCAGTGGTTCTAAATGATGCCACGAAGTAGCTGTGCTGCATCACAATTACCTGGCAATGTGTCTCTTTGCCCCATTAACATAAGCAAGCTATTTCACTTCAGCAAGATGCCACTAAAGGGCTTGAGGGGCCTAGAGGTGATGGAGAAGCTGCATAAGATATTGTATGAATAAAGATGGTAATGATGTATGATACAGTAACTTCCTGCTGTTCTGTTTAGTATAAATAAAATTGATGTGCTGCAACATGCTGGTATGAATAAAATCCAACAGAAGAAAAGTACACATAGAGGACTATTTAAAACAGACAGTTGAAAATAGACTGTGACAAAGACGTGTTTCAAGGTATTGCTAGACAGATGGGTTGTTTGAACACTGTGTGACTGGTTTGTCTAATTTCATATTCTTCTATTTATCAGAAATAATTGGGGGAATAAGCCACCTGTGTTAAATAGCACCTGTGCACTCTGTCTGATACAATTATGTGACAACAAAAAAGAATTAGATCTATTATACCACAACCTAATCTCACTCAAGGAGGGACAAAAAGCACCAGTACAGTCCAGGCAGTTAAAGGCTTAAGATGAGCTGAGTAAATAAATACTGCTGCTACTGATACAATATTACCACAGGTGAATCAGAACAACTAACTGCCTACAGCAGTGCCTTTTTCAAAAGGCAATGGACGTGTCTGGGGTTACAGGTAATGTTAGAAAGATATCTGTTCAGGACTGGAACATCCACTGTGTGGGAGCTAAAATGCTAGTATATCAGAATTTAGAGAAACAACATCATATTTATAACCCCTTGACAGGGTCTCGTTTTAAAACAAACCATCTGGAAACTTTAAAATGCCACCTTAAGACAAGTTTTCAACCAACACTGGCTTTTAACATTAGCCTACGCTAGCTAGCTGTAGCTGTTCAAATCAGCTAGCGACAGTTGGCATTTTGGATGACAAAATCCAACATAGAAATACAAAGCATGCTTTTGTTCATTTCTGTGTGAAATCAAGAACCCAAAGTTTGAATTCTGAGTGCTATATGTACCACTGTTATCATTGTAAACTGTGTATGTGCTGTGCTAAAACAGAAAACTTGACAGTGACAGGAACAGCGGGGCTTAGTAAACAGTCAATTAAATGGCCAGATATTGAGCAAGTGGTCAACCAGAAAGACCATATAAACTTCTCTTCTACTTTCCTAGTTTAGACACATCAGCGGAGCTCACCTCTAAGTGAATATCTGATTATGTGTGGAGGAAAAAGTCAAGAAATGGCATACAGGCCATAGGAAGTGCCAGTTCAACCTCCACTCCTACCTCCCCTCTTGCTGGCCATAAAACGCAATGTAATAGGATTCCTAAGCTTTTCCAGTGACTGCTTCCACTATCACACAGACATTTAAGTGCACTAATCCATGACAAATTGTCTCATCTGATCCATGACAAATCGTCTGAGGGGCCGATAGAGACGAGGAGATGGAGGGAGAGGTGGGAAGTGGGGGGGCAAGACGATGAAGGGCTGGGGGAAGAGGCCAGGCACGAAGAAAGAGCTGTTCGGCACCTGAATGCTCAGGCAGTTCTTGTCTAGTTTTTTTAGAAAGGTTGCTTTCATTACCTCAAAGGGCATGCTGTGTGATAGAAAGTGAGATCATATATCGCCGATGAGCTCTCTACCTAAGCCCAACGTTTTCAAAGCAATTATAATCCCATGTGGGGGTAGATTATAGGATTTTACTTCCTTTGTTGGCAAGGGCAGGATTTGCAGATGCCATGTTCAAAAATTGAATGTTTCTAATTTGCCTTGTACATAATTTATGATTTCCTCTGCCCCATAGTTTAACTTAGCTCTTAAAGAAGTAGTTTTACATGGTACCCACACAAGTGAATATTTAGTAATAGAAAAAAAGCATGGATGAAAAAATGCTTTTCCACAACCATGGACAGCAATGACTTGGATCTGTTTAAAAATATGATTAAGGCATCATCCATTAAAGAGATTTTAAATGAATTTTCTTTTACCATCAATTCCCACACCAATTAGTCCCCACAGTTTAATGGGGGTGTAAATAAAGCTGATTTAACTGCAAAACAAAAACACAGGGAGCCTATATGGAAAGCTGTTCCTGTGGGTAGTATGGATGGATCTTCCCTTCATAAAAGCTCTCACACCACCAGAAAAAGGAAAGCAGCCAAATTACCACTTTGAAGAGAAAAAACAGTGCATATTCACTTTTGCGTTTCTGCCGCTTATGTCAAGCTCTTGGTAATGAGGAGTCTGAGAACTATGCAAATGAGTTCCTAGTTGAAAACAGTGTGTTCATTCAGTTTATGTGCCAATGAAGCTAATTTCTTCACATTTCCAAATACTGCAAGAAAAATAATCAATCTTCTGAAGCAGCCATCCGTTCGGCAATGGGGAAAAAAGAAAGAAAAATCAATTCATACTGTAGTATGTATGGCTTCCAGACATCAACCCTGTCCTCATTTAACAAAATACAGCCATCCTAAATCAAGTTCAGGGTTCATTTCAACACCCTGTATCTTGTCAGATGTTCTGTGAAACCCCAACCTTTAATTCTAAAGTTTAAAAAAAGATCTTGAGTTTTGACAGGTTATGTTTTTGAAGATGAAGATGCTTTTTTTAATTGACCCAAAACATCCTTGTTGATGATCACGCTGTTGCTCTTGTTTGACCATATGATGCATCTTGGCTAATCAAAGTAATTACATGTTTTCTTCCACCTCAAAGAGTTTTTAAGCATTAAGGCACACTGAACAATGAGCTCATTAAAATGCCTTCCAATCATCTGTGATTCGACTTCACAAGTCATTTCAAATCAGTGGATGAAAGCATAACAGCAACACCACTGAATCCGTTATCAGCCTTTTCAACTACATCATCACACAATCTGTGTACGGTGTCACACTGTTTTTGTATATCCACAAATCAGCATGCCTATATGGCTCACAGTTTAATCATTTCATTTCAGCCTTTAATTACTGTATTTTTTCAAATGAACAGCAGATCAATTACACAATAAGGAGTTGAGTATAGTTCTGTAATTGTGCACATATACACTGTACTGCCTTGTCATCATGGCTGCCAAAAAATAAGAATGCTATCAAAGTGTAACTAGTGTAAGTAGAGTTAGTTTTACAGCTGCATCTGGAACAGGAATCATGTTGTTCCATTAGATCTGAGACTCTCTTAAACTGCCCTGTCAGAGTGATAATAAAACAAAGCAGCAGCTAAAGTGTTATTATATTCAGACTGCCCCTCTGGGTATTGATACATTATGAACATGGCTACTGTATGCATACTTCAGCTGAACAAGTGTAAATAAATGCAGTACCCGTGTAACGTGACTTAATGACAATACTGTATGTAGACACTTAATCTGCAGTAACTTCAGCAGTGTACTGACAATGTAAATCTGTTGAACTTTTACTGACTTGTGATGGAGTCCAATATTATGTCCTGTCAAGAGTGGCCTGGTTTGTGCAAGCAGCAGTCTTGGCAATGAACACTTCTGCTTGCTGTGTTGGCAGGTGGGGAGAGAACGGGGGCTTTGTGTGTGTGTGTGTGTGTGTGTGTGTGTGTGTGTGTGTGTGTGTGTGTGTGTGTGTGTGTGTGTGTGTGTGTGTGTGTGTCATGTCACATTCAGCTCATCTGTCAATGTAGTGGATTATTTCTTGAGAGACCAGAATTGGCTGCCCAGAATCAGGGCGCCATCAATCTTCAGCCACACTAGCAGGATGCATGGGAGGCTGTGTGGAGCAGAGGCTCATGGGAAAGAGAGCGGCACCGCTTCCTGAGCAGGTGACGGAGCAGTCAGGCAACTCGTTACTCAATCTCTGCCTCAGCGGTGACTATGCTGATTTGTCACGGAAACATTTGAAAAATAAATAAAATCTATGCGATCTTGAAACTTTATCTCAGCAGTCACTTTTTCTTTGGAATGCATCGACACCTCACAGTTGCAGAAGGCAGGTGAGCTGATTTCACAAACATTGTTAGATGCTTCAACAGGCTGGAGCTCAATATGACCTTCACTTCCTCCTCAGATACTCACACAGCCCCTTGTCTGTGTATCTTTGTCTATGTGGGATGGTTTTTGTACCACTCAGTATCTCACACAATCAGCTGGGCTGCATGCCAAAATTCACAAAAATGTATTTCAGGACATGTTTTTCTACTACATACCAACTCCGGACTTTACTTTAAAACTTGTTATATGACTGTCCAGAAGACAGTACAGAAGCAAAGTATGTCACATCACAAGGTACAGAAAAGCAGCTTTGCCTATCTTTTCATCAAGCAATAAAGCAATAATGAATAAATAATCTCAGCAAATGGAAGGCATGTGTGAGTCTAAGATAAATTACTATTAATCTGTGTATCAGCACAGACATTTTGAATCTTGTATTTCTCATGCTTCATTAATGAAACCATTTCACAACTTAATTTTTTGTATGGCAAGCAATATATCACACATCTTTTCATCGTCGTTTAGTAACACAGAAACAGTATTTAATTACGTAAAAAAATGACAAAGCATTAAAACCAATGGATTTTTCATGGCAAGACATCTTTTTTTGCTATGCCCTACATAGCCATATCTATTTATACAGTATCTGAGGGTTCTGGCCTCAATGAAACCAGAGAGCTTCTCAAATTATAAAATCAATTCCAATTCAAATATTCATCATAGCATTTCAATTCTGAGAGAGCAGTTCTGGTTAGATCGGTTAACGCTACTCCACGGCTGAGTAAGATTGATGTCAGCTTAATCCTCTTGAAAAAAAACATGATATACTGTAAATTGTACAGTTGCTGAGCAGCAGAGAAAAAAAACACAGATAGAGATGTGTTCTCTTCGTGCGCCCAGTGGTGATAGACCCCCATCCCTAGGAAGCCTGATTAGGATAGTAAAATATCATAACATGTCCTCAGATCATGATTGTCAGTACCAATTATGGCTGTCATCTGTCACAGTTTGTTTAATTTTAAAAAAGGTTTTCTGAAGAACTGTAAGCATCGTCTCAGTGTGAATGTTGGTACACTGTAAAACATTTCTTTTGATTGCTTCTTGGTGATGTTATTCAAAATTGAGAGGCTCAGCCTAAATCAGTAAAATAACATATATGAAATCTGAGAGTTACAAAGATCAAATCAACAGAAAATGTGTTTATTATTCATCTGTACAGTGTAAGCTTGCACCCTCTCAGACCTGATGTGTCCTGAACAAAGATATAGTATCCCCTGATGCCACACCATAATGGCCTCAGTAAGAAAATGATGTGTGAGCATGTGCATGTCTGTACCCTCCTTAATGTTTGCAGTAAGTGTGTGAGTTGAGCTATGTGACAGAAATCTTCCAGAGAACCCTCAGCCAACTATCTTTTGCCTATATGACTCTAGATCTACAACGGGGGTGGTAGTTTGGAGGGGGCTCTTATTTTTTTTCTTTCTTTCCCTTTGGGACAACTGCATTATTCAAGAGACACTTACTGAGCCTTGCACTTCCTTGTACATCTTTGGCACCAAGCTCCACTTGCCATCCAGTCAAAAAGAAGGGAAAAAAACAGAAAAAACTGGGAGCAGCCTTTAAAAATTCATTCGGAGCTCTCTGTCACTCATCCCTCACCCTCTTGTTCCAATTAATGGGACCAGGATACTTTGAGAACTTTATATCTATCATAGCTGGGATTTTACTGTGTCAGCTGTTTTAAACCAAAAGTAAGCCAATTCTCCGACATGCTGCTTAAAGCCACCAATGTTCAACACAAGCATGGGAAATTCCATGCTGGATTTTTTTTCTCTTGCTGTGCTTCAACTACTGTCTTTTTGCTTTGCAATGCAACACACGCACTAAGCGAACCAAGCAGGAGATAGCATCAATGTTTAACAGCCACTTGGCTTCTGGAGAGAGCCCCACTCTGAACGAGGGTTCAGCATGGGAGTCACACTCATTGTTAGAAGCTTAAAGAAAGCCCTCGCTTTGCTCAAGAAAACCTTTGCCGTCCCTGTAACACTCCCACATACACCATAAGCAATGCTGGTAAGCTTTTCCATAATCAGAGAATTAGATCCGCCTCGGCGTCTACCCTCCCCTTTTGCCCCTACGGTGCAGAAGGCATCGGGCTTAATTGCGAAACGTTCCTAGTGCAAAAGGGAAACATAATTGTCATCTCCATCTAAGCCACAGTGATCAAAGCTCCCTTGGCTACCAGCACAGTAATAAGGATTTTTGCCTACAGCTTGTCCTACTCGTAGCACTCTGCCAGTAACATTTAGGGGGTCATAGTCAAGAATTCTTTGCTGCACATACAAATAATCTCCCTAACAGCTAACTCACAATGTTTGAAGATGCTCTTTATCCTACAGGGTTTCCATGTTGAGACTCTATAAATAGCACAAAATGCATATGGTAGATATAGTATGACTAAATATAAAAACGTAACATGCAAGCACAATTAGTCTTTTCCTTTGCTTGACTGTGAGCACGGTGAATCATCATGTTACAGTACAGTACTGTGGCAAATCATTCTGACACAGTGAAACAGTCTCTTGCTGTTGCTCTTAAACAGCCAAAGCTGAGAACTGCTGCCCCATCAAGAGGGCAACGTCTCAAACTGTAATGCTGTGCTGTGAAGCCAAAATCTGACAAAGAGGAACACGTACCCAAGGTGAGAATGTCGGTGCGACCGGGCCGGGCCACATGGTGCTGCTGGATGGTCTGGTAGAGTGTGGCCTGGCACAACAGCAGGAAGCCGAGGCTAATCCACATGACCAACAACCAGGACATGGTAAGGCCGAGTCTGCAGGACAGCACACAGCGGGGGAGAAACAAAAGAGAAATACGGACAGAGTTGTATTACAGCATGTCTCCATACATAAACACACGCATTGTGTTTGCTTTAAAGTGCCAATCAAAAGAAACTTAATACTATACTGCTATATATTTTGATATAACCTAGAAAGAATTAGACCAATATCCCTACAAGTGTGATTTATTCAAAAGGTATGTGCATGGACATTTTCTTATAATAACAGTAGGGAAAAAAAGAGCAGACTCAAACACAAAGATAATCTTGTCAACATCTGTCTGGTCCAAACCTGCCGTAGTCTGGAAGTGACTTGTTCCTCAAAAAAATGAAATTAAATTAAATTCAGAAAATGGAAAATAACCTTTTATCATACTGTAATGATTTTATATTGAGCTTGCTATGTTATCTCTTTATGGAAATTACAGTTCCATTTACAACAACAACAGCAGCAACAACATTTAAGCCTTGAATTTTCGAAAAAAAGGTTTATAAGAGATTGCATTTCTAAGCACGAACAGGCATCTTGTTGATTTGTTCAGCAAGTGCCTAATGGCTGGTGAGGGCCAGCATATGGAGACACGCCTTAGCCCTCATTAAATAATGAGGCTCTCCTCCTCTCCAGGTGTTATTAGCTCTTCTCTCCATTCAGGACCCCGCAGTGGAAACTTAAAAGCCCACCTCCTCTAACTCAAATTGTGGCTTGGTGTGTTTAGGCTCCCTGCTGACTACACCCTGCTCAGAGAGACTGTTTATGACTGTAAAAAATATAATAATATAATAGTCCTTGGACTGATCTAATAGTCTTTGAGAATAATAAGATCACCCAGTTATCACACACTGCACTGACTGCATGTGTTTTACATATGTCATTTTTTCACTGAGTTGGCGACTTTTTGTGTGAATCTGATGCTCTAATGTGATAGTGTTAATGTAACACTCCTTTAATGTTTGATTCTACTAGATCTGAATACACAAGAGAATATAAAGCAGACTGTAAGCCTCAGGAAGTCTTTTCAATATGAACTTCAAACCACATAAATTCTCTATTTAAATAAGGAGACTGTATAGACAGATATGTTTCAAATATGTGAAGAATAAAAGAAGGCCTGATACAATACAGTACATTGTTTCCAGAAAGTATCAAAGCCACTGCTTGCTTGTTCGCTCCAACTCGACCACTTTGTGTTTTGATGTGCATCTTAGATTAACGCCATTAGGCTATAAATGTGTCCCGCATGTTCTGTGCCCTCAGTGACATTGAGACTGCTTATACATTCAGCGAAAATTAGGCATATAATTATGAACAGCACATTAAAAATCCCCCACCACTGCACTAAATACACCATTCCGCGGCTCTGTGGAAATGTGAACTGGTCCCATGGGTGTGTTTTTTTTTTTTCTTCTTTTTTTATACCCACACACTATTTCTGTTCGGCAAGCTGGCTTCATATTCATAAGCATCGTTGCGCTTGCATGGTTAACTGCATAATGCATAGACTCTGAGCTCTCCCGGTTTTTCGGAAGGCATTATTGTCGAACGTAAAATGTGGTTCTTACCAGCAGCGTTTTGCCAGAGACGCACGGCAGACTTTCACTGAAAACGAACAAGCATGGGCATCATTTGAAAGGAACTTCAGAGGAAAAGAAAGCAGCTTTCAAGAAACCAGAAGCAAACTCTTCTAGTCGCTGTTGCAGCCTCGTTTTTTTTTATTATAGCGCACGAGAGCTTTTATATAAATATCCATCTTGTTTTCCATGTGACAAAGAAAGACAATAAACGCAGTTTACTCTCAGTTTTGTAACGTCAGGGAGGACAGCTCCTCCGTGCGTAATTCATTAAAGTCCAACGCGTGATAGTAAATGCGGTCGAGGAGTAAAAAAAAAAAAAAACAGCCGACAGACCTGCAGGCGCACAACCTACCGATGCACGTGCGTTCAACATTGATTTGGCAAATTTGGACTCCTTTTGTTTCTCGCAGCCTGCACTTGTTCTGCTGTGGAGACAACTTCAGCGGGAGAAAACCACTGAGGATGATCGAGGTGTCACAACATTACAGTAGCCTATTTAGGCTTCCTTTTCATAAATACATCTGAACTTTTGCATTTTATTAAATGCAATGCACTTGTCTTTCAGCATGCTGTAGTATTAATAGTAGTAGTATAGGTATATTCACCCTATTTATTTTAAATGCATTTCAAACTTATTTGACATACGTCAAATACAGAATGTATTTTGATATACAGTACATGGGTGTTTTTAGTGAAAGATGTTTTTCCATATTTTACTACAGTCCCCCAGTCAAATCCTATCAACTTTACTTAACTCAGACACATTTGTCTATTTCTCTAAGATACAGTTGTCCTGGAAAATCAACACCCCACCCAAACCGTCCCCAAACACCAGAGGTATTCCTCAAAAGTCCCACACCCTTACCTGAGCAGTGTGTTCAGGAGGAAAGGAGCTCAGTCAGAATCACTGCCTGCCTGTCTGCCCAGCAGACTCACTCCTCTGTCTTAAATCCATCCATACTTTGAAGCCAGGGATTCCAGCCCGAAATTCCAGTAACAGAAAAGCCGAACAGCGCACAAAATGGGCTAAAATGCTGCCCCCTTCAACCCCTCCTCAGTATTCACTCCTCTGGACCCCTGCTCCTCAGTTCCTTTTTAAATCCTTGGCAACACAGTCACCAAAAGCGAAACACCCAGGGGTCTGTGTCACAAACTGGCCAGGATTTGAGGTGATGGGAGGCTGATCACGTCACTACTTTATCAGCCACAAACATGCAGATCTCTTATCTTCTCCTTCCTTCAGTCTGTGACTCTTCTCCGTCTGTAGAACTCCTATGTTGTGATGACAGGGAGCTAATTTACCCCTCCTCACTTGCTGTCTCCTTCTCACGAGTGCAGCGGAAGGCTCCAGTGTGATGACTGCTCTGTCTGCTCTTGGCTGCGTCCCCCCATTGAGAAGCTGTGCTGATAGTGTGAGCCTCAGTCCTCTCTCCAACGCACTAAGTAGAGAGTCTGTGTCAGAGAGGCAGAGCGAGCGTGTGTGTGTTTGTGTATTACAATGTAGCCCGCTGCCCAGCTGGAAAGAGAGAGAGCAAGAGAGAGCTGAGAGACAGTCAGATCACATGTCTTAAAGCAAGACTGCCCACTTCTGCATTAAGACTTCAGTAAATGAAGAATGCTTTAATAACCCACCCCTCTTTACATCCCAACCCCCCTTCCACTAAATCAGGAGGCATGCCAATATAGCCTTCAGCCCACTTTGAATGTGTCTCCACATGTATGTTTGTGAGTTGGAGAAGGCGTGTAAGGAGGATGACTGAATGTGCTTCTTTTAGTCACCGCCCGCCAGCATTTGAGGAGTGAGAGTGAAATATGCTCAAAGCACAGCACTTTTAATAGAAGACAGAGTGCCTCATCAGAGTGCTGAAATCACCATATTATCTCTTACAAGCTGGCTGTAATGTGCTCTTTCTACCTGTTTTTGTGGTGATGAGTAGGGATTTGTTTTTACGGCCTGCCCTTTTTGGATGTTTCCCACCACCAAAACAAACTTGCATCTGCAGTGGCAGTCTGAAAGAGACTGTGAGCATCCCTCTGTCACATGCTCGCAAACTCAACCTGCTGGCTCCAAAAGAAAGACATACACTGTGTTTGGTGTGTGTGTGTGTGTGTGTGTGTGTGTGTGTGTGTGTGTGTGTGTGTGTGTGTGTGTGTGTGTGTGTGTGTGTGTGTGTGTGTGGGTACACATGTGTTTCTGCTGTAAGCCATGCAGGCAGGTGAGAGAAGCCAGTCTTGTTTCATGGAGTATGTTTTTCTCCAACACATTTCTTTCCATGTGGACAAGCTCCCCTTCAACTCGTTATGCTCTTAAACAGAGATTTACAGTATATGGCAATCCCACGCACCTGCATGGCTGACTCACTTACTGTCTGACATTTCACAGAAAATTAACCCTATGCTACTCACAACAATACACAGCTGAGGGGCTAAATAAGCTGGCAGATGGTGAGGATAGTGTTGGTATTGTGGGGGAGTACAGACAGATGAACTTGATGATGAATATCTGGAAAAACTTTGTCTCGGAGCTCTAGCGGCACCCTAATTTTGGCATGCTATGATTTGTGTGAATAGAGTCTATTTATGTCTCAAAAAGCTATAGCACAAAAGGATGAGCTTCCTGGTTGATATGTTGTCTAGGTACTGTATAAGTGTTGAGATGGTTAATAAGCCCTTTGATTTCTGGTCACTGTGCCATGCCACAGGGCAGTCTGCACCATCTCTGCTTCTGCGGCTGCTATCTGTTCTTTGCATGCCATAGTGTGATTTGACAGCCAGATGCACAGAGCTCCACAGATTTGCAATCTGCTGGAGCAACAGGGCTTAATGTAGAAAAACACAGTGTACATGGTTATTATTCCCTTTGTTGGATTTTTATAATTGTGATAAGTACCTGAGTGGATAATATATAGTAGCTGTTATCAGAGACCTTTTGTAGTTGAAAACCCGAGCGAAAAAATAAGAGTGGTGTGGTAGTTATTCCGGTTTTAAGCAATGTTTTGATGTGGTTTTGCCTTTGGACTCCATCCTACATATTCACATAGTTCTGTAATAATCTAACGTGAATGCAGTTATGAATAGTGAAACTGTCATCTGGATCTCTATTAAAGCATGCTACATGTTAAGTGACCAGATTCACATTAAGCAGGAACTGGAGAGTAATTACCACATTGATTAGTGTTTTTATACTGTCAAGCCATATTTGCAACGACATGGCTTGATCGCCAATGAATAGGCTTATTTGTCTTCATGCATAGTTGTTATTTCCTTTTGTGAGGAGCATTAATAGCATGCACGCTTGAATTTCATTTTGTCTTCAGCACTTAATGTTTCTATGATCTGTCCCATTGGACTGAGATGAAGGCGTGAAATGAAACAGGCCCACAAACAAGCCTCAGAGGAGAACTTAAGATTGAAGGCATCCAATTACTACATGTTCGTTTCAGCAATGTGCAGTACCAATGCAAGTCTCCCATTTGTATCTTAATTTTTTCCTTTTGTTGATTTGTTGCAGTCTCCTTTTTTTCATTCTGTGTCAGTCTGAGCTGTGTTGGGAGAATGGACTGGGACAACAACATTTCACAGTAATTCTGGATTGTTGTTGTGGTCCTGCTCTTCCCTGTCTCCCTTCTCATGGGCTTCCATCAGTTCCAAACAGCTGTCGCTGCAGCCCGTGCCAAGCCCTAACCACAACCGACCAATCACTGGCCAACTCTGTGTTTGGATCTGGGCAGCCCTGTTAAACAGCAGGGTTTGCCAATATCGCTCTCTCGCTCTCTGTCTTTCTTTCTCATTCTGTCATTCTCTTTCTTTCTGTTTCTCCCTCTGGCTAATACAATTATTCCTTCCAGTGCAGCCAACAAGCTTCAATATGCACCCGCTAGCAATACAAAAATACCATTTTAACCCCCCTCCCCCAGCTTTCTGCTTCCTTTTAAAAAATGAGCCCTTGTCCACTATTATTCCTACATATGACTACACATTTTGCACTGGAGCAAACCAGCATTTCTTCATCTGATGAGGGGAGGTTGTTGTGTTAGTAAACCTACTCTCCATAGACATGCGCTACATAAACACTTATATCAGAGAGGAAGGTAGAGTGACATGGGGAAGCAGAGACATGGGGAGAGAAAGAAAATAACAAAAAAGAAGGAAAGAAGGCAGGGAGAGAAAATTTATTTGGAAGAAGTATGCAGTGGCAACTCTTGCTCAGTGGTGGATGGTGAAGGGAAGAAGATTATTAATATAAAAGAAGGAGGCTGATCTGTAGAAATAATTTATTTCACATGTATAAGAGCATCCTCTTTCTGCTTTTTCTCACAGGTGTTCATTACTGAGGGGCTCTGGCTTTGAGGATATTGTCGATTTGTAACGGTGGAATTTTAAATGTAAAAGGTAAGGGTAGTGGATATACAGGTCTCACACATAAACCTCTCAGGCTTTACCTTCAGGTTTTCTCTGCTGTCAGCCGATCCTGGGAGAATAGATGCTAACATGTCAGTATGAACTGACACAAAAGACACAAAAGCAAATTATTACATAGCCATAAACATAAATTACTTTTGCTGTCGCATCCCTAATTACTTACTCATTTTCATCAAGAGGCAAATTCAAGTCAGTTAGTCATTGACATACTTCACTCTTCTATAATTAGGCCATTTTAAATTCAGTGTTGTTTAGCAAGGGCAGAAGTATTGTGATGTTATACCACTGTAGTCGTATGGAAGAGGTCTGTGGTAAATTTCTTTTTGCATATCATCTCCTATCCCTAACCATCATCTGTCTGTACACTTGCCCCTTTACATCCCATAAGTGCGTGGCATATACAGTATGTAGTTACCAGTGATCCTTCTCTGCTAGATTGTGTATGCTGTTTTGGCATTCGTGCCTCGTGCCTCATGCCTGTTGTTTTGAGCTGCTTAGTTGCTGTGGCCCTTTCAATTTGTTTGCTTGTCCGGACTGCCTTCACACTGCTGACAATAAGCCTGCCTCTCAACAAGGTAAAGAATGTTTTTGCTGTGGCTGCTCTGTCTCTTGAGTCTGTTCTTTGTTTCCAGCTCTGTGATCAGCTGTTGTACTGTCAGCTCAAACATGAACCTGTGTGTTAAGGTTTCTAACAGTAGGCAATGACAACGTCAGGTCTCAGTGATCTCGATGCAATGGTGTCAGGCAACTTGAGTGGCCTGCAGATGTCCACAATCAACTGCCAGTGGGTTGCTGTAGTAACTATGTGGAGGAATTTGCGGAAACACCAAGTTGTGGTATCATAAGACAAAGGGAAAGCTTAGACAACATCAGGTCATTCATAGGTCACATGGGTGCTCTGAGGCTTGAGCATCCACATATAACAGACATATAGTTGGCTACATTCATTTAAAATTAAACATTGCCAGTGGTGCTAAGTGGAGCGTCTGTCATAGTGTGATTGGTTATGTCGCTGTCAGTCGCCTGCTCCATTGATTCTTAATTTCCCATGAAGCTGATCCTGGTTACGTGTCAGATAAACTTTTCTGTATTTGTGAGAAGTGGCACTGTCCTGAGTTGAAAGCCTATGACCATTTTCTATTTGCTAAAGTTCTGAAATGCAAACATTTTTTGACTAATTTCTTTTTTTATAAGGGTGTATGCCCGTGAGCACCCATGGAGGAAAACATAAATCGGATGCCTATGGATGGCACTGCATGATTACACATTGTCGTTAAACTGCACTGCCTGCTTAATTGTCTCCTCAACTGAGTGTTCATTAATTGCTCCTGTGTAAGTCATCAAGGTCTCCCAAACCTATGTGAAATGAGTGAATGTGCTGATCCTGAGTTTGTCATTAACACCTAGACCTCTTGGCACCCTGGATTGTTGTTGGGCAAATTTCCTTCCAATGCAATAATGTCCAAGTTAAAATTAGTTTTCTAAGAAATTGAATAACATTCAGTGTTTAACCTCCCTGTCAAAACACGGCTGTGCTTTGATGTATTTCTGAATTGGAAATATTGTATATACTTAACAAACATTTGTGAAAACCAGAAAACACCCATTACATCTCAGGCATATAATGTGTGCAACTGTAGGTAGTATTTACTAATGCACCAATTATGTTCTCTATTTGCATATGCATTTATATATAATGTTACTTATTACTGCCTGGCATATGGACATATTTATGTTGATAAATATATGTCTAGCATTATAAATCGTGCTAAACCATTTAGATACTTCTCTTTTTGTTCCAAGCAGCACCGTGTAAGCCTTAAGCAGCCACGCTTTTACATCATATGGGAACATTGGAATTCACTGAGGAGTTTATTGTTGACATTGTCCATATGTCTCACGACTGGGCTACAGCTTATATAGGTGGCTGTGTGTATTTTGGCCGCCTTTTATGCAATCGTTTAGATGAGGATTTTAATTTGTTTGTGTGTCTGATTATCATATTATATTTAGTATTTTAGGGATGTTGGGATTAGCAGATTTTGCCATAACAACGGTCACATAACGTCATGGTTTCATAACCGTAAGAAATGAAAAAACTAAATCTATGGTGTCCTGAATCCTGCATTGTTGTGTGACTCATTTGTGTGTGCGGTGAAATTGCCTCTTGTGTGCGCTGCAGTACAATTTTGTGCACTGGTTTGTTTTGTGTATGCTACTCACCTGAAGCTTTCAGAAAAATATCTGTAAAAATGTCCAAGGGGAACCAACATCCCAGTCTTATATGCGCCAATAATACACCTTAAATCGGTAATGTGGGAGAAGATCTCAGCAGAGCAAATCCATCCAACTGAAACAACTTTTAAAAGTACACACGTTCCACCAAAACAAGTTCCTTCAAATGGCTATTTTTCTCCCATCCCAGAATGCTGTGTGGACTAGCCAGACCCTCCTTGATGTGCAATGGCTGAATATTTGGAGGTTATATTATGTGGTGGGTTTAGTTCGCCTGTACAATAAAGCTGTTGTGTTGTTCCTGATGTTTACAGACACAGTGAGTAGGGAAAGAACAGAACTTTAAATCATTATGACTTTACTCTTTTCTGCATTTCTTGGTTGTTCAGTCACCAGTTGATTTGTTTGGGTCGTAAATGAGCCTGTGCAGGTCTGCTAGTATTGTTGAGGACTTTTTGAGTTGTTCATAAATTGTGCCGTTATTATTGTGTTGAGTTTTTAGATGTAATAAGACAATGCATTTTATACATGCATTGGTACTTTTTAATGAAGACATCACTTTTAAATCCGCACATGCTTTTTTTGTTCAATCTTTTTAGTATTCAGTACATATTTCACTATGTGTGTTACAACATCATTCAGGTTTGTTTAATAAGGTTTTTGTCCATATGCAAATTAAAATTTCTCAACTAAAAATGTCTTCCTTGGATACGCTTTTTTTGTAACTGTTTTTGATAAGTTATTTCAGTCTGCATTTGATATAGTATTATTACATGATAAGCATGATAAGCACTGTTTTACATACATACTGTACACACAGTGTTTTTTACAAAGGCCTTTGTTTTGTAAAGTACTATACAAATCATTTCTTATTATTGCTATTAAATTGGCTTTCATCCATCCATCCATCTTCATCCGCTTATCCGGTATCGTGTCGCGGGGGGAGCAGCTCCAGTAGGGGACCCCAAACTTCCTTTTCCCGAGCCACATCAACTAGCTCCAACTGGGGGATCCCGAGGCGTTCCCAGACCAGGTTGGAGATAGAATCCCTCCACCTAGTCCTGGGTCTTCCCCGAGGCCTCCTCCCAGCTGGACGTGCCTGGAACACCTCCCTAGGGAGGCGCCCAGGAGACATCCTTACCAGATGCCAGAACCACCTCAACTGGCTCATTTCGACGCAAAGGAGCAGCGGCTCTACTCCGAGCTCCTCTCGGATGACTGAGCTTCTCACCCTATCTCTAAGGGAGACGCCAGCCACCCTCCTGAGGAAACCCATTTTGGCTGTTTGTACCCTTGATCTCATTCTTTTGGGCATGACCCAGCCTTCATGACCATAGATGAGGGTAGGAACGGAAGCTTTGCCTTCTGGCTCAGCTCCGTTTTCGTCACAACGGTGCGATAAACGGAATGTAATACCGCACCGGCTGCTCCGATTCTCCGACCAATCTCACGCTCCATAGTCCCATGGGCTAGAGGGAGAAATGCCACGTTGCTTCTTTGGGCTGTGCCCGACCGGGCTCCGTGGCAAACCCGGCCACCAGGCACTCGCTGACGAGCCCACCGTCTGGGCCTGGCTTCAGACGGGCGGGGTCCCTCAATCCCTTCCTTGTTCTTCCATAGGAGTCTTTGAACCATTCTTTGTCTGGCCCCTCCCCTAAATTGGCTTTCAATTTTTTAATAATGTTTACCTTTGAGATAATTTTTACTTATGGCATATTTGCACTCAAACATATTGACATTGCTTTAAATGCTTTTTTATGTGTTAATGTCTTTAATAAAAAGTATTTTATTAAAGAGTCTATGTGCTGGTGCCTTTCTACCCAAACTCCAAGGGAATATTGCTCGGCACATATTCAATCATATACTGCAGGTAGCAGTGCAAATAAGAAGTGGGTTTTCTGTGTTTGAAGTAGGTCAGAAATTTTGTGCTGGTAATGCGCTGGGACTCACCAGGTCTCAGCAGGGGACGTTTTCTTTCCCTTGCCAGTTCAGGATGAAGGAGTAATTGAGCGCTAGACGACCCTATTCCTGGAGATGATGGCAGCCATAGAAATGTACCCTCACAGACCAATAAAAATGTCCTCTCCTTCTTGTTGTAATTGGACCAGGGACAGTGGGGTTGGGTTCTGGCCCGAGGAGACCACCTGTGGAAATGCTTTGCTCAATACACTGCTATTAAACTGATGAGACAAGGGACTCACTGAGAGAAAAAAGCGTGATAAAGAGAGTAACGCTGATGAGAAAGAGTAGACAAAAAACAGCACCCCTACCTTTCGCTTTTCAATTTTGAAAAGGAGTAGATATGTAATTTCTCTTGGTTTCCTCTGAATGACAGCTGTCAGAGTTCCCCAACACTGCTTATAGGTGCCCGGCCACACAAAAACGTTTTTACTTGCATTTTTTTTTTTTTCTTCAAATATTTTAGGTCCATATGGGTTTGAGTTATGTTGTGAATGTGAAAATTAACTGCTAACTCCTCTGTCAGCTCTAGACACTGAAAAGAAATAAGCGGAGAAATCAGTCCAATTACAAAAGCTGGTCTGTATGACATCATGTTGCCTGAGCTCATTACTATTCATGAGCTCACCCAGTTGTGCTGGGTAAAGCAGCTAGGCTCTCATTGGCTAGCTGTCAGCCAATCATTGAATATTGATAAGAAGTCACACAAATCAAGCTGAGTCTTCTGCAGGCTTTCTATACCACACTAGAATGGCTTGAAACAAGGTAACCGAAGAATTTTTCCAACAAAAAATGTTAGAGTCCATGGTAGAACTTCAGACATTACTATAAAGTAATGAAATACGTGTGACAGGGCACCTTTAAGTGATCACAAATTAATCAAGTCAGCATGAGAAAGTGTGAGTGCTTTATCTGACTTATTTATGACACTTGGGACAATTTAAAAATATCCATAATAAGTTACCTAGCAACAAAATACATTTACATTATTTTCACATTGAACTATTTATGTTAATTTTGAAAACCTGTATTAACTGAATTTTTTGGCCAGCTGGGGTGCATTGCAACAAGCTGTAAAAAAGACATATATAATAAAACATATTAACGAGATAATATATAACATTTGCCTATTTCTACATCCAGCCGACCGGCATTACCATTAAATTCCGTTTATCTGTTGTTGTTTTTTATCTCCAATAACTCCTGAGGGAAATATCTGGCTCTAAATGCTCCTCTGTGTTTACTGGTGTCACTAACTTTGTGTGCCTGATGTTTGGTGCTGGAAAGGAGGTGTACAGTATATTTATCAGAGCTATATGAGCTTTGAAAGTAGTCCAAAAGTTATTGTTTTTATCTTTAAGCTTGTTTTTGTTTCTTTGAGCAATTACCATGGCCTCTGTAGCTGAGGGGAACTGCAGAGTTGTGTATTATTTACACATAGTAATTTGTTACATTGTTAATCCAAGAATATTCATTAGTGCAGCGTTACAGCAACACAATTTGTTAAGAGAGAAACAAGAAATATAGGATAGAGAAATCTTGTGGAAGGTAACGTGGAACAGGTAAGGCATTCACACTCAGTCCCCATTCAAACGTTGATCTGGCTACTCTCTTCTGCTGCATTCATCCTGCACAGCCCATTCCAGGGCGATAAGCCAGCTGTGTGTTTCTCAAGGTAAGAGAGTGAATAGAGCAGTACAATCTTTGGCTGAGGTTGAGGAGGGACAGAGCCTACACGCTGACCTTCCTTACGCCTGCTTTGCTTCAGTGGGGGAGGAGGGTTTCATGAAGGGATTATTCTGCTCACTCACCTTTGACCAGTCTGGCTGCATTCTATAACAGCTCAAGCTGCCTGTCCATCACTCAAAGAGAAGCAGAAAGAGAGGGAGATAAGAGAGGAGATGGGTTCAACCTGTGGGAAGTGATTAACCCTCTGTTTCTCTGCTGGGGAGTGATTGGAAGGAACAAGAGGTGAGAAGCCAACCGCCGCCATGTATGTACCGGTGATTTAGCAGGTCAGTGTAATATGGAGGAACTTAAGTGACCTTTTACATCAGCTGTGAGACAATGCTGTATTTTCCCTCTGCTAAAAATACATCCAAGATAAATTTTCCAATACGATTCAATGGAGTTGGAGAGCGACTACTAGCTCTTCACTGAGAGGTACTAAGGATGACTCAGCCATACTAAAAGCATCATTATAGAGCCCACATCTATTAGAGTGACACACTAGATAATGACTGCAACTGAAACCAGTACAGAACCAGAGAAACTTGCCATGTTCTTACTCCAGTAATCACAACAGGAAATGAAAAACCATCAAAGAAATGTATCCATAGTGTATCATAGATGAATCATTATGTGTTAACTCAAAGTCAAATGTATGTGATATGTATGTATGTTTGCTGTCCTGAATGCTTTGAACTCTGTCTCTGACAGAGAGTTGATGTTTTAGATGACGATGAGCCAGTGAGCTGTAACAACTCACTCCAGCAAAGACAAAATCTCCGAAGAGTCTCAAAGGAAAGCTCTGTAAGGGAGGCATCCAATTCCACCTTCCTTTCAGCAACCGTCCGGCAGGTGCACAGGAATGAAAGGAGCAGGATTGAGAGGGCAAGAAAGTAAAGGAGATTGAGACATACAGAGGAGCGATGAGAGGGAGGAAGGGGGAAGCAGGTGAAAATGAATGCATGAAGTAGCGTAAGTAGGAAGCAGAGAGAGAGAAAAAGAAAGGTGGTAAGAGTAACGGGGATTTTCTCCCCTTCTCTCCACTTCCCTTCCCTTTCCCCCTCTGGCAATGTCGTGGTTATTTACTGTAGCCTCTCCTCTCCTGCTGGAACGGGAGGGAAATGGGCTCTTAACTGGGCTTTCATACATCACCTTCTGACACTGATGCGTGTAGTTTTGAAATGCCTACATCTGATGTTTCTTTTTAAAATCAATTATTTACAGAGTATCTAAAGAGTCTTGCAATTCATCACAGCTAATTGCAGTTCCACCCCCCCTGTCATTGATCGTGGCAGCACCATATTGTTCTATTTCAACTTTGTTGTAGATGCAAAGGAACGGTAGTGAATGTTTCTGACGGTGTGAGCTGAGAAATGGCAGAAATTGAGCTGAGAAATGTGACCACAAGGACACCCGTGCATGTCATAGCTTAATTTTCTTGTTCCTTGTTCCGGATGGGTAGCACTGCGACCCACCTAGTATTTTGTGTGTGCATGTGTGTGTGTGTGCGTGTGTATATATATATATATATATATATATATATATATATATATATATATATATATATATATATATATATATATATACATATATTCATATAATTTTGTTTGAGATAACCTTTTCCAGCTTTTTGCTATCCTCCTCACAAGTAAAGAACTATCAAAAAATTGATATTGCGACTCTCCACAGAGAGAAGCATGTCAGTATTGGTCTGAAATGACTGCATCTTAGCTGCAGTTAGTTAACTCTTTTTCTGCTTTCTGAACTTACCTTCTGTTACCTGTCTGTTGTGATGTGTGGTGGGCGTACAAAGTGTTTGACACGTGAGACAGCTGACCGTCAGTGTTACTATAACCCTAAATCTATTCCCAAAACGTAACTTTTTAAGCCATGGCCATGATCTTTCAGCAACCTAATCAAAGTAGTTTAAAACGTATCCTAACTTTAAGAAAACACAAATATGCGTTGTTTAGAAAAGCACTTAGAAGTGACCTAAATTAAGTCCCTCCAAGATTTTGCTGACTTTTTTTAAGATTATTGCAGCCCAAAATGCCTGATGTTGCGGGAGCTTTTTGTAAAACATTGTTTGTTGCAATGAAGTTGCCGGAGACAGAGAAAGTTTTTTTTTTGTATAGTTCTTTAAAAATAAAAAGGAAACTTGTTTTGGGGAGAATAAAATTACTCTGGGCTGAGTTTTCCTAGTAACCTTACCAAAAAGGCTCATGGTGCTGTAAATGTTGGTATAATATGAAAATGGAAAAAAATATGAATTTATTGAATGAATCAAATTTGAACATATCTGTCAGTAAGTTTGTTGATCTTTACATTATTAGTTAATTTCCTATCCTGCGCTGAGACACGCATCACACAATCTTCCTTGTGTTTTGTGGCTTCATGAAGAAATCCCTCTATTTCAAAGGAAGCTGGGTGTACCTGTAGCCCACAGGGTGGATTACGTTGTCATCCAGTGTGGAAATAAGTTAAATTTTCTCCTCATTGTGTTTGCCCCCCCAGCAAGAGCTTTCACAGTCTGATTGCTTTTACATTAAGCTAATGAAATAGGATTGCATCATGAGGCAATCCAACAAATACATTAACCTTTACAAATCAAAATATGTCATCTCCTCCTAGCTGTTGCTGTTTGCCTAAAATGGTTGGAATAAACAAAAACATAATTATCCTTTCATTATTACTGGGCTACCCAGTGTGTATTGAGTCAGTGAACCTGTATGAAATAATAGAAATGTTCATGTAAAATCTTCTGTTTATCTCCCCCAGAGGAAGGATGCTTTTATTATTTAAAATGCAACTGACATTTACGTGCAGCACAAACACTCAAAAATGCATCCTACATGCAATGCTTTCTTTATAGTTTGCATTACTATTAATTTTAAAATGTTGCATGTACACAACCTTCTCCGTGCTCAATATTTAATTCAACCTGGATGAAGTTAATGTCAATATCTTTGGGGCAGATCAAGACAGGCCTGACAGTGTAGTAGAAGGTGGAGCTAATATGTAAAAGGATGTAAGGAGAGAAAATGGGGAGTAAGAGCAAGGTGAATGATGACAAGATGATCATAGGGAACAAGGTGAAGACAGCAACGAAAGATGGGGTAGCATGAGGGGAGAGGAGAGTGGTCTGATTGACAATTTGCATCCTCTTCACAGGGTATCAGGGGACATGATTGAATCCAGTCAGGCTGAACCCATTAGGGGAGCGCTGCTGTCGGAGGCCGAGCAGAAAGCCATTCACCGGCACCCGGTCCCTGCTCTTCACCAGTCTCCATTTATATTCATGCCAGGGCTGAGTTATTGAGATAGAAGAGAGAGAGAGAGAGAGAGAGAGAGAGAGAGAGAGAGAGAGAGAGAGAGAGAGAGAGAGAAAAAGTGTGACTCAAGCAGGTCCAGCCATCCGTTTGCTATTTGTGAGCCGTAAAGTTCTTACCCACTGCCAAGATCGCTCTCTTAACCCGGACGCGACTGATCCCATTTGCATGTGATTTTCATGGGTCAATATGTCTATAAATTGGATTCAAATTGTAGACATGTAACGTCTCAAACCACTTAAAAGCACTGGGGGGAATAGCCTTCAAAAGCTCTGGAGGAAATGCAAAGGTCTTTGCATTTTAATCATTTTAACGTGTCTCTTCTCATTAGCCTGCCTTGACAATGTTGCCATAGCTAAAACCTTTCCAGTGCATTTTCCTGGGAGCAATGTGAAACATCTTGGTTCAACTGAGGGAATCATTTTGGGAAACGTTTTTCTTTGTACTTCTCAGTAGATCCCAGGGCGTGATGAGAGCAGCAGAGATATAAGACACTTGAGGGTGTGTGATAAGCCGCAGTAGCCAAGGGCTGCTGGGAATGGTTTCTGACAACCACCCCAGCCCTCATGTTGCCATTCACCTCAGCCAAACAGCTGATCCAGAGCACCCTGAGAGTCTGACTAGGTGACAAAGGAGGTGGAGTGTTGTGGAGACTCTTCAAGTTGACGCCATTTATCTTACAAACACAGCACATATGCCCAAAGCTATAATACTGCAGCAGTCTTGGTTTGTACCAGCCAGCTGTCAAAACGTAGAAGGTAGAACCACGCCGACAGACTTTTTTTTTTGAGTTTGTAGAGAAGGTTTCATCATTTGTTTATAAATGCTAGGATTGGACCTTTTGTTATATTGAGCGGTTGTGCGTGACTCAGAAGTAAGTAGCAAAAAAGGAACACTGTGGCATTTGAAAACAGTTATATTCATATTTTAGTCTGTACCTTAAATGTGCACTCAGTAGGACACCAAATTGCATATCAGGCTGTTTTCATAGAAGCTGCCATGGCGCCACTAATCCAGTTTTTATACATTTGCTTCTTGCTTTGATGTAATTATCAAAACACAAATTTGATAAGCCCATTTAAAGCATGTTAAGAATCTAGCTGTAGCTCAAATAACATTCAAACTCATGAATATAAAGGTCATTTGAAGAAGAGGTAAATAGACAGATATTTATACTCTTGGGGCTACTGTGGAGAGGACTGGCTATAGAGACAAAGCCACTTTTCCTTTTACTGTACCCATTGCAACATATCTGTTGCAAATGCGACTGTCTGTTTTACTTCTCTTCTCTCTCTCTCCACGACTGTCTCCTACAACTTTGTCTGTGTCCCTGAGGTTTAAAATAGTCACAGAGGGATAATGTTTGAGTTATGAATGTGCCAATTAGAAGGAGGTGGAGAGAGAGGGTCTTGAAAGTGGTACTCAAGTGACTGGTGCTAAAACATTGCAAGACTGTAGTTTTTATTTAGGAAGGCTTAATGCAGGCTATTGACTTCTCAATGAGGACCAGGATTAGGTCAAATATACTTCACTCACTAATGCATGCCTAATGGTTTTGTTATAGATTAACCATAAAAGGGGATGATCATAAATATTGCTGGATTTTTTAAAACATTTATGAAGGAAATCCAATGCCCTGCTTCCAAAATTGTGAGTCACTAAGCAGCTGTGCTGGATCCAGATATATGCTTCATGTTACAGAAGAAGTGTGAAATGCTTGGACTCAGCACAACAACATCGGTTCCAGTTTTATTCATTTTCACTCTACAAGATGTGTTATTGTTTTGGATGTTTTGAAGTCTACTCTGTGGCTCTTTCTCCAGCTGGCATATCCATAGCAGAATAATGATAGATGAGCCAACAGTTTGTGTTCAGGTTTCCAGAGCTGACATGCTGGATTGCCATGGTTACTTCGTTTCTGTGGAACAGCTGCTGACAAGTGCCTGCTTCACCTGTCACAAGCTCATCTGTCACCTTTGACCCCCTCATGTAAGCAAGCGGCTGTTGAGCTTACTCTCTAAAATCGTAGACTCACACACAGTGTTAGTGTATAAGATGCTAAACTACAGTACATGAAGTATCTTGTTTGTGACAAAACCAAGCTCAAAACGTCATTGTGAAGGATTAGAGTCTTTTCAGCCTTGATGTCCGGTGTTTTCTGCTTTTTTTGTGTTGGAATTTTGAACTCTGGTCGATTTATGAGGACTATGAGTAACTGCTCCTCAGATTTCTGCAGGGTAAATCCAGATAGCTAGCAAGACTATCTGTCCAATCTGAGTTTTCTGTTTCTGAACGACTACTTTTGAACATACATGTTCCACCAAAACAAGTTCCTTCCTGAGGCTATTTTGCAACCTGCTTAACGCCGCCATTGACGATTGTGACTGGTTTAAAGAAATGCCAATAAACCAGAGCACGTTTTTCTCCCATCCCGGAATGCTGTGTGGACTAGCAGACCGTTGCTCCGCTTTGCTGTGAAGGAAGGTCTGGCAAAGCGAGACTAAATCATGAGTTACCTGAGAAACTATTACTTTTTTGTTTACTTCTTCTCTTGGTTCATTTGCAAAACCGTTCCAGAATGAAAAGTATAGGTAACTTTTGGAAATGTGCAGTGCAATAAAACCACTGGTTTTTCTGCATGACCATTGCATCTTGTGCAACAACTGGTAAGATGAGATGCTGCAGCTGTTCATGCAGCTGCGCCATTAGAGAATTAGATTGCATACTTTCTCCTTTTATAGAGCAATGAATCAATTGCTGACTTACATTAAGCACATTCTGCTATCCACATCAATCCTACCTCTTACCATCTTACTCTTCTGCTGCTGATCTCATCCTCCTGTTACTCATCTTGTTTATTATGCCTGCAACAGATGAAAACATCTGTCTGTTCTTCTCTCCTTGGCTTTCTCCCTATCTCTGTTTCACACACACACACACACACACACACACGCACGCACACACACACACACACACACACACACACACACACACACACACATAAACAAACAAGCACCTGCTCACATGCCACAAGACAAAACAGTTTGTTTAAACAATCGCTGCTCTTTTGTTCCCTGGCCTGAGAGGGGTCAGGAAGAGGCTGGTAACAGATAGTGTGTGTCCAATGGATCGCTGCTCAGGAGTCAATTAACTTGGGGCCGCGTAAATGAACAGAACAAGAGCGCAATCGGCTCCAATCTCCAGCTAAGTCCTGCCTCCTGACTCATCTATTAAAGCATGCTGGTAAATTGACTGCTCTGGACTTTAGTGGGATGAATCTTAAGTGGTGGAAGTTGGAGGCTGTTAAGAAACATGCTCCGGCATTTTCAGAGGCGGCAGATAATAACAGTAAGAGAGATCTGGAGAAAAGATTCACAGGCATTGATGATGCCGGCCTAATGAAAAGAGTTTCTGAGCATGGCCTGCTTAGATAACCTCCTCCATCACTACATGGTATCAGACAGAGCAGGGTGTGTTACAAACATTTTTAAATTAATTACCTTCCTGTAGCCACAAACGCAGCTTCAGTCACTCTGCACCACTGCCCCCAAACACTAATCCAGGAAATCCATGTTGACAATCCTGACAAGGCTGTCCTTTCCCCTTAACGTTAATTTCCTCTGCCCGTTTTTACACATGGAAATCTACTGGTGACATTTTAAGTCAAAGATGATTTCCTAAGTGCGATTTAGCTACCCCTCCTCTACATCTGAGCAAATCAATGAGTTGACTGTAACACTGCCATGAGAGACGATGAAATGTGTTTACTGCTTACTACCTGCAGTCTACCAAACATCTCAAACCTCTTCCTCCCTAACCAGTACATTAATGCATTTCTACTGTACTGTTTATATAATGCAGTGCCCTTTGGCAAGGCTGGATATCGTCTGCTGCTCTCAGAATAATTTCTCCATATTTACACAATGTGAGGTCTGAAAATTATCTTAATATACATAATGTAGCATGCCATTAGAGGAAGCTTTCAAGTAAGTAAATGAATCATAACTGCGGGTTATTGGCATCTTGTCTCAAATGAATCTATATCTGGCCACACTCTATTTCTCTGCCTTGGCCTTGAGAAAGGAAAAAGGAATGGCGAAGGGAGACAGGTCAGAGAAAAAGAAGATGCATGGAAATAATCAAAACACCTTTCTTCATTCAAAATTTTTCATGACCATCTGCTATATATCAGTGTCCTTTAAAGGTGCTGCCCATTTCCCCTGTGAACATAGTAAAAATATATATTTAATAGCCTTAGCAAAATGGAGCTTAGCAACTAAAACAATAAAAGTCTGACCCCACACTGTGTGTGCCAGCTGTGACATTAGAAGTGAGTAAAACTTTCAAATAAAATATGTCTGCCTTGTTGCTCCTATATTTCATTTCGGTGGTGTTCTGTTCAGTGAGCAGTGCAATAAAAGTTTGAATCATTTTTAAAGGCCTGTAAATCGAATCTGTGGATTGGACACAAAGGGGAAAAGGGGAAGAAAGGGCACAGTCATGAGCAGGCTGCGAGATATTAGCAGCTCCTCATATAGGAAGGCTCAGGGCTTCTGTCAATGTCAGCTGGCACAATGGAGCTGGATCTGGGCTGGAGAACTCACTGGGTTTTTCATTGTTATTTGGTCCAGCCTATGTTCTTATTCTTCTCAGGCTACCGTAGCTGAAGCAATGGAAGCTGCTGCTGTATTGTTGTCTGTGATGTGTTTACCTGCTTAGAAATACAATATGTCCATATACTGTACATGTTTGCAAGTGTGTTTCCACTAAAATTTGTTAATTACATGAAACTGTTTTTTGACAAGTTATTAACATGTTGAGGTTCATTTTTTTTTATTGGCCCTATAATTTGAAAACAGAAAAGTTCACAGGGGGACCAATCAGGTTTGCCTCTTTACTGTATCACCTTACTACTCTGTGAAAGAGGTTAAAGGAGCTAAAGAATTTATGAAATTTGGCAAAATCTGACATTTTGAAACCTCACAAATTATCATTTCAATGAAGCTTAGTGTAGATTCAATCAGAAAGACTGACCGTGTTTATGCTTTCTCTATTTATTTTTTCTGTCTGTCTGTCTGTCTGTCTCTGTCTGTCGGTCTATCTGTCTCTCTTTTCGTCTCTCTCTCTCTCTCTCTCACTCCTTTCCTCTCTCTCTCTCTCTCTCCCTCTCTGTATTGCTCCCCCCTCCCTTTCTCTCTCTGTCTCTCTCTCTGTTCCCACCTCCAACTCAATCAGTCAACTCACTCTTTCAGTTGAACCAATCGGATTTTGACCCAACCTTTGCGAGCCCTTCATGTTGCTGCTGTCAAATTTGAAAATTTCCTTTCCCTGCTGCTGTCAGTTATTATTTCAGCGTCAGATCTATGCAACCTTCCTCCACCCAATTCATCTCCGGTCTCCATAATAACCAGTGTTCCCAGTTAGTCCTCCCAGTGAGCCCTACAGAAGTCCAGACCCTGCCATTGCTCTTCACCCTTTCACCGCAACCAGTGTTTCCACTGGGGGGATATTTCTTTTCAGCTCATTGCATCACTAAAGCCTTAAAATAGATGTCACAATGGAGTCTAATCGCCTCATTTGTCTTTAACTTTCCTATTATGCACTATGTCAATAACTTTAATTTCATAACTCTTTAAGCATCTCTTTCATTCTCTTCTTTCGTCTCTCTTGGCTGAATTACAGACATTGTAAACAAAAACTGTTACAGATGCCAACTAAGTTGAGAGTAATTTGTTATGCTGTTTGAACTTGAAAAGTACATTTTCACCATTAGCTATCATGCTTGAAATAAAGTTAATTACACTGCTCATTCTAATATTTGTTAGAAAGATTAATGTTTTCAACAATAACTGAGATGACAGCACTTAAGGCCAGAGTCTTCATTTGTAGAAATTTGAGATAAAATGTTTTGCTGCTATAAACACTCAACCATGCTGCTACAGTTTGCACCCAGGACACTTTCAGGGCAAGTTTTAAATGTGCTTTTAGCCTCTTCACAAGTGCCTACCCATGTGACGTGAACACAGTAGATCTGACTGCAGTAGGTGTGATGATTAAATAAGTTAGTAGTGTCTCCAAACTTACCTCAATTATAACTTGTCTCCTGCTAGTTTTACTACAGCAGCACTTGCTAAAAAATAAGTATATGTCTATTTTTGAAAAGATTTTTGTATCTCTTTCCTGTGTTGTAGTTTGTAGACGGTCCCTAAGCACTCTAACTGCCGTCTCAACACAGGGACTAAACACAGCTGAATTAGCACAACTTTCTTGCCTTTCTGTCACATCTACTGCAGTCAGATTCACTATGTTCACTCCAAAGGAATCACTTCACATGGGTAGGCCCTTTATGACATTTCGAACATGTTACGAGGCTAAAAGCACATTAAAACTTGCCCTGTGGGTGCAAACTGTAGCAGGAAGATAACGTGGTGCAGGCAACACCAATTGTTTTCTTTTTTCTCGCTACTGAGAGCACTCCAAATTTACAAACAACGGAGCGACATGTTGAAATCAACCGGAATTCTCCTTTAAGCAGTACTGTAGTAACATCCAGACCTATTGAGCTTGTCTGTATCACACTTGTGTATGTGAACCCCAGAGGATCCATCTATCTGTTACTCCAGCTCCCTGATGAGCTGTACATCTCCAACCCAATAAAAAAGCTCACGGAACTCCGCTGACAGCTCTGTGCTGCAGAGGGCTCTGATCAAAAAGAGCTATAGCCATTCTAATAGCCACATCTCGTTGCATTATATTTCACACCGTAAATATGGCATCAACCTGTCAAGGCCCAGTGAAATTTAGGTTGCTGAGCATCCCCATTTTTAAACCCAGCCAAAGTTTTTCCATGTAAAAACAGGACAGAGTGATAGATTTATGCTCACCTTATAAAGAAGGTTTGAGGCACTGAGGAGCAGCTTCATGAGGTTGGCATCCTTTATTGACTTGCTATGTAAGGTCTTCACAGGTAAACATGCTATAGAAGCCATAGTAACAAAATTATTTTGTCTGTTATGAATCAAGGCTTTTTTACTGTATAATGAATAGGACATGTGACCTTGAAGTTTAATATATTTGTATGCTGTTGCTGCCTTTGAGCAGTTAGCACCATTTGTTTTGTTTTTTAGGAGGATTAGAAATAAATCATCTTTATGCGCCCGAAGCACCCTCTCTTTAGCCTTTGCTTAACAGTCTTTTTTCTGTATTTTTCTGTGCTATCATCACTTCTGCTTTTTTTGTTCTTTTTTTGGCTGCAGAGTCAATCATAGCAGATATCAAGGGTATAAGCAGATAACTAGATAATCCCACTTCAAGCTTTATTCCGGTGAGGTAGCACACAAAGATTTCAATTGTCTTCAAGAGTTTCGGCTCAGAAAGAATCCACCTGCTCCTCTGACAGCTTGGCTGACATGGCCCTCTAGTCTACAGGATGTATGTTCATTTATTGGTTGCGACTTTACACGCAAAGACAAGGCTCCGTTCCAAACCCTAACCAGATCTATGTGGAATCTGATTTTATATAACAATGCATCAGACCTTTCAAACGTTAACCATTATGCATTGTGGAACTGTAATAGAGAAATATTCTCCATTGGTAGTATTAAAACCCTAAAAGTGAGGATCTAATGATTTGTAATTTGAGCTGAAATCAGGTCATGTTATCCTTTAATGGAAGCTGTGAGGAAAGTATTTCTCTAATGAGGCACTTGGGCTGGAAATAGGGAATGATGTAAAGCTCAGTCAGGTATGTTGCACTTGTGCGGAGCTGGTTAGAAGCATTGCTTTAAATATATTCTTGTATGGAAATAAACAAGACAGTAAAATAAGACTTTGGTGGAAAAACCTCATTAATTAAGCAATTGCTATATCTTCCATCTAATCATAGTCTCAGTGAAAGCTGTTTGGTTCAAAAACAGCAAAGTAAGGCAAGAACTTTACATTTTTGTCCTCACCCGCTGCACATTATTTTCAACAATATGTCATACAGTGCTGAGCTAGAAGTGATGGAGCCAAACTTGATTTTATTACTTGCAGAGACGATATGACAGGCCGAGGAAATGCCACTTTAGGAATCCCGCGGGTGGCCCGTGTTCTGCTGCCACGCACCCTGCACACTTAATGGAATCTGTGTACTCTGGTTTCCATATCAGTGGAGCTGAAATGTCAGAGGAGTAATATGGACATTCCCTCCTGACACTGCAGACTTAATTAAAGATCTTGGACACATCTCTGAGATACCAAGAGAAAAAGCAATAGGTTGATGGTGATGTTTAGTTTCTGTGATGGTGGCATGCTCTTCTGTCACATGGCTGTAAAGACAGCATTTTAAAATAATAATATATATAAAATAATAAATAATAAGCCACTGTTGTTTTTATTGGGTCACTAATGATGTCTGAGGGACACCAAAGTCTCAGCTGTGGTGTTATTGTTCTTCATCTTGTGTTAAAAGGAAAAGTCTGACATTTGGGTCCAGCTCCAGCCAGCAGCTGGCTAAGCACAGAGACTGGAGACAGGGGAAACAGTTAGCCTGGCTTTGTTTAAAGTTAACAAAGTATCAGCACCTCTAAAGTGTACTAATGATATCTTGATTGTTTAATCTGTACAAAAGCCAATATGTATAAATGACAAATTACCATTTTAAAGATGTTTATGTCACACTGCTTGGTTGGGAGAAGTACCTCACTGGAGTGTCTTCAGGTTGTAGGCAGATTTTGTTACTTTTGGATGTCTCTGTCAAGGCAAGCTATTTCTCCCTGTTTCCAGTCTTTGTGCTGACTTTGTGAAGTTAGTGGGCTGCTGGTGGTAGTTTCATAGTTCATCATCATACAGACAAAAGAGTTTAATTTTCTTATTTAACCATTGGCAAGAAAGTGTATTTACCAAGATGTCAAATGTTTTCTTTACCTACACCTACACTGTGCATGCTTTTCAGCACTCAGAAATACCTAATATTAGAAAATCACAATGTACTCATGAGATGTACCTACACAGTAGCAACATGTACAGTGCCTTGAGAAAGTTTACACACCCATGCTAAATTTGATTAAAAAGGGGAATAAGAAAATATCTTTTGGAAATTTATCTTAATGCCTTAAAAAAAAAAGGAAAATCCAGCCTTTTAAGGACACCAATTTTCTTTGTGAATGAATAATGTATTGTAAATGTTCTTCCTTAAAATACAGGGGGCATAAGCGTACACACCCCTATGTTAAATTTCCATAGAGACAGGCACATTTTTATTTTTAAAGGCCAGTTATTTCATGGATCCAGTATACTATGCATCCTGATAAAGTTTCCTTGGCCTTTGGAATTAAACTAACCCCAAATCATCATATACCCTTCACCATACCTAGAGATTGGCATGTTTGTTTTTTTTTCAATTAGCTTAATATCTAGTTTGATTTGCATTGAGAGATGATCTTATGGAAAAGTCCCCATGCCTATCTCAATGTATGGTGAAGGGTATGTGATGATGTGGGGCTATTTTAATTCCAAATTAAATTTTGATTTTTAATTCTAAAATCACACATCTCTTCATCTGCAAATCCCAAAATGGACAGTAAAAAAAAAACACATACAGCAAAATAATTATAAGAAGTAAGAAAACACAGTTCTGAAACTGTAAAAGAGAAGACGAATAAAGTGCTGTGTGGCAATGGATGGTTAGTAATGTGAAGTCAGTGAAACTTTTTCAGCATGAAAAGAGAACAGGGTGTCGGTTCCAGTGGCATTGATGAAAGCCCCATTGCCATTTACAGCTCTGTCAGTATGAGCACTTTTGCAAATGTGTGTTCCATGTTTTTCAAGTTTCCAAGTCCAACACACACTGCTCTTGCTGTCTTATTGGATCCCTGTTTTACCAGATTTTCTGGATTTCCTCTTGAATGGAAAGTGCTTTTTCATTATGAGTATGCCATCTGTTAACAATTAGCTATCATTTTCTGTTATTTGCAGTTATTGCTGCTGTGGATGCTGTGGAAATGTTATTGCTGTGGTTGTTGATTATAGATATGATAATGATGATGCTGATTAGGGATGGAGTTGCTAGCTGGGGTAGTAGCAATAATAGTTTTTGTACATATATGATCTAATAACATGAACTGGGACATTTTTATGCCAGGGAATGCTTTGTTTTCGGCTTTTTTGCTGATTAATAAACAAGAGGTAATTGAACATGTATAGTGATAGAAAAAAAAATTAAACATCATCTGCAGAAACTCTAGCTGTTGGACTGACAAGCTCTCTCTGTAGAGAGCTAAGCTAAAATATCAAAGCAAAATTGTATCTTACCATAATAAAATAAAACTAAAATCAGATTTACCAGATATACTGGATGTATTTGACCAGGGTGCAATGCAGTATGCAATTGTTTTGTTGGTACACACCTTGGCGTTTTAATGATTTTGTACTGATGGTGGCGAGATGAACCTAAAATACAGAGGCAAAGGGGCGGGTTGGAGTACAGATACAGCATCCGGAGGAGAATGAGACAAGGCAGTGGAGAGGGTGAAGGCTGAGGGATAAGAAAATCAGCATTTCAATTACATGAAAGCAATTGTTTTTATCTTGAGTGCAAGTTAATGAAACCAATTAGTCTTTGCAGCATGAACCCTCTGGCACGTCAGATAATCACCAGAGGCTTAGATAGTGCCAGTCAATTTTTAGCTTACTGCAGTAGAGGGGAAAAACAAACAGGGCCTTATCGCTCCAGCAGGCATTACACCTGGGGTTTACATCAACTTCAAGACCTCTTCACCTTTCCCGGTTACTCAGTGGCCATTTACATGAGGTATCCACAACATAACACTTCTCTCAACTACAAGCATACAAGTCCTTAGAACAACTTAATTAGCATTTGATTGAGAACTCTACCGGCAAATTTGAATATTTATCTGGAATAGTATTTAGCAGCCCTGAGGAAGCCAAGGCTTATATCTGCTTTACAAAAGAGTGTGCATTAGATGCATTGCTATGCAGCACAGGTAGACAAAGACCTGCACATTGTTATCAAAATAAGTGCATTAAGAATTTCTCTGAAAGCCTGAACTTCCCAGGAATGAAGACACCTGCAGTGGGCTTGTTGTGTGACTCATAGTTTCTTCAAAAACAGTGAAGCAGAATTAGACAAGGCTGTAGTGCTCTGAAGGAGACTTGAATTCACAGTACACACACAAGTCTAGACATATTATTCATAATATTATTCAGGGTTTATCTTGGAAGGCTCTAAACTATTTCACTAGACAATTCATAATAATAATAATAATAACTTCATTCATGTAGCAGCTTTCAAAACAAAGCTGCTTTACAATAAAAAGTAAGAATAAAAGTAAATGAAATTCAAAACAGATTAAATTATGAAATATTACAATTATTACCGTGGGTTTAGAAAAAGGTATAAGATAAAAGTAAGTTTTAAGAAGATATTTAAAAGAGGGCAGTAAGTATTCAGTTCCACAGCTGACAAAGGCCAGGTCCAGATTTCTGAACCATTAGGAGTCCTGCCAGAGGATGTCAAGCAACGATCAGGCTCATAGAGAAATAACAGATCTCAGAAATAGGCAGAAGCCTGATCATTCAAGGCTTCAAATACAAGCAGTAAAATCTTTAAATCAATTCCAAAAATCACAGGTAACCAGTGAAGGGGAGCAAAGATTGGTGTGATGTGATGTGTTTGGACAGAGTCTGTCGTATGACAGAGAGTATGAACCGTGGCAGCTGTCCACGGTGCTGAACTCAAACTGCAACATATGTAAAATAGCACTTGGTGGGGAGTTGTCCATGGTGCTGAACTATCATGCACAGAGACCTCATTGGCAACAGAAATACAGACAACTGAAAGGATAGCCCTGTCACAATCTGTGCCATTTCACTTTAACTTGTAGGTTATAGCATATTCATAAATCAGCTTTCTAACAGCTACATGGAAGAATCATGAATAATGAATATCCTTTGTTGTAACCTAAGTTCATCTGGATTGTTATCCAGGCATTTCAATGTGAATCTGAAAGCATGTGAAATATGCTTCTAGCAAATATCTTATGCATTCAGTTTAATTTATAAATTAATGCTTACTTAGACCAGGCAAAAAAAGCACGGTGATCCAGAATTCAAGTGAAAAGGTCAGAACTTCGTAGAGTTACAGCGATAGATTGCCCGCAAATTGATCTGACAAAGAATCACCTTGTGTTTCTTGTTTTAATACCAACTATCGATTGAATGACCTTCGTGTACATAAATGGACACTACCCTCAATGTGGCCAGCATGGATTATTTCCACTTATATCTGTTTGTCAAAGCTCTTAGAACCCCGGCTTGTCAATCAATAGTCAGAACTGCATGGGGATCTTTCGATCCACATCAAAAGTAATGAAAAACAGTATTAGGTGCATTGGCTTCAGTCACATTGATGAGTGCATAAAGGAAAGTGTTCTGTATTGCAATGCCTTTTATATAATAATTATAACAAGTACAATTTTAACAAATACAGTATCTGAATAAGCAGTTCTTGCAGAGATTTGGGCAATAATAGTTCAAATCTGTATTAAATTATTAACCATTTATTAACGTACTAACGATGAATGACAGGAATTATATGACAACATTTCAAACATTGATAGTGAAGTTGCTTAAAATTTCCTGCTTTAATTGGACACATTTATTAGGAGCTTAACTACAGCCAGTAAAAACTAAGTACTTATTGAAGCGACATACATAAAAGCTTGCAGTGTAAAGTTAGTGAAGATTTTTGGCTCTGGTACCCAGAATCTAGAGGGAGATAGAAGTTTGATGGTGAAGTACAGAAGCTCCAACTAGGTCAGAACTATTCCTGGTCTCCCACCATATGCTAAAAGGTGCTACAGTAGCAAGTGGAAAAGTATCAGTATAGCAGCAAATCCATCAGCTGGTACTACAGGTATTCAAACCTCTGGGTGCTGCCAGTGTCCAGCAGCTGGTCAGCCATCCAACTCTATAATACTGTTCTTGCCTAAAACCCAGTCCAACAAAAAAGAGAGTGTTGGCCAGCATGCATATACCAGAGGCTAGCTGATTCATCTATTCTTTGAAGCTGCTTTTTAATAACAGGGTGCTAGCTGAATAAGAGCTTATACCAAATCAATACATCAGGGGATAAGAATCAGGAACGTGTGCTAAAATCTCTGAAAATCCAAAATCAATTTCAACTTTATCTGTGGACTCGATTCATGTTTAAATCTGACATTAACCTAAAACCGCTGCTGCTGCTCCATCTGTCCTATCCCTCAGCTTTACAACACACACACACACACACACACACACACATACACACACACACACATGCACACACACACACACACACACATACTGAATCGGATGAGATGTGGTGAGTCAATAAAATATATTCTGGAGACAAGGGCCACTATGCGAACCACAATGAGGTTGTGTACAGATGGCATTGAGAAGCGGCCCATGCATTTTTATGTTCATGTACAGTGGCTTGAGAAAGTTTACACACCCATGCTAAAGTTGATTAAAAAGAGGAATAAAAAAACATCTTTTGGAAATTTATCTTAATGGTGAAAATGGCCTGCTTGCTTCTTTCAGGGAACAATTGTAATTTACACACAATATGTTTAACGTTAAAGGATTTACTATCTAACTTAACTAGGACCATTTGGTGGTGATTGCTATGGACGAAGTACACCGGCCATACACTGGTAAGAGCAAATCATGTTTAAACATGTATCCAGCAAATTTTAAATATACCTCATGTTACTCTATTTCATGAGCAGTGAACTTCATTAAATTTTTAATGTACCGTTTTCTTTTGCAGGTTGCAAATGTTCCACCTAAACAAGTTCTTTTGCGAGACTATTTTGTAGAGTCACCATTGCTGTGTCTGGAGCTTAGTGCCGCGCAAAATGATTGTGATTGCTTTAAAGAAATGCAAAAAAACTTGTGTTTTTTAATGAATTTTTTTTCTCCTGCCCTAGAATGTATGTGTGGTGTGGCCAGAACTTACTCCACAGTGCTTTGGAGATAGGTATGGCAATAAGAGTCTATGTTACATAATACCATATTTACAACATTTAAATGTGAAAAAGTAACCACCCGTTGAATTATTGTCACAGAACTAATGTTGAAACAACAGCATATTTAGAGTAGAGTGTAAACATCTAGATGCACAGATGTTTTTCAAAGCCTTGCTAAAGGCATGGCTCTAGGGATGGCAATGTTGGTCGTTCAGTCGATCAACCACTTTGGTCCAGACAGAATTTGTTAGATGGACTACCTTGAAATTGTGTAGAGACATCATGGTCCCCTGAAGATTAATCCTTCTGAATGTGACCTCTTGCGTCCTCTGCAGGTCAAAAACTATCCTGTGAAATATCTCAACAACTACTGGACGGGTTGGCACATTAGCAATATACAGACATTCATGGTGAACCCTTGGCTTTTATTCTGCAAATGTGGTTTTGAATAAAATGCACACAGCTGCTTGCATGGCTGTAGACTCTAAGTTTCACCTCTAAATTGCCGCCTCTTCTCACTTTACCTGCTCTCTTTGTCCACTACCTTTCTTCAAACAGAGAGAGATTTTGATCACTATATAAACAAGGTTGCAGCCTTCTGAACCAAACACCCCGTACTCCACTCACTTTGCATATAATTTACCCTTTTCCTCTCGTCTATAGTGCTCCAGGGCTTTTGATCTTTTATAACAAAATAGATGGAGGATGACGTGGGTGATTTTGTTTGGTATTGTTTGGAAAGTGACACACACCAGGGTCTGACAGAGAGGCACAGCAGGGACAGGCTCAGGCCTGTTTGCCCTATAAAGAGATATCGGCGTTTTGACCATAGGGGTCCCTGGCCATCATTAATGACCTTTTCAAATACACAGACTGAATACATTGTATTGCAACTGCACTGTCAAACCTCTTGCTAGCATAGTACTGCTTTGTTCTCTGAGGTGTTAGGGATGCATAAATCAAAGATTTAAAGATTCTGATATCTTGCTTTTTAACACAGACACAGAAACAAAAGAACCAAGCATGAATAGGAAAAGAGCTGCTGTGCTGTTTGTGACATTTAACATGAGTACATTGCCAGGAGCCATAAATAAACATATACATATATAAATATATAAACAATTTTTCATTAAGTATCTTGTTACAAGATGAATCATTATTTATTAGCAGCTTACAATATATGTACAAGTTTATAGTATTCAATAAATTACTTAATAGTATGTTGTAAACATTTATAGGCTTTCTATGAGGCCAGCTAGAGGATGAGTATAGTTGCTATTTGGATCAACATTCATCTTCCAAACTGTATTCTTATTAAACTGCATTCAAATCAAATTGATTCAGTGAATTCATTTGGGCAGTTATGACACAATTTAACAATGTCAGTATTATTTAGATTTTAAGATTAAAGAGTTATTCAAGAGTTAACATTGCTTTAGGAAATTCAAAAAGAAATCTGTAGAACTATTACCTCCACAAAAACGTCCTTAAAGTTTGGAGCTTGCACGTGAATTCTGGAGCTGAACGCACTGAAAGTGATTATGTGCCATGAATGATTATAGGTTAATGCGAACAGAAAGTGACAGTAATAAAGCACAGCAGGATGAACAGACAAACTGACTGGCAGGGAGAGCGAGACCCTTCCACCCTCCGAAGCATTACTTCCCAAATTTCCATTTCAATCAGCGGCAGCCTCATGGGCAATGCCTGCATGTGTGGGCGGAGTCCAGCCCCCTCATTGCCAACAGTGGTTAGCATCGAGCAGCACTGCCTGGCGTCTCTGCGTTGTGCTCCTTTTGCTGAAAGAAACTATTCAGAGTTTGCATGCAGCACAATCTCCATCCTCCCCATCCTCCATCTCCCAATCTCGCTATCTCTCCCCCGCCCCTTTCCCTTTGCAAACACCTCACTATCTTTAAGCACAATGTGATAACACCAAAACTTTCCTACTTTCGTACTACACATAAAAGTTGGAAGCCTTCCTAGACTTTCCCATAGTCATCACTATACTAAGTGGAAAATAATTGAATGCCTCAAACTATAAGGACTACTCTGTAGATTCTAGTCTGCCCCTAAGGCGTGTTTCCTCCTAGCTCAGTCATGGGTCATTTGAGTTGGTCATTACACATTAATGTCTTCTGGCCTGGGAAGTGGAGATCTTATTTAGGGGTGTAATCTAGCCATATAATATGGGTTAAAAGGTGACTGCAGCTCCCTTAACAATAAGGCTGTCTCTTCTCTGTATGTGACACGCGTTGTATGCCCAGCCATGCTGAGGAGTCAAAGCCATACTCTCCGTCTCTAAGTGGGATGCACTGATACTCACTGACATAAATAGGTCCCGCATATTTGGTAACACATTGCCTGGATATATTTGGATGCATTGCAATAAAACCTCCATTTACTCTCTTTCCCTTTTATTCTCTGTGTTTTATATAAGACAGTCAGAACAAAAAAACTTTTTATCTCTGTGGAAATTAATTGTTGTGCTACAACTTCTTAATATTCCCCATTGTTCATGCAGGAACCGTCACACATCATATCCAGTTTAATACAAATGTGCTTAAGGAGAATCTGGAAAAAGTGATCAGGAACAAATTAGGATAGAGTAAATCTCTCTCTCTTTTTCTGTGCCTCACTCTCTCTCTCTCCTGTGTGCTGTCAATACTGTAAGTAAGATGGAAGGGCTGTTTAGGTAAAATACAATAAAGATATGTCTGCCTCCAGGCCCACTGACTTAGGATCAATGGCCGCCAGGCATGTTTTCCAGTAACTAACATACATGAATAACATTAGAAGATGGATCTGTAATTAGTCACAAAGATCTTCTCCCATGATTTGAGATCAGCCATGCATGAGGAGAACTGTATTGTGCTTTGTTGTGCTCCTTACGGTTAAGGCTGAGGATTAAGGGCATCTGCTAAATGTCAAAAAGATGATTCCTTACATTGACACACCCATTACATCGGATTATTTTTGTTTGATATAGGGGCCTGTGCACTGATATGTACAGCTTAGCTCCATAAAGAATTATTGATCTGTCTACAACAGACGAAATACAAGCACATGCACACAATCAACGAGAGACTGTAGTTATTTCCCCTGGTTATTCAGTTATTTTTTAACATGGTTACTTTTGCAAACTTTGGATTTGACTTGAATGTATATCCTGTTGTGTCTATGATTACATACTTTGCCACTTTGTCTTTAAATACCAACAATTCTGACCACATTATACTGTTAACTAGGGTTAAAATAAAAATAAAAAACACCATGCAACAAACAAGCGTTCACATTTCCCTATTCCAGTTGAAGAATGATCAATATCAGAGATGAGAGAAGAGACACATGGCTGAAAGAATACACAATACTTACAAACCTATTGCATTGTGATGTAGTGTAAAAAAAGTGTGTTTGTACCAATCTTATTTGTGTTATAGAATGGTCTGTTATACAGCAGTCCATTGTTTTTTTTTTTTTTTTGCAATTGGTAATGATCCATTATATGTTCTCCAGCTGCAGAAATAGCTGTAAAACAAGCCCACAAATCAGTTTATGTGTAACAAGTTATTTTAATTTGTTAAAAATCTTAGTTTGGTCCATTAATAACGCTTTGAATGTTCATATTAATTAACATAACACTATGAATAATTAATGAACACATTGTGGCACAGATTAATGTCTTTATGCAAACTAAATATTAAACAGTGCATTTGAAAAATGTTTAATAAGTAGCTTCACACCAGTTTAAAAGTGTGTTTTGTCACTGACCAAGGGTTGTGGTCAAAAATGTGCTCTGTTGCACATGTAACCACAAACAACAGCGATGTCACGGTGTGGTGACCACACATTTGAATACACATCAACATCACTACAGCAAGGTTAAACCACAAAAACAAGATTGTATACCTCAGCATAGATGAAGTCATTTCAGCAAATGCCCCAAAATGATCAAGTGACAAAGCCCTCTAGCGGCGGTAACACTTGTCGTTTAGGAAGGTTGGGATGGATAGGGAGACAGCTGTTTTTCTTATTTTTTCTTATTTCCTACCACTAATCAACATGGGGTTCTCATAACCTCGACCACATGGTTATGATTGTATGATAGTTATGATTGTAGGCAAGGTCCAATGACCTTAACTACATGTAGGTTTTTTTTAATAGCTTGGTTTTAACCCAAACCAAGAAATTACATTTCAGATTTACAGATTTAAAAATATCAACAGTGATATCTAATGGTTTTGAAAGGTGCAATTACAGAAGGCTATCTAGCATGTTAAAATAGAAAAGACCCACACAGAGTGGTGGAATGTACTGTAACTAAGTACATTTACTCAAGAACTGTACTTAAGCATAAACATGAGAGGTATTTGTACTTTACGTATTAGTCTTTTCTATTTATGCCACTTTCTAATTCTACTCCACTACATTTCAGAAAGAAATAGTTTACTTTTTACTCCACTACATTAATCTGAAAGATTTAGTTACTAGTTACTTTTCTAACCTAACTAACCAACAATATGCAGGCCTACAAGTAGACCCAAAATGATAAGACTTAATTTAACTATAAATTAAATCATTAAATAAAGCACTTCTATCATTTCCAGTTTCTAAAATGTGAGGATTTTTCTGCGTTGAGTACTTGAGTAGTAAAAAGTGGTGTGTATCGGCCATTTACTCATATGCAGCTGTATTAAAGGCTTTAAACACAAATGCTTAAGAGACATCTTAAGTTAAGGATTCAGAGAATGGTGGACCCAAAATGCAGAAACAGTAGGCAGTGACTAGTTTGAGGTTTTAATTTCCAACGAAAAATTATACAAACAAAAGGAGTCCTGGATACAGCAGGAAAAAATAATCCAGAATGAAGTCGAAGTTAAAACAGGAAACAGCAACCAGGAACACAGAGAAAACCGGGAAGACTCACACACACAATCCAAACAGAAAATACAACTTAATGCAAGAGGGAACAAGGAGACAAGAGACAGGTGACACTGGGCTCAGGAACAGGCGAAACACATCAGGGAGGGTGTCGGCACCCGATTTGTGCTGCCTGCACAATCTGTCATGCACGTGCGCAAGATCACACGTGCGCAGATGATAATCCTGTTTTACGAGGATTTGCAGCACTGCACGATCTGTTCCACGTTTCCGGTCAGAGTTGTAGCGGTCTGCCATTAACCTCCACCGGGAAGCTAACGCTAGTTTAGCTAACAGCTAACTTGGCGAACTACTAGCTGACAGCTTGATTCAGTCTAAAATAACGTTAACTCAAACTAAACACTGGGATAAGCAGGCTACAGCTAAATTAAGACTTTACTGTAATAACTATAAAACAAGTATTGATTGATTGTATTTTAAATGAGCACAAGTAAAGTAGAACTGGCGTAACAGTTGTTCAATATTTTAATGTCATTTTCAGATTTATTTTGATGGTCTTTTAAAGTTATTACATGCTGTCTCAGCTAGTGGTTAGCCAAATTAGCTGTTAGCTAAACTAACGTTAGCTTCCCGATGGAGGCTAACGGCAGACCGCTAAAACTACGAGCCTGAAACAGATCGCGCAGTGTCGTAAATCCTCGAAACAGGATTATCATCTGCACATGTGTGAACATCTTGCACATGCGCATGACGGATCGTGCAGGCAGTATAGATCGGGTATCGACAGTGGAGGCAGACAATCATAGAGGCGGGTAAACAAAAGACAGGAAGTAGAACAAGACATGACAAGGGAGAAAACAGACTACAAAACAAAACAGGAAACTGAAACACATACACAACCATAACACATCGTCACATTCATTTAAGTGAGTAACTACTACTACTACTATTTTTACAATATATCCAAAAAAACAAAAAAGCCATACTAATAAAATATGTTTGATTTATGTTTTTTTATCCTATCCTGTTTTTATCTTTTAACAGTTTTAGTCTATTAGTGTCAGTCTTCACTCCAACAGCATGTTGGTACATATAAAGCAGTGAGATGGAATGACTTGATGTTGGTGTGAATATCTGGTATCAAAGCTAAATATGTATCTGTCTGTTGTTGTCAAGTCTAGCTCATTGTGCTGGTGTGGTCTTTCTTTGCATATTCCTGAGCACATTCTGTTCCCATTCATGTGGATTCAGCATTGTGTTGCTGTATTTCTGTTTGCACATTCTGTGTGCAAATATGCTTACAAGACACAATTCCCGTTTTTATTCCCCTTTCTGCTGGCATAAAAATGACAACTTCTTAAAGCACATGGCTTTTAAACAAGCTGGGCAAGTGTTTGATGTGTAAATGTGTATTCCAGACAATGTAAATAGAATGCTATCAGCTTCTCAGCATCTGTCTGTCAGAGATTTGACTTTTCACCAATGTTCTTTTCCTTCATCTGTGCGTGCGTCTCTCCATGTAGTTTTTCTTTCTGCCTTGACAAGAAAGCAAACTGGCAAGTGTGGCCTGAGGCAGAGCAAGTGAGCCTTTGTTAAAAAGGTTATACATTTGTGCTCATGCTGATAGAAAACTTAAAAGCCCAGTGGCTTAGTAACTGCTTTAAATAGTTTCATAGGACAAAGTGATCACATATGCACCTGAATATGACAAAGAAAGCTGTAGAATTAATTAAAGACTAGAGATGTTTGGTCTTGTCACTAAGAAACAACTTTATCTCTAACATTATATAAATGTTATATACATTTTATTAAAAGTATATGTGTTACTTTAAACACACACACATATACTGTATGTATGTATGCATATGTATATATATATATATATATATATATATATATATATATATATATATATATATATATATATATATATATATACTGCCTGGATTGACTACAAGAAAGCCTACGACTCAATGCCACATACATGGATACTGGAATGCTTGGAGATGTACAAGGTCAACAGGACACTAATAGCCTTCATCAAGAACTCAATGAGTCTGTGGAAAACAAGTCTGGAAGCCAACTCAAAGCCAATTGCACAAGTCACCATCAAGTGTGGCATATACCAAGGAGATGCATTATCCCCGTTGCTGTTCTGCATAGGCCTGAACACCCTCAGCCAGATCATCACAAAGACTGGCTACAGATACCGATTCCGAAGCGGAACAATCATCAGTCACCTCCTCTACATGGATGACATCAAGCTGTATGCCAGAAATGAGCGAGACATCGACTTACTGGTCCACACTACCAGGATCTACAGCAACAACATTGGAATGTCGTTCGGACTGGACAAGTGTGGTCGCATGGTATCAAAAAGAGGGAAGATGATCAGAACTGAGGGGATCAAACTACCAGAAGGCCACATTGCAGATGTTCAGGAGAGCTACAAATACCTTGGGGTGCGACAGGCTAACGGAAACCATGAGGAGGCAGCAAGAAAGACCGCCACAGCCAAATACCTACAAAGAGTGAAGCAGGTCCTGAAAAGTCAGCTGAATGGGAAAAACAAGATCCGAGCCATCAACACATACGCCCTGCCAGTCCTCAGATACCCCGCTGGTATAATAAACTGGCCAAAGACGGAGATAGAGGCTACTGACATCAAGACGAGAAAGCTCCTCACAATGAATGGAGGGTTTCACCCCAAATCCAGCACCCGGAGACTGTACACCAAGCGTAGCAAGGGAGGCCGAGGGCTAGTGAGTGTCAAGATCACTGTCCAGGATGAAACAACGAAGATCCAGGAGTACACCAAAAAGATGGCCCCCAAAGATGAAGGGCTTAGTGAATACCTCAGGCAGCAGAAACCCGAAGGTGAGGACAAGGAAGATGAAGAACCGTCATGGAGGGACAAGCCGCTGCACGGCGTGTACCACAGACCAATAGAAGAAGTGGCTGATATCAAGAAATCCTACCAGTGGCTGGAAAAGGCTGGACTGAAGGACAGCACAGAGGCACTAATCATGGTCTACCACACCAGGCAGGGCCCCAGGTGCAGACTGTGCAAGGATGCCCCTGAGACAGTACAGCACATAACAGCAGGGTGTAAGATGCAGGCAGGAAGTGCGTACATGGAAAGCCATAACCAGGTAGCTGTCATAGTGTACAGGAACATCTGCCACGAGTATGGGCTGGAAGTCTCAAGGTCAAAATGGAAGACACCTCCTAAGGTAGTCGAGAATGACCGAGCTAAGATCCTGTGGGACTTCAAGATCCAGAATGACAAACTGGTGATGGCTAACCAACCAGACATCGTGTTGATCGACAAACAGCAGAAGAAGGCAGTAGTGATAGATGTGGCGATCCCAAGCAACAGCAACATCAAGAAGAAGGAACACGAGAAGCTTGAGAAATACCAACGGCTGAAAGAGGAGCTAGAAAAGATGTGGAAAGTAAGAGCAACAGTGGTGCCAGTGGTAATCGGAGCACTGGGGGCTGTGACCCCAAACTGGGAGAGTGGCTCCAGCAGATTCCAGGTAAAACATCAGAGGTCTCTGTCCAGAAGAGTGCAGTCCTAGGAACAGCTAAGATACTGCGCAGAACCCTCAAACTCCCAGGCCTCTGGTAGAGGACCCGAGCTTGACGATGACACATACCACCCCACAAGGGGTGAGAGGGGGATTTTTTTTTTTATGTATATATAAATATACACACATACACATACACACGTGTATATATATACTGAACACACACATACACGTATCCATGCCCACATACATTCATACGCACATTAACAAAAGCATACTGACGCTGTCAGGCAGAAACCTTGTATCTCCATGTTTTGTCATTTACATTTTTTTATAAATTAATACTATTGGTCACCCACCTCTGTGAGTTTTACAAATATTTAAAGGTCCCATGGTGCTCTTTGGATGCTTTTATATAGACCTTAGTGGTCCCCTAATACCATATCTGAAGTCTCTTTCCCAAAATTCAGCCTTGGTGCAGAATTACAGCCACTAGAGCCAGTCCCACAATTAGCTTTCCTTAGTATGTGCCATTTTTGAGTCTGTAGCTTTTGAGGAGAGAGGGGGGGGAAAGGTGAAGGCTGGGGGTGTGTCCTTGACCAACTGCCACTTTGGTTGTTTGAAAGCAATGATGCCTCTCTCTCTCTTGGGTGGGCCAAATTCTCTGGACTGGCAAAGCAGAGAAAGGGGAGGTAACCAGAGCTAAATACCAGAGCTTTCATTTTCTCAAAGGCAGAGCAGGATACGCAGGGCTCGGTTTACATCTATTGCCATTTCTAGCCACTGGGGGACCATAGGCAAGTTGGGGGAACACATATTAATGTTAAAAAACCTCAAAGTAAAATTTTCATGCCATTAAACATTGACGAGGCGACTGACATTGAAGGTAAATAGCTTAATAAAATGTTTTCAAATTAGCCTTTTTTACTTCCTGAAAAGCAACGGTTTTGGACACAAGGTTTTTGTCCAACAGCAATGTTACATACTGTACATTTATATGCAATGACAGTTAAATTGGCATTTAACATAAATTCTTTGTTTTGATATCCAATGATTCAAAACATAACCCTAAAGTAACTATCCCCCTGCATGTTTGAAAGGTGGCTGTAAAAAGTTTTGACTCTTCTTGCTTGGATTTGTGACAGTTGCAAGCAATTGCAATGTTTTCTCAGTGGGGACAAAAGTATTGGAATGGCCAAAGAAACCTCATTATAATGCACTTCCACCACTCCCCATCTGTGAATTCAATATGTGCCAAACAAAAAAAGCTACAACAGTCAGTTCTTCTGACAGTGAGAGAGTATAAGATTGCTCTAAAATTCACAATCCTGCTCATCAGCTCAGCATTTTGGATGGACAGACGACTGGTGGATTATGTGGAAGAGGTGATATGAGAATTTTAAGTGGATGTTTTGTCTTTTTGTGCAATGAAAATGTGTCACTATTCACTGGAACTAACATGACCTCAAGCTGACTTCTGTTTGAAGGTGCAAATTATAAATGTTTTAGAGCCACCTTTCAAGTTGAGTGTCTCAAAAGATTGATTTTAGGTGAAATGTGACTTTTACATTTGCAATTACAATGAGTTACAACCTGTAATGTAATGAGATCTACTGTATGCTTCCCATAGCTTCAGCATTCATATATTCACACAGCTATAAGAATGACTGCAGCAGTTACTCAGACTTTTTAATCCAATAAAATGTTTAAGAAAGAAACAAACAGTATACTATCTATGCCTTGTCCCATCAGGCAGTCAGGCCTAGTTTTCAATATTTTAAATATTAAACAGAAAGTTTCACTTTTTTCAGTTTTCATTTTTAATCTTTAATCTTTGATGTTACACACACACACACACACACACACACACACACACACACACACACACACACAACGCACCAGCCCTGTCTCTTAAAAGTTGCGTTCCCATACAACTAGACTGCATTCTCAGTTATTTCGAGAGTTTCATATGGTTTTTAGAGTGTTTAGGTGCAAATGATCATTTACGCTCATTTGCATTTTAGTGACATCATTGCCCAATTATTTGCATAAAGCTGAGTGGTTGTCAATTGCAGAAAAAGAGAGATTACTAAAGCAAGACTTGGAGGATCAGTTTTTTTTCAATTGCTTAAGCACTATTTTGAAAGCAGGGACAGATTTTTCAAAACACTACACACAATTAGCACAATCATACACCCAATGTGCAGAACACCTCAGACCCTTTGCAAAATGAAACACTCTTGCAAAAACTATAAACTAATTTACAAAAAACATTTTATTACCGTATGAAAACATACACATTTCATTTGACTTAATTCTGTTTGACCCAGTTACACACTGCTGTTGCTAACCTAAAGCACTTTCAGCAATTCTACATCTCAGTGATTAGAGTACTGTAAATGAAGAACACAGAGAGTGCAAATATACAATAAGTTCACCAAACACTACCCAATACCAATGCTGCAGACTGAGGAAAATATAATTTAATTAATTAATTATACCCAAATCAGTCAACATGTCAACATGGAGAATCAACAGCAAAACGTGTTCTGGACCAGAGCAGAGCGGTGGAATGACACATTGTCCCAGATGATAATGCATTGCATCTGGTGCGTTTGGTTAACTGCTGTGACGATGTTTTGCAATCAGTCCAAAAATGTGAGAATGTGAGGTACGTTGTAAGGGTCCCTATTGGCATGACGGTGGAGGACCCCATCTTGTGTAATGGCAGCACAAAGTGTGATGTTACCCCCACATTGTCCTGGAACGTTGATTATAGCCCTGTGGCCAATGATATTTCTGCCTCTCCTTCTTGCTTTTGTAAGGTTGAACCCTGCCTCATCTATGTATATGTATTCATGTAGGATTTCTTTAGCATCCATCTGTAAAACTCTCTGAAATACAGTGAAAGAAAAGATTGTGTATTTCAGGCTGGTTCTAGTACACAGTCAATGCACTTTTAAAAAGGTCATGTGTGCAATATGCAACATCACAGTGCTAGAGTGAACAATACATACCTCCACATAATCATGCCGCAGTCGTTTAACCCTCTCTGAATTGCGCTCGATACATTTGTTTCATTTGAACCTGATATTTTTTCAGGACCTGATGGACATTATTGAAAATGGCATGGTCACGGATAATGTTGGCTTGGATTTCTCTGAGCCTCATAATATGATTAGCCAAAACTATATTTATGATCTCTCTCTCTTGTTCTTGCGTGAATATGGGACCCCTTCCTCCTTGTCGTTCTCGACCCTCAATCCTATGTAGAAAATAATACATGTAACCTACTGTAACATGTCACAGGAAGTGGTATCAAAAGTGTTGATATGGTGCATACAATAAGCAGCTGATTACTGTAACTGTAGACAGATTTTTCTTTTACCTGTTTCTTTGTTGAATTGTCCTTATGACAGATGCTACTGTATATCTGCTAAGATTTGGCTGAACACTTACTCCAGCCTTCCTCAGCGTCAATCCGTGGTTCACAACATGTTCCTGTGTTGAACGAATTTTATTTGATAAATTTGGACCTCTTCTTCTTTGAGCACATTCTCCAACTTCAGGTCTTCCTCTCTCTCTTCCTCTACCTCCACCTCGGCCTCTACCTCTAGCTGGGCATCCACTTCTTCCTCTACCTCCATCTCCTCCTCCTCCTCCTCCTCCTCCTCCTCCTCTGTGGATTCCCCCTCTCACTCTCACTGTCATTCTCATTCTCATTCTCATTCTTCTGACTTCTTCCATTTTGGTTGAAGGCAGATGAACTTACCTGCTTACCTTACCTTACGTGCTTAAACTTGATTGGTGTGTTTACAATTAAGCAATCATGTGTTTGCGCACCTGGTGGCTGTGTTTAATCAATTGGTTCATGGGTGTGTTCATTTGAAAGCCTTTGCTTTGAAATGCGAGGAAGTGTCATGATAAATTTCTGTGGCAAATGCATACAAGTGTGTTTAGTGTTTTGCAAATCACTGTGTGTATTGTTTTGCAAAAAGTGTGAAGCTGACAATGTGCTTTCTGTTGTGAAAATCTAGCCCGGTGTTTTACTCCTTGAGTGTAATGTTTTGCTTATTGTGGGAAAGTTTTAATTTTAGTATGTAAGCAATTGTAAAAAACTGTACGTTAGTGAGTGTGTGCTGAAGTGAAGTGAAGTGCACTAGCAAATTAGGCCAAAAAAAAAAGGTTACTGTCAACTGGGTACCGGTCACAGTGAGATGCCAGTCCTTTCACTGGCTAGTGCAGTAAAGTTTAGCCAATAAAAGGTGGCTGTCATGCGGCGGCGACAGTTAAATTAAGGCACCAAAACAACTAGTTGAGATTAGAAAAAAAGATTTGAATTGAAACACTGGCCTGCTGACAAGTTCTAGCATCTCGCTATGGAAGGTCTGGCAATTTGAGACTACCCGAGACAGGCAGGAAGGCAGGAGAGACCATTGCGATGCGGCATTATTATGAATACCACTGCTTTTCTTAAGCACTTAGACAGTGTTTGTGTAATTACTTTCACTACCAGAAGGGGGGAGACAAAGGTTCCGCACTCCAGCTTGATCCCAAACCATGATATTTTTCTAAACCTAAGGGACCGTTCGGTATTTATGGAATGGACCACCGGAGGAAAATAGGGAAGGGTCATGTAATTTTACTTTTTTGTTGTGGATGACCCTCCCCTCAACAAAAAAGTAAAATTACATGACCCTTCCCTATTTTCCAACAAACAAGCCACCCAACATGAAAACAGTACATTTTCAAAGTGGCTTGTTTGTCGCACATTTATATATATATATATATATATATATATATATATATATATATATATATATATATATGTATATATACATATACATTCCTGTTTTCAATCAGGCCCCCCCATCGCTAGCAGATGAGTCCTTCCCTGTTTAGTTAGCCAGACAATTTGAGCTGTAGCTTTGTAGAGGCCGTTCAATTTCCCAAACTGAATATATCCCGCCCGCACATATGAACACAAAAGTATTTTGCTAGTTGTTTACTAGTTTTGCCAGTAAGACATCTGCTGAAAAAACAATTCTAATCATTAGCATGACTGCCATACTGTTTAGTTCAAAAACATTAAAAGCACCAACATACAAAAACATAGCGGACCAGACGCAAGCTTTTATTTTTGAAAAGTTGAAGCTTGCGGACAGCACGCAGCCTGGAGGGCATGAGACGGGAGGTCTCCAGGCTGCAGCCGTACCCGACTCAAATATCCTTTCGGTCCCGGTGATTATTTGTGAAATTGTGCAAACGACAGCCTTTTCAAGGCATTTGAGAAGGAAGGAGTGGTAGCATGCAAGCTCCCAAATTGACGCTCATCTGAGAAATGGAGTTTTGGATAACCTATGCTAAAATATACAATGACTGAGGAAGCCTAGTGATGACTCCATAGCAACCAGTTCATGGGTTGAATCTGTTATTACCTAGTATGCTTTGTTGAAGGGTCTTAATGATTTATTGTTTTATTTCATGTGACTATTAGTTTACTAGAGGAGTCACTTAGTATTTGAAGTAATGCAGTAATGCAGGAAGTGTGCATTTGTTTTCCATGCATATTGTCTTCCCACAACAATGTTAGTGAGTAAATCTACTGGAATTGCCACCATAATTGTGGAGTGTGATGTGTAGGATGAGAAAGCAGAGGACAAGTCATGTATGTCATGGTTGTAAAAAAACAATTGGTATCTGTACATCTTTGCCAAATGCAAACCAGTACAGTACAATAAATTGTCCCTAAGAGTCGTGCCTTTTTTTCCAATAATTTTAGAGGGTCATAGAAAAATGTATTATTGGCAAAGAGAGGGTCTTTTTTGACTAAACTCCTCCAGCCCCTTAATTAAAAAACAAATAGTCCCTAACTGGTTTTGTTGCCAAAACCTAACTAAGTAGTTTTGTTTAAATTTACAACATTAACCACATGCTCAAAATGTAATTGAAAATGCGCTTTAGTTGTATGGGAACATGTTTTTTTCAGGAACTAGGGTTGCACACATACACACATATACACTATTAACAATTAAAAGAACACAACAAAAAAGGAAATTGTTGTACAGTTCAATTCAGAATTTATAAAATATTCTTGCATGCATCTTTCTGTACAACCCTCAAGAGGCAGAACTACAACACACTGGGTGTTACGACCTCAATATATTTCCTCTTTTCGTTAAGGTTCTCTGAACACCTGTCTCAAATAATATCTATACTGAAAAGTGAGTGAATACCCTTTTAGTTCCCTCAGGGCCTGGAGTGTATGATGTGTTTGTGTGTATAGTGCCTACAGTAAAGATTAAAAACATATATGCTGTGTTCTTGTATACTTTCTTTTGTAAAAAAACAGCCTTGGGGTAAAAAACCAATAGGCTCACGACCCCTGTTGGGTGATTTGAAAACCATCTAAAAGGTCACAGCCAGCCTCCCATCTCTCCCTCCAGTGTTGCCACTGTGTGCTGAAGTCGCTACCACGACTGTTTACTTCATAACCCAAGACATTTGTTCATTTCATTTGTGGCTTTTAGAGGAACTAAATATCCCAGAGATGTTTGGCCCTTTTCAGTGTCTGATCTTACCACAAGTTCATTAAAAATACATGATCAGCATTCCAGCTTTGGCTGTTTGATAACTGCTTTTCTATCTCCCTCTTGCTACCATCTGATGGAATTAAAAAGTTGTTATTAACATGACTAATTCCACCCTCAAGGGGATTTAAATGCCCACAGTAAGATGGCAGCTTGTCAGGACACACTCATCAGTGGCCACTGTATGTATGTATAAAGTAATTTATTTCCAGCATTGTGATGTCATGTGAAATGGACCATAAACTGAAATCAGGACATTAAAAAAAATGCAATTTGGTTAATGCCATACATATAAATAGTTAGTATAGATATTCTGTGTGCAAATCATTCAAGCTGATTTAAACAGTCAGGTTCATTTTTTTATTTAATTTATAGAGCACATTTAAATACAACAAATGAAAATAGGCTAAATAAAAGCAATTATCTAGTTATGTTAATTGTGGGGACTCAAACTCAAAAGATGGGCCTTAGATAATATTTGTATTTGGCAATAAATGGGGTAGACCTGACAGTGAGGGGTAAATTGAGGGCAGCAATGAACAAGACTGAGAGATCACAGCCAGGCTGGTGGCTCTGTGAAACTGTATTTAGGCACAGCAGGGCTTTAAAAGGGGACTATGTTATTTTTTTAAGCTTAATTTACTTTAACTGAACAGCTTAGGAGTCATTGAAATGGTTATATGACTTTTTTTTAGTTGAATGGTCAGCGTCTTAGGGCCTGTGAGGGGAAAACCACCCTTGCAACTTTAGACCGGCGAGTCGCTGGACTCAACGTCAGGAAATATTGCGTGATATCAAGTCTCGCAATGTAACAAATTGCTTCACGACACTGCACACATACAGCCATTCAGAAACTGGCTATCACACTATCGTCATGGCTGAGCCAGCAAAAAAGAAGCAGACAGCTAGGAAAGCATTGTCGGAGGAACAGAGAAAGAGGAAATGGCAGGCTGACCAAGTAAGTAAACATTGGAGCTGCCAAATATCTATTCTGAAGCTGTAGGGGGAGCTCTATAGAGAAACCTGCGAGCAAAAAGCGAAACAGCAAAGAAATGGCCAAAACTGCATAGCGCCCCTTTAAGATTATTTGGCATTACAGAGGAAGAGTCAGGGGTTCACTAAAATAATTGGCATTAATCGCCTGGGAACCAAAGATGTCTGTACAAATATTTCTGCAAATTCTTCTTGTAGATGCTGCAATATTTCACTGTATATGTGAAGAGTTTGACGTGCTAGATTAAAAAAATGCACAATAGATATACTGTATGTACCCAATTCCATAGCAATCAATCAAGTTGTTTAAAAGAAATGTCATCATGTTGATGGCAGCAAACTAAAAGGCGAAGTCATTAGGGTTCATCCTCTGGGGACCAGGGGTGACTGTACCAAGTTCCATGGCAATCCGTCAGTGCCAAAAATGCTGGACCGACTGACCGACACACTCACTTTGCGATGCTTAGAGCTGTTTTGCTAGGGTGGTAAAACCTCTCAATAACTTATGGATTTTGACTGGGAAATAGCCCATGTATATCTGTCACTTTGTGTGTATGTGTGAGAGAAAGAGAGAGAGAAAAACACACACACACACACACACACACTCCGATTTCAGTATTGATATCACAGATTTCACACACCAGGCACCAAACTGTCTGAACACTTTAAAAGAAGCCCCTTGCAGCAATAAAGCCTCTGTCTTATGCCAACAGAGACTCATACGCATTCAATCAATGGCAGTCTTTTCTAATTGTTTGAAAAGCTTTTGCCGTACCACTGTGAAGCACATAGTGCTTCTGACATCGATTCATAGGAAATGCCTCTGCCTATGTTTGTCATTTCGTTTTGGTTGTTAATACACCCTCTCTAAAACACAAAAAGATCCCAGGCCAAAGGTCTAAGATCAAGTGTTGAAGGATTAATAAAACAGTGGAGGGCAGGGAACTCATCTTTCTTCCTTCTTCTGTGGCATCCATAAATCATGACCCATTATCAAGGCCCATCACAGCTGAAACAGACAGACTTGGCACAGCCAGTCATCCCGGGTCGCAAGTCCAGTAATCTATATTTCAGGAGTTCTCTTGTGAAAGCGAAGACCCTCTGTTGTTTATGATGAGTTATAAAAGATTCCTTTTTGTTTTCCTTTATAGTTTTTTTTTAATCTTAGTTTTAAGTGCCTCATCAATCTTTCATAGCTCTTCCTGTCTTTTGTGTGATGGCTTTGATGTTAGCCTGCACTTTCCTTACCTGAATCCCATGTTTTTTTCATATCCTCTGCAAAAAACAACTATGCATTCACAATGCATTCCACATTGTAATGTCAAAAGTATTAGTTTATGAAAATACAGTGCCGTACATATACACATTGATAAGGATTAAACAGGTTACAGTTACAAAACCAAATTTAATTAGATATCTTATAAATTGTGGTTAAAAGCCCCAATTGACAGCACTTGCGTTTTAGAATAAAATAAAAAGCAATTGCACCAGCATATTAATGCTTCTAGACTGAAAGTTTTTTATTTGTTACAACTAAAGAGATGATCATACTGAGAATAATAGGCAAATATTGCAGCCATAAAATGTGCTCCACTTGTTTAGTTTAAGGATGGATGCACCAAGTACATGCAGTGCCAAGGCAGTTCTCTGCTTGAGGCTCAGGGCACCCCAGCTGTTGGATGTACAGCACAAAGTAGTGCAGGGTCAGGTGGGGGTATCATTAATTAAAAGCATGTGCTCAATGGAAGTGCCTCTCTGCAATGCAATAAAACATGTTTATAGGCGTCCGCTGCCCACATTCTTTTTTTCCACTTTTCATCTCTATGACAAAATGCCCTCTTGCTGGTCAGAGCATAATTCTCTGCCCACTGACAGCTCCAGGATTACGACTGTGGGGAAAAGGGTGAGGTGAGACGGAATGGGAGGTGACAACTGGGCTCCTCAAAGTCATCATGGATTGCAACAGCATGCATGCTGATCAGTTGTGGGAGAGATGAGGGAGGAAGGATAGCAGGACAGGATCGTATGGCCCGGGCTCTGGGAAGAATAGCCACCTGATCCCACAGCTGCTGGTGCAGCCCAGGCGCCTCTCACTCTCCCACTCAATAGGTGGAGACAGAAAGGGCTGACATGAGCAGAGTGATATGACTGGAGCCTCAGCTGTGTTTCCATCAGCTCTATGTGTCTGCGTTCACACCTAGGCTGTTCACATCAGTTTTTAGATATACAGTATCACTATCAAAAGCAGTGGTGGAGTGTAACTTTAAAGTAAAGTACTTTACTTGAGTTTTTTCTTGTCCTGCCACTTTCTACTTTTACTCTGCTACTTTTCAGAGAGAAATATTATAGTTTTCACTACACTGCATTAATCTGACAGCTTTAATTACTGGTTGCTTTACAAATTAAGATTTAGTTTATAAAATACAATGTTTTATTGCAAACAAAACTACTCAACAATATATAGGCCAATAAGTACAGCTGAAATGATTATACCATTAAACACAGAACTGTTTGTTTCCAATATCTAAAATGTGAGGATCATTCCTGCATTGAGCACTTTTACTTTTAATACTTTAAGTACATTTTCCTGATTATCTATACATACTTTTACTTAAGTAACATTTTCAATGCAGGATTTTTACTTTTTTGTTTTTACAGTTTGATATTAATACTTTTACTTAAGTAAAGGATCTGAATACTTCTTCCACCACTGTTAGAGCTTACACACTGCCTGCGTGACATGCACGTGTCACGTGTGGCTTGAGCCGCGCTGATAACAGGTGCATGCTAGAAATAGATCCAACGCCTATTTTTCACATGACGCACAAGCGTGTTAGCAGCATTTCCAGGCAAAATAGAATAGGAAAAGATGTTTATGTGTCGTTTTGACACGAATATTAATAAATGACGTGTTGATGTTTGAAAGTCTCTAGGTTTTGACATCAATGCAGATATAAATGTAACACTTTTTTTTTTTCTTAAACCAATTTTGTATGACGTCAACCATCAGGTAGGCTTACAGTATGGGCTCTTTACAGCTACACAAAGTTGTTAATGTTATTGAAATAAACAGACAGCCCACTTACCCATTTCCACTTACCCACTTACTCCATTCAGAGTTTGAATCTGTCGGCGCTATGTCCTGAGATGGTCGCCCAGCAGCAGCAGTGCCGCATCAGACTCGTTTCTGATGTGTAGGACAAAATCCACGCAGCTGACACACAACAGAAACACCATCCGTGCGACGCAGCCAGTGTGTAGCTGGCCTAAGTGGGTTGTCTGTTTATTTCAATGACATTAGGTTAGAATTGGTGCAATATTTTTTTTTCTTTTTTTATGAGATTTATATCTGCATTGATGTCAAAAACCTAGAGACATTCAAACATCAACATGTCATTGATTAATATGTATTTATGTCAAAATGACATGTAAACATCTTTTCCTATTCTATTTTGCCTGGAAACGCTTCCAACCCACTTGCCTGTTGCATGAAAAATAGCGTGCACAAGTTTTGACGCGGCTCGAGCTGTGCGTGAGACGTGTGTGTCACGCAGGCAGTGATAGTGTCAGCTCTAACCTGTTAACTTGGGAGCCAAAATAAAAACGGACACGCCACACAGCATCCAGTGTGTAGCCGGCCTAAATGGTAACAGCACCCAATCAGAGAACAGGCATTAAGTCAGTAAACTAACCCATTTATGTCAAACACAAAGTTTAATACGCTACTAGTTCATGTTGTACAGACATATTAATTGCATTGTGTGTCTGTTAAGAGGCACAAAGGCACTCTAAAACTTGCCCCGTTAACTGTCGTTTTAGCTCAGTGGAAGCTTGTACACGTAGCTGCAGCTACTCAGTGTTGCCAGCACCAATTCAGGTCAGGGTTTTTTCAATCGGAAGTACTCGCATATTTACAGCGTATGCATGTAAATATGGGAGCATGGGATTATGTCGTATCCTGCTTTAATTATATTCTACACAGTAAACATACATTGTTCCATTTACTTTGTGATCTATGCACAGCCACTATGAGGGCTCTATACTGTGAGTCTTCTTAGGGAACCCAGAGAGTGAAATAAATGAATTGGACAATGTAGTAGTAAATATAGTTTGGGTTTAATTTATGATCACAAATGCAGCCTCTCCTCTGTCTGCCTCTCCCCAGCTCTCTGTGTCGATGTTGGCTCGGGGTGGGCCGTGTCAATGAGCTACAGCTGCAGCCTGTTGCACGTCATGCGTCCCATCACACCACACCTCTTTTGGCTTAGATTAGGGTCAGGGTTTGCGTCATGTGGACGAGGGAAGGTGACAGTGAATGGGATGAATCATAGTGACTGATCTCTACGTTTGTTCTGAACTTTACTCAGTGTTTAATGTTAGGAACATTATTTTATTTAGAATTTAGATTTGCTTGAGATGTGATAATATCAACAGCAAAGTCAATGTATAAACTCTATTTATCAAGTTTATATAATAACTGTTGTAACTATTGGTGCTCTAGAAATATTTAAAACATGATTATCATAGTAGGCTAGTAGTACCAATACAATTCATCCCTATCAGTGTACCAAACATTCAGGAAGCACCTATTTTAAAGTTGAATTAAGTTCTATTTTATCTAATTTTTGGGTCGTGAGCATATGCTCAAACCTTAACCCTTCTGTCAGCTTTTGTCGGTTTGAAAAAACTCTATATAATTGCTGGCTCATTTGACAAATACTTTCACATAGTTTATTCAAAAGATCTATTTGTTCCATTGACTCCTGTCTAATAACTTTCTCCAAAGTTCAGCAACACTTACTTTCTAATTCCACTGGAATGAATTGATTGAGCGGGCCTGCAGCTGTGTACTGAATTCAGGAAGGATCTTTGCTTATGATTACAACTTTTCATTTAAAAGTATGAATGTGCCATTTATTCTTTTATATGTTACTTATCTTGATTTAGCAAAATGGCCTGCCAAGCAGGCTATGGACAACAACAATATGGCAGCTGTCTCAGGTGAATTAGATTTTTTTCTTATTGTCATGGCAGAGCTGTCAAGTTGCATGCCTGTCACATGCCTCAGAACCTGATTTTCTGTGGTCTACGGGTTCAGACCAGAAAAAGAAATAGATGTCATGCTGCTCTTTGCATCACATGGACTAGAAAATATAAAATATGTGTTACACTTGACGTGTGACAAAAATTCAGGGATTCAGGGAGCTTTTCAGCTGCACAGTGAATGTGCCCTTGTCTTTCCAGCTGTCTTTTCTGGCTCTCTCTATCTGTTCCATCTGTTGGCTGTATCTGACTGCCTGCTTCTGCCTGTGCCTGACACCTCTCTATCATTTTCTCAAAGTCTCGTTCTCCCTTGGCTGGTCTTCTTCACTGTCCTATTTAAACCAATTTCCTTTCCTTCTCGGCCCTCTCTACCTCCTCTTTCCTATCTCCTTCTCTCTTTATACCATCATTTTGTCCCTTCAGAACCTGGCTTTCCTCCTCCCAATCCTAGATGGATTAACATACATTACACATTTCACAGTGACTCTGTAATAAAAGACTGTATTCAGCTTGTTTCACAGAGAGCATAAACCAGTATGCACATCTCCCCAAGGTCAGGACAAACCTGAATAGCCCACCTTAATTCATTTCAGGGGTGTGCCAGTACTTTGGCATGCCGTCTATTTCGCATTGCCTAGTGGCCCAGGTGTTGCTTTTAGATTACACTGTGTGCTCAAACAAGCAAAGAGAAGGTCTGTAATCACGTTAGCTGAATAAAGAGACACAGCTACTCACCCTCTTTAAAAATTACAGCCATTGTCAACACTCAGGACCATTTATCCCTGAGGCTCTCTGATGAGAAACATGAAGCTGTGTCTGGCTATGAGTGTGTCATGGTAGACATGATAGTGTTGCAGCAGTAGGTGCAACGGGGTTGGAAGAGACAGGACAGCAGGCCACAGAGAAGGTGAAAATAGCCAGCTGAGTCACTATCACAACATGAAAAAGACATGCCATCAGACACCATGTCTCAACACTCACCCAGACCCTTCTTCCGACCCTAGACAGGTCTCTTCGGAGACGCTTGGCAGACAACAGAGCATCTGCTATTATCTCCAAATTAAGTTAGGATTCCCTCATTCCCCCGTCACTGATCTGTCTGTCTGGGTAATGCAATCACTACAGCAATACACACACAGTATATGACAAATCATATTGTTGCCTGTATGTCTATTAGAGAAATCACTCAAACAAACTGGAGCAGTGCCATTTCACACCATGACCTCGCCACCCACGGTCTAAAAAATAATTAATAGTGTTGTAGGACGACCAGGCACACAACATTAACTTTAATTACAGTATTACTGTGGTTGAAAACTAAACAATCAATGAAAAATGCCTCATAAAATTGGACTGGAGGACATTATCATCTGAAAACACACAAATCTGTCTCTCTGCCGTGGGAGAGTGGGGAATTGATATTATTGATATTGGCCCTGAGCTTGTACTTGCCATTCAAAAAGAGTGTATATTTGAAAATAATGATTTAACGTGGGAGGCATGTGGGCTCTAATAACTAAAACGATAGAGCAAACAAACAGTAAATACTCTTACATTCAAGCTTACAGGATTATTCTGGGTTAATACAACTTGTGCCATATTTTTGTGGTTTTGTTTATTGTTTCTATAGGGAGACGAAGCCGTGACATCAGATTTGAGCTAGTCTCTGTTCAACTAGTGTCTGTAGCTCAATGCAATCATTCATTCAGCATTTCTTTTGCTGTTTTTCCTGAAATAATGAAGCGTTTTACTTTCTATGTCAATCAGCATCCTACGGAAGAGGATTAGGGCCACTGGTGAAAAATGTGTGTGAGTTGACTTTATTCTCAGAATTCTGAGAATAAAGTCAGATTTCTCACTTTAATCTCAGAATTAAAAAAAAGAATTCTGACTTTTTTCTCAGAATTCTGAGAATAAAGTCAGAACTCACATACATTTTTCACAAGTGGCCCTAATCCTCTTCCGTAGCATCCACTATAGCACTTGTCATTTTTTTTGTTGAGAAATTGACATTTTGTGACAAAGTTGAACTTACATCACCGTAATTTTGTCCATAGCCATACAATTCACCAATACTCTCTTCTAAAATAATTTTTCGAATTTATAAACTGTAATCTCTGTAATGAAATCTTTTTTTGTTGCATCTAGCATCAGCCCAGGCTGATCTCCACACTTTCACAGCTGAACACATGGAGCTACTGTAACATTTGTTTAAATATTTTCTGTTCACTTTTTATGCCAGTAACATTTTTTAGTTTACACCCAAAAACTAATAATTTAAAACAGCCAACTGTCTTCTGTTTCAAGAGTTAGTCAATTGCACTTCCATAATCAAGGCTATATTAATTAATCTATAAACATTTACATATCTTTTTTGTACACCTTTGAAGTGTTTGTTTTGTACCTGACCATATTAGACACATTAGATTGTTTTTTAAAACAAAATTGCCGTTCCTAGAGAGACACACTACCTTATTTTAGAAAGGCTCTGTTCCAGATTTGTAGTTATTAACATTTCAAACGACAATGTGATTTTGAAAGAGGTTGGACAAGAGGTCCAGCAGTCAAATTTGCTGAAAACTGTACAAGAGGTAAAAGATTTGCATTGCTTTTGTCTTCTTGATTTTCTTTCTGTCTGAATGTGTCTGAATGAGGTGTGTGTGAATGAAAAACAATCAACATTTATTTGTTCCTTATTAAAAAAACACTTGATAAGACAGTAAATCTAAGATGTGATTGAAGTTGTGAGTGTTCAGTGTTAATGTCATGATTTCAATATAAGTTATGTATGTATCTCCATATTATCTTGTGGATGGAGGTGTGCTCCATTACCTGTAATGTATTGTCTTCTCTGAACATAGTGAGTTCTCTGGGTTTCACAAAAAAAAAGAAACAATGACCTAATGGATGCTTTCTGCTTTACTTTATTTCCTTACGAAAGTGCCAGCATGTGTGAATTGAGCTTCAGCCCGCAGGAGACACGCATCTGCAACGTTAAGCCTCATTAAACTTCAGGATGTTCACTTTATGTCACATATGTCCCACAGCTCTAACCTTTTCCCCATTACACCTTATGATCACATGAGCAGAGACTAAGGAGCTCACAGGGATTTTTTTTATAAAAATGTGGGGAAATAATTTTTTGCACCTGTGTATTGTGTTGTTTCACCGTCAATGGCCACTCAATCAACTATAATAATACTAATGTAAACGTAAAAGTGCTATACAAACACACACACACACACATTTTGGTTTTTGTTGAAAATGTGTGCTGCATATAAGGCATCTCGAGTATGCATCATGAATTACACAAGCACAGATCTGTATGCAAACACCATACACCCAGAGTAGTTCAGTTATTGGTTTTATGCAATAAAACTCCCCCCCCCTAAAGTAGTTATTTTCCTTCTGTGTGCAGTGACCCAAAGTTATCAACTGGCAACCAGACTGGATCAGGGATTTAAGATGAATAACACAAATCAGCTTACTCACAATCACACAAAGGGCCGAATGCAGAGAGGCACTGTCAGCACTTTGTGAGAGGCGGCGACAGGAAACGAGTTCCACTGACACAGTGTAAATCATAGATCAGTTCATTAGCAAAATGGCACTGATGGACTTACATTGGGGTCAGAACATTACCATGCGCTTGGAGGATCCTGACTCTTTTTTACAACCTTGGGCAATGTTTCACTCCCTGTATCCTTTTTCATTGAACATTTAAATTTTCTGTTCCACACCTCAGGCACAAGTAGAGGAAATGTACACGTAAAATAAGGCCAAGCCTAACAAAATCTTTCTTTCTCCCATTCAAAGTATAACACGCAAGCTCACAGCACAGCGCAATGAATGTGATGACGTACATGTAGATCTATATAGCAGTCTTATCTGCATTTTCTCACAGAGACATTATGTTTAAAATGTTGTCACATAATCTTCCGCATTAATTCTCCACAGCAAACCTGTAAGTGATGATACTGTATCGAAGCCTAAACACATCTGCAGATGTAACCAGGCAACAATCTGAATGTCTATGAACTGCCAACATTAATATATGTCTGATATCACAAAAACAGAGACTTATGCAGAGGTTGAGTGGTCAGCACTGCTGTCTTGTAACAAGAATGCTCAGGGCTTGTGAAGTTTGCATGTTGTTCCTACATTTATGTATCAAGTGTGAATTTAAATATGAATATGGGCACTGTGATGGACTGGCAACCTAGTAATCTGCCTTTTGCACAAGGCATTGTGATAAAGAGCTAAAAAGCAGAGAGAGACTGGATAAATGAAAACCATGTTATGAAGCAATTATGGAATATAGAATTGTTTATGAGTGCCCCAGTAGAAAAAAGAATTCCTCTGTGTGTGACAAGGAGGCATAGCAGGCTCTTAGTCACAGAATGAGTTCTCCTGCCTGCACAAAAGTGTCTTTCTTTTCTTCCCTGGCATGAATTACCTTTGCCTCTGGAGCCCTCTGTTTTGAAAGTCAAAAAGGGCATTCATGTGGTGTGCAGACACCCTCTTCCAAAAGAATTACATTTTTATTGTAAAATCAAAAAACGCCTTTGAGCTTGGGGCAATTCATTGATTAATTTATTTTTGCCAGTTACAGAATCATATAGGGCATAGGCAGAATGACTTCTTCAATTGCTGTACTTTCATGGCATTACATTTATGCACAGCTCAGTGCTTAAATAACCACTGTATTATAATCATTTAGTTATTTAAAAAGGCCATCACCTGTATCTGAACCCAACATGCAGTATAATTCAGCTGCCTTGAAGTGTGTGTGTGTGTGTGTGTGTGTGTGTGTGTGTGTGTGTGTGTGTGTGTGTGTGTGTGTGTGTGTGTGTCATTATCTGTTATCAAGCGGTCCTGTGTTGGCTCTGTTGCTGGGGCTGCCATTGCTGCGTTCTAGCTCTCACTGAGTATTTTGGAAACAGCAGCAGCCGGCCGCTGCCTGCTGAGAACATCTCAGTCCATACGAGGTCAAGTAAAGGGGAAGCACAAGTCTCTTTGGGCCTGGAGTGTAGTCTGCTTTACTACTGTGTGAGAAGTGTATTCTCCTCTCACTCCAACAGACAAGAATGAGTGTCATTCCCCTGAGAGGAGCTGCCACAGGCAGGAAATGTGCTCTGAGAGGATGAAGGCACAGTTGACCAAAGGCGGACACACACAACTGTGAAGAAATTAATGGGGGCCAGAATTAGAGCAGCAAAAGGCAATGGCACTTAAATAGAAAGGTGTAGCCAACAGGCTTTTTACCAAATCTTGTTTATTCAACATAAAATACATTCTGTGAGTCGAACACTCCCTCCTTCAGGACCTGTAAGAGCCACAGAAATACAATTACACACCTGGAGAATTCTGCACCGGCAATCACTAAACATGATTAAAAAACATTAAAAATGAGGTGGTCTCCCATGCATCTTAATTTTGAAAGCACTACTGGGATTTATTGTTTATTATCTCTAAGTGGTTATAAATTATGATCACCATTATCATTTTGATATTAATTGGTCAGCTTCATATTTCAGCTTCCATTCAAGATTATATTCCACCTTGAATGCTAGAGGGCCCATTATCTGTGTTGTGCTGTAAATGGCTGCCACGTATGTAATAGATGGGTTTGAGAAGAAAATTGTGTATAGAAAATCTTTTAAGAATTTATTATTATTTAATTGAACACAGACTTTCTTCTACAGAAAGCTCTACTGTTATTGGCTTCAATCACAAACAATGGCCTTTAAACATAAAGTTTGGTTTCTGTTATCCAGGACAACCCCTAATAACATCATCGGGTTATATTATTACTCAGTTTTGGATTAGCTGACGTCAGGCACTGCCAAGATGGTGATAACCGGAGCCACTGGGAGCCGCCCACTTTGAACTTTATTTTGGCTTTTCAGAAACCTATGCATTGAATCTCGGAGAATATGTCTATATTTTATACAGTGTATGTTTGTCACACACACACATATAGGAGTGGGAGGCAGGAAAAACACTATGGTGCTCCTTACGATCGTTAGTGTAGGAGGTTTTTCAGCTCTTCTCGTGTCAAAGTAATGGCTTCCAGGCGTTTTAGAGGGTTCACACTCAATACTGGATTTGATCAATATGAGATGATGGCAAGGCCATGCTTTCCAGGTCGTCCCTCTTTTTTTCTGGTAAGAATTTCTTCTTAGAAGGCTGGGGAGATTAAAGAAAGCATGCTGGTGGTCAGTGGCTTTTGCATTGCGTAGGCTCACCTGTAGCAGGATGAGTCATATGACTTTCCCTCTTGTGCTCTTGTAAGGTTCCATCATTGAACCACTATCCCACTGCCATGGATTGTTGAGACTTCTCCATGCACATTGTGGGTAGGTGAAGTTATGCAAGAAATCTCTACTCTGTTAAGACTTGATGGTCAATGGTAACAAAATGTTGCAAAAATGTTGTACTGGAAACAGACTCTGTCCTCTTTTCAATTGAAACACTCAGTAGCACAAATCCATTTGGGCCACTGAAACAGAGGGAGCTGTGAGCAGGACTCTCTCTCTCTCTCTCTCTCTCTCTCTCTCTCTCTCTCTCTCTCTCTCTCTCTCTCTTATATGTGGGGAAGTTGCATTCAACCATGGCTGTCTTGTACAGACAGTTGTCCAAGCTATTGATGGTGTGGGCAATGTTGTGGGCCAAAATATTGTACTGATACTGATGCTGTACATGCAATAACATATTTTCTTCCTGCAGAGAAGGATGACTTACCTGCTAATAGGCACAACAGCAGAGCCATGTTGCAGCCAACTAATGCTGCTGTACGAGGATGTAGATTTTATTCACCTATTTCACTTTCATCTATTCATCACACTTCTGCAGGGAAACAGGTTGCAGATAGAGCTGTTGTCATCCCTAATATTTTCAGACTGAAGATCTTTCCCCCTTCAATAAATTGTTGGAAGCACCCTGCAGTCCAGGGGTCTCTTAGAGCCAGCAAGTTAAAATCCCAATCTGGTACCTGCAGACTGTCTGAAGTCTTCCGCTCATCTTCTGCTTCCATTGTGAATCTCCTGAACTGTCTCATTAATAAATAACATTTCCATTCACTGTGAATGCATTTGTGCTGCTACAAAAATGTTGTATGTGACTCATATAGCTTCACCTACATTTAGAAATGCAATATCTATATCACATGGAGGAAGGTTGAAAAATGGAAAGCATTCAGTCAAAGGTTTCTTGGCAAGTAAACACTATATACATACATTTTGTTTGTTTGTTTGTTTGTGTGTGTGTGTGTGTGTGTGTGTGTGTGTGTGTGTGTGTGTGTGTGCGTGCGTGCGTGCGTGCGTGCGTGCGTGCGTGTTTGTGCTCTCTACTGGTGCAGGAGAAATGTGCACAGGAAGCAGAGTGGTGGAGGCGAGGGCAACATGACAGCACGCTTGGCTTGTTCAGCTGGTGACCCCACTCATCACCTTCCTCCAGGCTCTCCCTCCTCCAAAAACAATAGCATATTTTACTCTGCCTGTCCAAGCAGTGGGCAGTGGATTGGCAGCTGCCCAAAAAAATACAAGTTCAATAAAGTATCCGTGCGTGGGAGACCTTGCACATATGGACAAAATAAAGGCATTCAGTGTTGGATTTAGCACCATCAAAGGTTTGTGACAGCTTTGCATTGGTGTGGGGGGTTTTACATGGCAAGGGAATGTTTCAGGCATACTCACATTGTATATTGTAGGGATTATGTTGATATCATTTTTCTTTGTTTTGTTTCTTTTTTGAAAGGAGAACATTGAGATAATACTCATAACTACAAGGAACAGGTGAATATCTGATTGCCAGTAGTTACTGCACTGCAGAGTGTTGGAAGTGTTTTATGGTATATTTTCAAATCATGCCTGAGATAGAATCATCAAACCAAGATGAATGAATTATGAATGCCCAGATGACACATTAGTCACACTTGAGACAAGTGGCCTACGGAGACTAAATAAAAATAAGAAAAGGAGCTACTACTTATGTGCTGCATTTAATTTGATATTAATCAATAGGCCCTGCTAGGTTCTATAAAATGTTTGACTACTACTATATAGGTTTTACTTTGGTTCTCTCAGATGCATTTAATGTTGTACGTTTGTATCATTGTAGGGTTTGTATAGATTAAGCAGTGACATGCTTGATATTGTATAAAAAAATACCTTGTGTCAAACATTCCGTTGCCATGATCATACATTGTGAGGTAAGAATTATCAACTCACTGGCTCCACAGGACCTCACTGCAAAACTGAAAATCTAACAAAGAATAAAACATTTTCTCTTCATTATCTAACACACTGGTGTAAATTGTGTTCTGTTGTCACATCTTCTAAACTGCATGGCAAAGCCGTACAATAACACAGTCAACTGAAATTCCAGTCAGTAAAATCAGAGCAGTGCTAAAGGAGAGAGACGAGCAAAGCTGAGGTGGAAGGGCGTGTCTGATGAGATTCTGTAAGCACGCATCAGTCTCCATCTCACCCTGCGTCACGCATATGATTGTATGCTTGGCTGTGAAAATCTCTGAATGGTGGCAAATCATAGTTATTTTTACACAGATATTTAACACAAAGGGTCCATTGATATGAATCAGAGATGGGAATATACACTGTCAAACAAAGTACAGCAACATTTTACCTTTTGGAATATAAAAGCTGGTTGAAGGATCAATGTATCCTTTTATGCAAGTCCATTTTGTAATCCTAGTCTTTGTACCTTCAGGTGCAATTATGTACCTCAAGGGACCAAAATGTTCCTCTAAAAATAAAATGTGTGAGCGTTGCTAACTCATGCTAGAAGTTCCTGGCTCCTGATTCGGGCACAGATCTGTTGGAAGCTTGCTGTTAGCTGCCCAATAGCGTTGGGCCTAACTTTTCTTTTGTTAACTGTTGGATTGTAGATGGATGTTCTTTTGAAAAGTCTTTCTTAGTTTTTAGTTTTTCTTGTTTTTTTGTATATCGTTATAATGAGCCTGTATGTCACATAGGAGCCACTAAAAAAAACTGACTGGGTTGTCTTATTTCACAGTTTGTGGGTTGGTGGGAATTCCAGATACCTAAATGTATGTGCACAAGCACCTCATCAAAGCGTTGTTTGTTTGTGTGGCTACATTAAACATGTACAGTAAATTCTTGCCCTATTAATATTCTCGTAGGTTCATCCCTATAGTGCTGAGTCTATCAATCATACCGCCAATTCTTTTCACACATAAGGAGCAATTCATCTTAGGTTTATTAATGTAGCTGAAAAGCAGATACGCTGTTTCTGTAGTGCATTAAGCCAATTCAATATATTTTCAATGTTTAAATGCAGTTTGTTGTGCTTTTTAAAAGAAATCTTTCTCATCTTTTTTTAGTCGCCACAGGGCCATAGGGATAAAGTGATGCTGGATTCGTCATGGCACTTTCATGGTGCACTTATAAATTTGAACTTGACAATACATTGGGCTGAATCAGAACTGGTTTTGTAACCGTGCCCTTGACCTCAGAGAACACCTTTTGTTAATGTTCTTGTAAGTGTCTTTCAACTTTCCTGAAGTCAGATCATATTTCATGTTTTTATTGAAAAGAGTGCACATTTGAGTTCATAATCACCTCTGCATTACGCCAGGGGCCCATTCCTCTCTCGCTTCCCTGATTTATGTTTCACTTATCTCTGCTCGTGGGCTTCTATGAAGTGTGAATGTAGCTATTGGCTGACCTGGATATCTGAGAGCATTATAAAGCACCATAGGGAGTCTCAGACTTTGAGAAATTGTATGGACAGGGCAGTGCTGTCTGTGAGTATATATCTATTGTTAAAACATCCTCTAGTCTGCACTGAGGGCCACCTCCAGGGGCACATTAGGGGCTGCATTTATCTATTATCTCCCACTTATTGTCAGTGAAAGAGCAAACCACAGGATGTTAAAACCAGATTGTGTGTGATGTGTAGGGTTCAATAAATGTGTCCAAATGAGTGAATGAAATGCTGTTGTAGACAATGAACCATGTGACCTTGAAGTCATACAGACTGGTTTGGAGGTTGGGATTCTGTGGACTAACTCTGCTTGGGCAGTGGTTGTTTACCTGAGTGTAATTTGCACATAAGGGAGAGCGTTCCAGCTGTGATGAAAGGGAACTGATTCATAATTCATGGAGTTGTAAATGTGGGTGCAACTGGCTAATGGGCGATGTGGTGTTATGTAATGTACCAGTACCACAGCATAATGAAATGTAGGGAGTATTGTATGACCCCACTGTAATTGGAACCAAGATTTTCTAATGAATTTTGGAGTTCTGGCTATACTTATCAATTTAATTTCACTTCACTATAATGCAAGATGACCCTCTTTCTGTTCAAGGTTAGAAGCTTATCAAGAATCTATATCCGGCTGCCAGCTACAAAAAAAATAAGTGGCATTAAAAACCAAACAGCCACACTTAATTTGCCAATTTCAAATCTTTTCTTATCACTGTCACTATAGAGATGAAGATAATCAACATGAATCTCTCTTTTTAAGTGACTTTAAGAGCACAGGTCGGACATTCTTAAAAAATAATTCATACAACAGAGATAAAAGCTAGGTAGGAGAACAGATTGGAGAGAAAGAGAAGGAGAAACAAAAAATCAGTCTGAGGAAGAGATGGCAATAGCATGCTAAGGAAGCACAGTTCCTTTGTTCTTATGCCACACACAGGAAAAGGCCACATCAATGATGTTGGCTGTTTCCAGCAAAAAAGCATAAAAGAGAGAGAGAGAGAGGGAGAGCAAGGCGAGAAGAGGGAGAAAGTGAGCGTAATCCATTTGAGATTCTGGAAGGGACTCAGTCCCCCCTGTCACTCGTCCATCCTTCACAGGAAACACAAAGAGCATTATGCATGAAGCCCAGAAGGTCTCTAAGCACGCACCATGCTGTCACCCGGCTCCACTGTACAAAGTTACTCCGATACCATTTCTTTAGGAATTCACAATGCTGCATGACACAATAAAATACGTCCAAATCAATGGCGGGGGGGGGGAGACCCTTTCAGCCTTGACCACCTCCTCTGTTCTCCGATTGAAGTAGAACAGCTTAACAGGCAGTCCCCTTTCAGATATGACATCTCTTTCCTTGTGGGTGGAGGTTAAGTAAGAAATGGCAAGGGAAAGTTAGAAAATATATTCAAATGCATTGTGTCTTTTTCTTTGGAAATCTCAAAGTGCTGTCTTGGATTTTTCTGATTTTTGTGGATTTTCTCTTGGGTAGAATTGAAAAACTTCCTTATTCTGCTGGAAAGTTTAATAAAGGAAAGCAAGCTCGGGACGTGGCAACTACCCAAACATTGTGCAGGTGTGTTTTGCAGATAAATTGTAAAACACACTGTAGGGAGGGAAAATAAAGAAAAAGATAAAGATTGAGTCAGATCATGCAAAAAACAAGCAATATATGATGGCATGTCCTGATAAAAACCTTGTGAGAGAGACACGCATTCACCTTTGTATGCATTTTTATACTACTGCTGGCACAAATCCCAGCATGTCAAGCAATCTGCAATAAAAAAAAGTCAAAGATCTTGACTTCCACCTGTGTGCAGGCATGTGTGTTTATGCTGACAGTTTTCAAATCTTTGAGGGATATATTTAGTCTCCTTTTCCTGTATTTATCCACACGGCTGTACATAATAAAATATGTTTTAATTTTTATTAATATTACAAATATGTCTTTGCTCTGTAAAGTAAATATTAGAGCCCTACCGATATATTGTCTGGCCGATATTATGAACCAATATTAGGCATTCATAAACTATTGGTATTGGCATTTATAATGGCCGATTAAAAAAAAATATACTGTATACATTTTTTTGGGATACATTAATATTTTAAAAATAAAATAAAAATTGACTGTAAACCATGTTATGAGTTTTGGCATTGCATTGTTTGTCCACCAGAGGGCGCTCTACAACATTCCTTTTTTTTGTTATTGTGTTTTTGTTCAAAGGACTTTAAGTTTCATATCTTAAATTTGTATTTTTATACACTTTATTTATCAGAACTTTAATATATTGATGTTGTGAAAATAAAACAAATCTGTTTGTTTTGTTACGCGTTTCTGGATTAAAAAAATATATATTGGCTGATATATCAGAATATTGGATTTTTAGATAACCAAATATATGTTTTGGATCGGCCTTAAAAATCGGTCGGGCTCTAGTAAATAGTTACCATGCAAGGGCTTGATAATTTGTCAAAGTTCAAACTCTAAAGTCCTTTCCACCCCAAACATCTCTACTAATCTATGTTTAGTTGAATATGTACACATTGGGCTGCAACTGGAAAGTGGACCATGACCCAGAGTTTAAGAGGACAATGTTCACCAATAACAACATGAATATTTACATCAAAGAGATGTATTGTATCTACTTGAGAAATACTATTTACACAACAGCATATTGGAATAATTGCAAAGTTGGCTAGTGAAAAATAAATTTTTATTTATTTTGGGTATAAAGGCCGATGTATTTGATGAAAGACTTTTCCCGCCTTTATCAGTGAATGCTGAAGGGAGCTCCATGCACCTCTGACGTGATATACCAAATGTGCACCATATGTTGCACCTTTGGCACCAAAGAGCAATGCTCTGCAGTCTCTCTTCACTCACAGTCTACTATAAAAGTAACGTGTTAGAGAATGATCTGTTCAAGGATATTCCATACATCTATGTAATGTATCTTCCATTTACAGATGTTCATATAAACACCATACCTTCTCACAACGAAGAAGAAAAAGGCTGTGTGATGGCTAAGCTGTGTGGGAGGCTAAAACACGTGTCACTTAGAATTCAGCTGTGTCACACCCCGGACCAAACCAGTGCAGACAAATATTGGTTTTGTGTCAAAAAGCTACTTGAAAGTTGGATGTGTTAATCTCCCTGCTAATGGCCTGGCAAAGGCCTCCTTATTATTCTGGCCCCAGCCTCCCTCTACTGAGGGTGTCTCCACAAGGTTAATTAGTGGAGGGTCCCCTAAGGTTCCCCATGCGATGTGGGCTTAGCATAGTGGAGGTGCCTCTACACAAACAAGGTTAATGGAGCCTCAGATAACTCCCTCCTTTTTTCCCTCATCCACATGAAGAGTGTTACACAGTAACACTCTTCCTTAGTTATTCATTAGCCTTTAAGGTGGAGAGGCTGGCTGGCTGGCTGCCTTGGGAGTTTGAACTGTAGGTATTAGCCATTGAGATGACATTCACATCTGCTCGGGGTCATTGCATTATTTAAGTAATACTTTAGTTGGCAATGGGAAATGGCAGTATGGTAAACAACCAATTGCTATTTCCAGCTATATTGCGTGATGAAATCCAAGAACTTTAATCATCATGTGTCATTGTGCAGAAACAGCAACAACGGAAAACATTTTTGCTACTAAAAAATGCATTTGGATATCATTTTGCCCAGAAAACCATTTTAGGAACTATCATCAATCAATGATCTTGCTGTGTAGCAGTTTTTCTGATATAGGCAATAATGTCCTATTGAGCTAATCTTGAGCCTGTGAGTGTATCCGTCATCATTTCCCAAGAGAGGGAGGCAGTAACCAAAGGCTTAAATCAAAGAAATAACCCACAGCAAGAGCGGGCACCCTGCAAAGGTCACTGTGTCACAAATGACTTTGCAATATGAGTCACACTCTGAATGGCACCTTTGAATAAAGTGTGTCTTCAAGCCATTCCCTAAGGCATATAGTTGAGCACACTCCACTTTGCCATGCACACGCTTCTTCTCACCTTGGCTGCCCCACCCCCCTCCTCTTTCCACCTCTGTGACATCCGTCAGGAACAACATGATTTATCACACCATCATCCCCTTCAGTACAATCCTGACTGCTTTGATTTCTCTATTGACATTTCCGACCATCCCACCTGCATGCATTTTTCATGCTTAACCTGGGATGGCGAGCATGCGAGCAAATAAGACACCATATCTCTCATAGCCTGCCTGGAGATTCATGTGCAAGAATCATGTTTACTTTATGTTCCATGAGTAGAGAGGCTAGTCAGTACAGCTCTGTCTGTCTCTGCACCATCTTGTCCATGTAAAGATATCGCCTTCAGAGAGAAAGGGATAAGAGGCACCCTGCTGCTTCTTCGAGGTCACAGGGAAGGAGGGTGCTGCTGATATATGCTGAAGGAAAGAGGAATGGAAAGAGGAATGAAAGGCAGGAGAAGAGAAGCTAAAAATTTTAAAACATGACCCAGTCGCCCTTTGGTGACAAAAGGTGGCACAGCGTGTGCTGAGAGACTTGTGAAGGAATCTGGCTCCTCTTGCACATCTAAGCACTTTCCCTGCCTCTGCTGGCCTTACCACTGTGTCTATGACTGTTTGTGTGTGTGTTTGTGTTTGTGTGTGTGTGTGTGTGTGTGTGTGTGTGTGTGTGTGTGTGTGTGTGTGTGTGTGTGTGTGTGTGTGTCATATGCAGTGTTGTTTTTGTTTGGGGTATGAATTCCAGGCTCCCCGGCGCAGTGAGCCATGCTGTGTGTGATACTGAAAGCTGGAATAAAACAGGGCCATCTATTGAAGCCAGCCTTTCAGATGTCACCTCTTCATGCTGTTGAAGTTGAGAGTTTGTCAGCATTCCTTTTCCAATTTGAGAATACAAAAACATCCTACATAACCCCTCCCTTTCTAAACATTATATGCATGGTGTCTTTCTAGATGTCTAGAAGCCCACCAACTTACCTCAATGCATTTCCTCACATGTATACATGATTAACAGATCAGTCACCTCCACGAATGCTGTTATATCATGATATTATGTCTCCGCTGCCTTGATCTGTGCTGGTTATTTCCATCCAGGAATCTGCTGCAAAACCTTCAGAAACCTCACACACTCGTAGAGCCCAAAATTTCACAAGCTCTGTTTGATGCATCTGTCTCCAAGCATGAAGACCCACTGACTATGTTATTCCACGGCACATTAATGGAGGGCCTCCAGCTGAGTGGGGCTGACAGACATCTGGGGGAGAGAGATAGCTAAGATCTGGCAGCTCCTGTCGCTGTATTGATTCACTTTCCAGCACTGACATTCAGAGCAGACACAAGCCAAGCTTCGACAATCTTATGTTCTTGGGCTGTTATGGATTTTATGGTAGAAAAGTGAAAGTTGTTGAAGGTGATGCTGAGGTATGGCAGTCAGCACTGGGAAAAAGTCTGCACTGCTCTTCCTTTGGAGTGAAAACTGTTTACTGGGTCATAATCTGTCCAAACTCTTTGGAAGCAAATGGGAGGATGAAAGGAAGAGCTCAGGCTCATACATATGCATAGTGGTGACATTGTGAACTCCATGGGTTAGCGCAATAAAAATGATGACTAATTATGTTTGCCGTCTGTCATATCAAAAGATGTGCTGACCATAGAGTGGCAATGACCGTCCCCTCCTCTGCCCATCTCTTTTTACTTTCTCTCTTAGTCCGATCTCCGTCACTCTCACATCTTTGCAGTGTCTTTCTTGCCTATTTTAATTTTCCTGTCAGGCAGTCTGCTTGCTGTCTGTGTGACTAAGCTGCGAGATTCCTTGCTTGTTGACTCAGCAGTTAAGTGCATTAATTCCCCATCCCTCTTACTCATTTGGTATTCCGTCAGATAGAAAACAAAACTGTTCTTTCGCTAGCTAATGCCGCATAAATCTATATGTAACCATATCATAAAACAAAGTTTAAAACTCTAGCTTTGAATAGAATCACAACACTGTCACAAAGCTGAGTAGCTACTTTCAAACTTGTATGCATTGATGTGCCCCTATTCTTATATGCGCTGCCTATACTTTTGTCGTCAGTGCGTCATATACATACATATATTCACAGAGGTCAAACCTAGTAAGTTAGTGCTTAGCCATGTCTGCATTCCTTAAAGGCTGAGAGACGGTTTGGGAGGGCAGCTTGAATAAAATGAAATGTACCTATCAGCATTCAGTCAGTCAGTCAGGCAGAAAGGGTCATTTAAGAGTCTAGACTTTGTGTGTGTGTGTGTGTGTGTGTGTGTGTGTGTGTGTGTGTGTGTGTGTGTGTGTGTGTGTGTGTGTGTGTGTGTGTGTGTGTGTGTGAGAGAAAGACAGCCAGTCGTCTATGTTAATGAGATGGGCAGAGCCTTGCTGTCATTGTCTCATTGACTTTTGAAGAGGGCCCTGCAGTCAACGGGACTGTGCTGAATTCATTTTTGAACCCACATCTGGGAACTGTGGTTAACAGGCAGGTCAGAGAGAAGAAAACGCACAGAGAGGAAGAGGCAGAGAGAGTAGAAACAAAGAGACACAGGGAGAACAGAGGGCAAGCATAGAGTGGAAGTAACACAGTGAGTGGAAACAGAGAGAGACCAAAAAGAAAAAGAGAGGGGGGTGGCGGATAAACAGAGATCCACAGAGACGTGTGGTCCAGATTCTGGGCAAGCTTAAGGTGTCAGCTGTTAGCTGTGAGCCCTGTGTTAGCCAAGCACCACTGCTATGTAAGGGCGGGGTTCAGAGCTGACCACACTGCCTGTTGGAAGCTTTGGCTTTTCATCTCTGGTATTGTGATAGCTTGCAGTTGCAGCTGAGTGGAAACCAATGATAGCTTATTGAGGGAAACCTCAAATGAGTTGCTCTGCCTGCACAGTTGATCACTATTCTCGGGGAGAGAGGGTGGGGGGCAGGGCCACTAAGAATGTAGAACCAGAGAAATAACCCGAAGGGGTAATAAAAAAAATGTAGACATTCTAACTTATCATGTGTGTTTGCTGGACGTATTTAAACATGCAGTATATCAATGATACCTTCATTTTCGTCTTAAGCCGTTCTCTCATATGAACTCTGGACAATACCAGAAGAATCCAGAGTTTTCTTTTCACACATGTAGGACAAAACAGAAGTTTTCTTTATTTATTTATTTATTTATTGTTAACATTAACATTTTGCATTTATCCTCTGTTATAATAATAAATACAAATTATTGATTTAGCAGGGGGGGTTAACCCTTTTGTAAGGCATTGTATCCGAGTCACATTCTTGGAAGGGGCTGAGCCCCCCTAAAGCTCTGATCTTAGATTCGCTGTTGGCCCTAGTTTTAAATAAACTCTTAAAGCAAGTACAAGAGCGAAATACCCTACTTTTCCAGTTGTGTGTTTTGCTCTGTATTATGTTTTTTATAATGTTTTGTTTTCCATATTTTACTAATTCTGAAAATGAGTATACATGTGTAGTAGCAATTGTGACTTCTTTTGGATGAGATAATATAAAGATATAGGAAAAAACATGCTCTTCTCTCTCTGCACTAAGGATTGCACCTCAGGAGACAAGTCTGTTAAACTCTTGACATTTGCAGACGACACAACGGTCATTGGCTTCATCTGGGACAATGATGAGTCTGCATACAGACAGGAGGTCAAACAGCTGGCCCTCTGGTGCGGTCAAAACAATCTGGAGCTACCCCCATCACCATACTTAACAACACTGTGTCTGCTGTGGAATCTTCCAGGTTTCTGGAATGTAGGTTGATGACAGCAATGTAAACAAAACAAAACAAAAAGTTAAAAACAAAAAAAAACTCAAATAGCCAAATTCCTTGTATGTGTACTCATGCTGGGCCAATAAAGTGTATTCTGATTCTGAAATATTAGCTACTGTGTTAAGTGCCCATTGTAATAAAAATTTGTGACACAAATAAAATATAAAAATGGTTTGTAAAAGTAGCACTAGTTGCTTTGAATACAACAATTTGTGATAACTGCAGACAAAACACACTTGTTCTGCAAGACAGGAGAACATCTGAAATGAGAAAAGCTGAATTGCATTAGTAAGGGCTACTGCTATGCTGACGGTCCTGTCTGAATATCAACTCCCTTGAGAGGAGAAAATGTCCCTGGTGAGACAAAGAAAAAAAAAAAACATAAGACCAAAAATGTTCAAGTGAATCCTCTTTAGTCGTTCTGCTTTGTCTTTGGCTCTTAGTGAATTTTTTGAATTATGTTGAGCGCCACTCTTCACTGACACAAAGAGCCATGGCAGCTGTTTTATACGTTCGGAAGGATTTGTTGACATACTGAAATATTATGCCAGTGAAGCACTTTTCACTTCATTTGTGCTTTTAACCGTCAAGGAATATTTCAGTGTGTGGAATATGGATCACTGGCTATCAAAAGCTCTCACCCAAAAGAAGGGGTTAAGAGCAAAAAAATATCAAATAAACATGAGATAGATTCCTTCCCAGTAGACATTAAAGTGGTTTACATTTACACATTTTAAAAGTTTGTCAAGAGTTTGCAATGTAAATTTAGTTTTGTGACCATAACATGGACTTACAAAAAGATATCTTGGTTGTAGCTATTCTTCATCATCTTGTCCCCTCTGTCTTGTCCTCCCGAGCCTGCTGACACTGATGGTTTCTAAGTGAGTATCTCATCCCTATCTCTCTCCCTCTGTCATAATCACTGCTCTTTATGATCGGTTTGCCCTCTCTGCCCTTTCAAGATGCGGCATGTAATGAGGGCTCTGGAGGGCTGTGTGAGTGGGCTATTTAGCTATTCAGACAAGATCGGCTCACACGTCCCACACTCTCCAACTTGACGCCCTACCAATACCTCTCAGCTGAGCACAGTGATTGTTTGTCCCACTCACAAGGTCACTCACTGATGGAGCTGGAGCTGCTCAGATATTCAAAATCAATGTTGGGCCTTTTAGCATATACTCAGTTCATGTCATGATTAAAATGAGCAATTTGATTATTATCCTATCCTATTTACAAATAAGGATTTATTATGACTCTTTTACAGAGTTAGGTAGCTACAAAGACAAACAGACAACTTAAAGGGTCACTTTTCCCAAATTACCAAAAAACACAATCAGAAACATTCATATTTTTCCACTCAGAAGAAATGTGCACTGTCAAATCAGTGAAATCAATTATTGAAATAATGAATGAATAACTGTTTTTAATTCATCGTGGGTTATTTAGTCAATGGCCCCTTGCCCACCTCCTCCCACCCTACTTCCGGCATCCTTCCTAATCTCATATACACAGCTGCAAAGTTTTGTGACTGCATCTTGCACGGTTGTGGCGCTATTGCGGTGACAAAATATGTCTAGACAGACAGACATAAATACAGTATAAACACCTGACACACACACACACACACACACACACACACACACACAGGAGATAGCCCAACTGCATGGATTACAGGATAGCATCAAATACCCTACCATTAGATAACAGCAGAACACAGCGTAAATTACTAAATATCTGTTTTTAATATTGTGCATATATCATCAAATGTCAAAGTCTGGAAATACAGACGTTAAGCTTTCATGCAACTGTTACATTTAACGTCCTCGTTGTCAGTCCAAACTTTAATACTGTTCGTGACAAAACCTGCATGAAAAAAAGTCTGTTTGCCTATTAGACTTTCATCTTCAAATTGTATAAATACTGCAGTGACCCCTGTGCGTAATGCTGCATGATGGCACTGCTGGCACTGGAGTACTACGCCAATTGAAGAAACAGGAGTGTAAGATGCTTCAGGAACCATGATGATGACTGACTTATATGCTGATTAAGATTCCTTAAAGCTGTGCTCTTGGATCTACAGTGGGGCTCGAAAGTTTGGCCACCCCAGATAAAAATATGTATTAGTGTGCATAAGGAAGCCAAGAAAAGATTAAAAAATCTCCAAAAGCATCAAATGACAGATTAGACATTTGTATAATATGTCACAAAAAGTTAGATTTCATTTCCATCATTTACACTTTCAAAATAACAGAAAACAAAAAAATGGCATCTGCAAAAGTTTGGGCACCCTGCAGAGTTTCTAGCATGCACTGCCTCCTTTGGAAAGCTGAGACCTGACAGCGTCATGGATTGTTCTCAATCATCGTCTGCAAAGACCAGGTGATGTCAAGCTTAAGGTTTTAAATGCCCAGACTGATCTGACCTTGCTCAACAATCAGCACCATGGCTTCTTCTAAGCAGTTGTCTAGAAAACTGAAACAACAGCAAGGAGAAGTTGACAACAGCAAGGAGAAGGCTATAAGAAGATAGCAAAGCGTTTTCAGATGCCAATATCCTCTGTTGAAAAATAAATATATGTAATTGAATGTAATTAAGAAATGGCCGTCATCAGGAACAGTGGAAGTTGAAGCAAGATCTGTAAAAATATCAGACAGAACAGCTCACAGGATTGTGAGAAAAACAAGAGAAAACCCACGTATGACTGCACGATCCATCCAGAAAGACCTGGCAGACACTGGAGTTGTGGTACACCATTCCACTATAAAGAGATACTCGTACAATTATAGTCTTCATGGAAGAGTCATCAGAAGAAAACTTCTTCTACGTCCTCACCACAAAAATCAGCATTTGAAGTTTGCAAATGAACATCTAGACAAGCCTGATGCATTGTGGGAACAAGTTCTGTGGACCGATGAGGTTAAAATAGAACCTTTTGGCTGGAATGAGCAAAGGTACGTTTGGAGAAGAAAGGGCACAGAATTTAATGAAAAGAACCTCTGTCCAACTGTTAAGCATGGGGGCGGATCAATCATGCTTTGGGGTTGTATTGCAGCCAGTGGCACAGGGAACATTTCACGAGTAGAAGGAAAAATGGATTCAATAACATTTCAGCAAATTTTGGACGCTAACTTGATGCCATCTGTGAAAAAGCTGAAGTTAAAGAGAGGATTGCTTCCACAAATGGATAATGATCCTAACACACACCTCAAAATCCACAGTGGAGTACATCAATAGGCGTAAACTGAAGGTTTTGCCATGGCCTTCAAAATCTCCTGACCTCAACATAACTGAAAATCTATGGATAGACCTTAAAAGAGCAGTGGGTGACAGACAGCCCAGAAATCTCAAAGAACTCCAAAATGTGCATACGCATGGGTCAGAGTTTGCGTGGAGGACCATGCATTCTCAAGTTTTTATTATCCACAACCTTTTGCGTGGGCAGTAGCGTACGCAAAAGCCCGTTTTCAGCCCGTTTTTGTGTGTAAGTCATGTTTATAAATGAGACCCCTGGTCCTTAAACCCACAAATAAACAGAAAAAATACGTAAGACATAACCTTAACATCCTCAGTGGTGGCTATAGCCTACAAGCTCACAGGAGAGGATTTTTATTTGTTGTTTGGATGAAAGTATTTTTTTTTTTTCATGAAATACAAACAAAACATTCAAAGAATAACAGACTTTTTAACTGCAAATAAAAATGTTGATGTGGACCATATTGTGATAACATATGTGAATTTTTTTTAGGGTTTTAGATGTCGTTGCATTGCAGCTGGGATTTTAGGCTGTAGTGGCAATCTGACAACAAAAACTGCCACTGGAGGGAATTTGGAAGGCATTTCCAATGCTTGCTGGTGCAAATGATGAGGTCAGCCATCGTCTTGAGTTTAACACTTTATTTTATGAATGCATTTAAAAACACCTATAAAAAAACTCACTGTGCAAACTGAAAGATTAAAAATTAGCAGACTAAAAACATCTAAAACATCACTCACACAGAAGGTTAAAAACTGTGTGGCTTCCCATAATTCCCTAATCCCCCCAAACCTGTGATTCCCTGTTTCCAACCTCTGGTTGTGGCAATAGCGCACACGTGTGCAGGTGACGGAGTGATCAAACCCATTTACACGAACCGATTACAGACACACACAGCACTAGTCTTGAATGTACACTTCAACTGTAGCCTACTGTATAGCTCTTAAATAAATGCACTTTTATTTGCGACTTTTCTGCGGAGTCTCCACGCAGAGCTTTCGCCGTAGCCTACGTAAATGACCACGTTTAAACATAGACTGTAACAGACTGTATTAACTGTGTGTGTGTGTGTGTGTGTGTGTGTTGGGGGTGATAGAGCGAGGGAGAAATTGAGAGATTAGCGAGAGACTGCGATTAGCTTCGGAGCAAGTAGTGACCCTAGAGTGAGAGAAACAAAGTAGTGTCTCCTGGTTTTCGTATCGCCCCGTACCTATAGCAACGGCGTAACTTTTACGAAGAAGTAAATGAAGCTGTGCGTGTCCGCCGTGCCTCCTTTTCAAGCTCCGCCCATGTCTGCCAGTTGACCTATGAACGGCTCTGTGCTAACTCGCACATGCTCCCGACGTCACATCTCTCTTTGGTCTTCCTGTCAACATGGCGACATCCATGGCATCCCAGGCTGCAGCTAGAGGACTGAGGACAGCAACCTCAAAGCACATACTTCTGGACAAACTCAAGGTACTTTTACCGCTTACATCACTGACAATGCGGTTTTCACCTTGCACGGGTGGGTTCTGCTTCCGTATGTCCGATGCCATCGTCTCAGGAAGCTGTTAGTGGAGCTACGCGGCTAGCAGGTTAGCATGTCTGACCAGAGAGAGCTTTGACCAAAGTTGAACAATGTGACAGTCCGCTGATGATGTAACGTTAAGGACACTAGCGTCCGCCGTCTTCACGGCGTCCTATAGCGCTGTAACGTAATCATTGTAATCATGTAGGTCTTGTAATGTAAATACTGCTCTTCAAAAGTAGTTTTAATTTGATTTTTTATTCATATTAGTTATTCGACAGGAGATTTTCTGAGGTAAACGTCGCTAAACTCTTCACTAATGTCTGTTACAAAGTTCTAAGTACAACATTTATCTGTCACACTCGACATTGTGTGTGTGTGCGCGTACGTACGTACGTGCAATAACGGAGTATTAGTTCTTGATATGGCACAAGTAAAGGAGTTTTTCTTTCAGTCTTTACATCATATTTATTTGTTTATTTTTAATAGTATGGGCACGTTTGATAGTATTAGCACATGCATAGTTAAAAGGCCAATTTAGGGAGATCTGAATACTGTCACCTGGACATAGCTCACTGCCACATCAGATAAGACCACAGTGAAAAGGTTAACTATTGCACTTTGATCCTCCAGTGTCAGTTTGCTCCACAGCTCGCAAAATCGATCAGATTAGGTTTTGTCTATGTACAAATGGCAAATTATTACAGTTACATCGTCATCCATTTGGCAAACAAAACGGTGACAACAAAATGCCAAAGCCACAAAAAAAGGAATCAGAAATAAAGCCCCATGCCTTGTATTGACTAACAATCAAATGCAATCTTACTGAGAAGAAAGCAGTTGTTTTTTCTTCGTCAGTTTTGTATCTGCATGTTCTGCTCCAAGCTGCGCCTCCGTTTAATAATTTTCTTCTCAGTCAGCATTAGAGATATGGTCTTTATTGGCACTATGTCTGTGTAAATGTTTATAACAGTGCAGATGTCCTGACTGAAAGGACTGAGCCAGAATCTGTTTTTGCAGTAAACATTGGTCCAGTCAACTAGGCACACTCTGTTTGGCACAACAGGACAGTTCAATCTCCTGTCATATTTATTTTTACACGCCTGCTTTTGCTGCCCTGATGGAGCCTTGACAGTTGAAATAATTTTTAAATTGAGTGGCATATGGAGTTTATGACAGCTAGTGTGCCTGGAGCACAGTGGTTTACATTAAACTCAGGATTTCAAATGGCATGTGCTTTATATTGCGAATACCATTTACACTACTTATTAAACATGACTTTATCTGGATTCTCAATTATATTTATTATATTATCTTATAATTATTGTTTATTGTTTTTGCCTGTATTTCTTGTGTGTTTACTTGTTTGTGTGTTTTTTTGCTGTATAGAAGATAATGCTGATGCTGTAATAAGGAAATTTCCCCGTTGTGGGATAAATAAAGTATAATCTAATCTAATCAAGATCAGCATTGGACATTCTGAGCAATAAGTCTAGAGTAAACATGTTCACGATGCAGCCTAGAGCTTTTACTGAATTTTTTTTGTTATTCATTTTTCTGTCTATGGCAACAATGTCTGCACCTGTCTATTGTATGGCATGGTTTATGGCTTAGTCTATGGCAGTGGTCTAGACTCTAGTCTAGTTATTTATTTACTAGTAGTATTATTAGTAGAGTAGTTTGTGGGCTGTCACTTTTTTTAAAATCTTGGGCGAGTTAATAAAATTATTGCATATGTGGAGTGCATATGTTGTGATATGACATAATTAACACCATAATCATTGTTTAGTTATCGTCGACTTTCTTCTATCCCATCTAAATGGCGAGTTTGTGCAGGATGTCCCGTGTCACGCAGATGACTGTTTTCTGATCAATCGGTGGTCTGCAGGATTTTAACTTCATCTTAAGTATCGGCATCGTCTTGCTTGGAAACTCGACCGAGGTGGTACCAAAACAATACCAGGTACTAATCATAACCGTTGCTAATTTAAAACCAAAACAGCGAGTTGAGTAAAGCCAAGCCGTACCATGCTGTGGAAACGGATATTAGCTTTTCACCTGAAGCATTGCCATTCAATAAAGCACACAGAGTGAACAGATTAAAGCTTTAGTGCATAACTTTTGTTATAGTAATGGTCGTCCGTTACATTTAAGCCATTGCCAAATGAGTTGCAACGAAGTCGTCAAGTAAGACTATCAGCTTCACAAAACTCTCTGTATTTCACAGTTAGGCTATGTTTAGAAAATGGTGCCGTCCGGTGACTGTTTCGCACAGAAACAGTCCATGTCCTCCTTGGCTACAAGTAACTGTGTGGAGGAGGGGTGTGGCGCGATTACGGAAGGCTTGTGTCATGTGTATCCAACAATAGTGGTGGTGTCATTGCTTAGAATTCCTCATGGGGGCGACAAAGTATTCAACCATTAAACACATTTTTACTGGGGTTTGGCACTTAGTGTTTTTGTTTTTTTAAATGTACAACCCTGACAGAATGTGCAGCAGATTTTTTTAGGTCACCTTTCAAACAACTGAGGAGATTTCCTCCTGCTGAATCCTCCAAATCCCGGTTTAGAATGTGAATGCCAGTACTGTAGAAGTTGAACTGAAGGCAAAGGTTGACCCAGTGAGGTTGCTGAGAGGTATAATTTAGCTAAGTGGTGGTTAACAGATCAAATTTAAAATTTAGGAGATGCAAATAGAAATTATAAGCAACATTTTATATTTATGTTCAATTCAGCCCAAATACAATCAAGCTTTTGCACACACCCATTATAACCCACATTAGTAATACACTTTACCCTTTTAAAACAGTTGTCACAGAAATAATCCATTTGTTTTATACACGAGCTGAAGTAAATAATGAGCCTACAAATACGTATCCACATAGGCTACACACATCCACGTAGGCTATAGCCTATTGTTGGATGTCAAAGATGTATTTCTCAACTTTGTATTTTGTATTTGTGTATGCAGTGACACGCCCTTTTAAAAAGTAAACTTTTACACTTCTAATCTCACACTTACTGGTGTGTGTGTGTGTGTGTGTGTGTGTGTGTCCCCTCTTTTTCTTCTCTCTCTCTCCCTTGGGCCAGGTGATAAGAGTAATTATCAGGGATTCTCTCTGGTCTGTAGCACAGTATCAGTGCTTGAACTGATTGGCAGCCAGGTATCTCTACAATAGAATCAAATCAGCTTTGACAGTATGTCAGCTAAGCTGAGGAATTTGATTTGCTTTGATTAGTCAACAACAATGCAAAAGGACATCACAATATTCCAATGGTTAGATTTAAGCAGCTTCTCAAATAGCGTTTTTCCACTGCTGGTTACAGCTCGCCTCGCCTCGCCTCTACTCGACTCGACACACTCTGCGTCCGTTTTCCATTTCAGATTGAGTAACGCCTCAGCGTGGCTGGTCACCATAGCTACGCAGCCGGTAACTGCCATGATGCCATGAGGTGTTTGTTTTGATTCTCGGCCAGAAGAAAATTTGTTTCAAAAGAAGCTGAAGGAAGCAACAAAAATCACTGCTGAAAAAAAAAAACAGGAGTTTGGGAATCCGACGGCGTTCAGACGTCAACGTGACTATTGTTCGCCAACACAAAAGGGTAAGTTAAGTTTCCTGGTAACGTTTGCTAACATTTGCATGTGTTCAGGGTCACAGTCACTATTTACTATACGCTATATAAAAGTACATGAACTTAAGCAACCATGATTACACACCAAAAAATGTCTGCTGTGTACTGTGTGTTTCAGATCCTTCACACTTTGCAAAATCGCCGCCGCAGACGTCTGTTTGGGCGTTCGATTTACAACTGGTGAAATCTCTGGTTCTGACCTGCTGTGCTTTGTAAAATCATTATGACAGTCATGGAGAGGCGCTTATGATGACGTCTGGGATGCATCTGGGCCAGCAGAGCCGGGGGGGGACACTGTCACAGGGTGCAGAGGAAGAAGACCGGGACGTACGGGAGGGTTTGATGTGCTACTTGAATAGCTAAATAAAGTCTTTTCTTTGATATAGTGTCTTGTTTTTTTTTTTTAAAGTAACAGTGTGCAATATTGGAAACAACATGCAAAATAATAGCTTTTAATATTGAATAGTGAGAATAGAAAAGTGAGTATAGTGCAAAGAGTAGATAATCTGTCGGTGTCTGGCTAGATTATTATTTTTTTTAAATGGCACGGTTGTTCCAGACACACACTTTTTGCTAAAAACGCAGTCATAAGTGACGGTCCTCTCCGACCAACCAGTAGTCTGCAGGTTTTCACGTCACCTTTTGGTATCGCCTCAGCTCGCTTGGAACCTCGACTGAGGTAGTACTAAAAAAAGTACCTGGTAGCAGGTCCCAAGGACTTTTTTTTTTGTAATGGAAAACCAAAAAAGGCGAGTAGAGTCGAGTCGAGTAGATACCACACAGTGGAAAAAACGCCAAAAGTGGGAGTGGGATGTTGTTTTTTCTCCTGCCCTTTCTCTCACTTTCTCTCATAAATCAAATCTCCTGAATTCTTGTCTGCACAGGAAGATAATCCTCAGGCTGTTTTTCACTGTCGCTGCAAAGTGGTGAATTTGTAAATTTTTGCTAAGGTTTTTATTTTTTTTTAAAGGTGTTTCTGCTTAGCAATAACCCAACAGTGTTGAAGCCCAGCATGGTTTGAAAGTAGCACTGGGAAGAGAGGTGGCTCAATGAGACTCGGTCCTGAATATTTTACAGTCGGGGGTGGAGAGCCTTCTATTTGCAACGATTCCTTTTGCTGGAACTTCAAACGACGGGCGGCTTCCCCATCTGTCTCAGCAGGAACACATTTACATTTCCTCCCCGCAAGGAATACTGGAGGACGAAGTTAGCTCTAACTGGATTTGAATATCGTTTCACCAAGGTTAATAACCATTTCTGTAGATGGTGAGGTGCTTAAGCTTTTTCAATAATTTAGAAGGGCTGCAGTCATTAGGAAATGTTGGCAGCCTCTGAAATGGGGAATGCAATGAGTGAATGCACTCCTATTAGCTTAACTTCTGCTGTTGCTTCAGTGTAGATAATGAGTGAGAAATGGGAGTGTTAGTTGAGAACACGATGTCATTGATGGCTGACAGCTTTTTTTTTTCTAAAATTCACTAAAAGTGCAGTATGTTGAAGATTATAGTTTAGTTGTCATATTAGCCTATCCATCATCTTTCGTCTTCATCTTTGTTTTGCATACATGGAGAACACAGTTGCCTTCATCAATGTGATGAAGTTTTAATAGGGTCAATTGGCAGCGTTATACTTTTTTGTGACCATGATGGCAGTGTTACAGTGTTGATACCAATAAAGAAGCTACCCTAAAAGTAGTACGTTGTCCCCACACAGCTGGCACATTACCGATACAGCCCTAGACGTTTTGGCTGGGTATCAAAATTTGTCCTGCTAGTTAGTAGGGCTGCACAATGAATCAAATATTAATCATGATCACGATTTTGGCTTCCCACAATCAAATTTGCGTGATCAAGCGATATTTTAAAAGCGTCATTTCATAGAACGCTCCATTTATTTTTTTAATTTTTTTGCAAAGCCAATCTACTGCTCCGTAAACAACTGTCTGATCCTGAGCCAGTTAGAGTTGTTCCCTGCACCGCGCAGCTTAGTTTCTAGATGTAGACAGTCACAGAGGACAGATAGCAGTCGGTTATACGTCGGTCTCAAGATTTACCAGTAAACGCAACATTTTGTCCTGTCTGTGTTGTTTTTCAGACAACAGCAGTGACCAGTGCTAGTTAGTGTCTGTTAGCTCACAGAGCTCTTGGGTGCGAGTAATATTTTTCCTAGGTCGCACCGGTGCACCTAATGTCCTCGTATCCGCTGCCTCTCTACAAACAAAGCAATGTTGTTTATATGGATGTGGTTTAATGTTGCATGACTCATTTCTTCTGAAAAGCCGTGCCTGTGTTGGATCTCTCCTCTACTCTCTCTCTCCTCTTACTCTCCGCACAGCCCCCCCACACAGCGGCGCCGGTTCACACTTCTGACATTTGTTCACAGTTTTAATTGTTATTAAAACAGCTGTATACTGTTAAGCATGAGAGGCAAACCTGTATTTGTACCAGTGTTTCCGCTGGTAACTTTGCTATTGCGGCCGCAACGGTGAAAAACACACAAGTTATTGAATGCAACTAACTTCAGAGCCTGCTGGACCTAGGCGAGAGATGTGACCCATGGCCAACACATCATAGTTCATAAAAATGCAGCGCAGTGACGATACAGACATTTCATACACACAATGTGTGTAACTCTGCCACCCCGCCATTCAACTTGCGCTGGACCCATTCATAATGAGTCAGCCGTCTCTGTGAGTAGCGTCCATCGCACGCCCTCTCTTTCCCTTGCTCTTTTAATCAGTTATTGTTGAAAACAAGTTAAGGAACTTTCTCAGAGATCCATAAAAAAAAGAAAATCCTACGCTATTTATTTCAGAAAGCTAATTTTCATTTACATGTGTTGCAGTTGTATGTCTATACAACATACAACTTCAACATAAGAAGAATGTAGCCGTTATAGTCTATGTGACAAATATTTTTTGGTTAAAATCAACAATCATGATTACAATATTTATCAAAAAATGTGTGATTATCATTTTGGCCGTAATCGTACAGCCCTACTAGTTTGTTCCAGACACAGTTGCCATGATAATTGTTAAAGTGAGGCAAAGATATAACATTAAACTTAGTTGCTCTTTTGATAGATCTAACTTGAACCAATCACTTATGACCCATGATAACATCAGTGCATCTCTCTTCTAGCGCTCACTAATTGCTGTTGTAGTTTTAGCAATTCATAAATGTGGCTCCAGGGTATATTCCTGCAACCAAGTTAATGCATGTTGACTTAGATGTATATGGGGGTGAACTTTGACATAGTTATGCATCCTTGTGTTGCCTTCTCCTCATTACTGCATTATCTACCACTTTGACTCAACACCTTTGAATATGACTCTGTACACCCGCTCCTATTAAGTATGCTAATTACTGAAATCCCTGAAATCCCTATCTGTAGAGACACAACAGTCAGGTTTTCTTTTCTTAAGCCTGTCTGTATGAGATTAGACCTGCCCTGCCTAAAGACCTGCCAAAGATGCAAATCTCACTGATCTAAATCCTGGAGCCATGCTCTACTGCTCCTGCTTCTGTCTCTGCTCTAGTGTTCTATTTCTGGCTCTCTAACAGACAGATGTCATTTTTCTCTCTCCATACTCTAATGGTTTGGGCACGACCTTAGCTTTTAAAGAGGCATGGACATGGAGAGCTACAAGTGGGTGGTAGCAGTAATGAGAGGAAAAAGTACATATTTTGTCCCATACATGCAACGTACATCATTTTTCTCTCTCTTTTGCTTTATAGCTTAATGGTCAACATGGTTTTTGATAGCATGAGAAAGTAGCTGGACATTATGAGTTTAAAACACCTTTTTGTAGTGTAGCAGCCTAAACAAAGGTAAGGCCAATGATTGTGAATGCCTAAATGTATTTAAAAAGACAGTATGTTTGTGAGGATGAGTCATTATGCTTTTGTTAAACCAAATGTATTACATGCGTACAATCTTTAACGTTCTCCCCCATTGAACTCTATGGAGGCAGTGCCAAAGCTGAGGACAGAGAGGGGAACGTCAATACTCAAGTACTTTAGTAATTTAAAGGAGACCAGGCTAGATGGCTTTCTAAATTAGCTCATTAATGCTTATTCATGAGCTATGCTCTTGTTACATGGCTGGCTTTAAGTGGAAATATGCTTGTGATTCACACTGGCCCCTTTTTATGAAAAAAATCCACATCAACTCTGCTACTTTGCCTCCTCCATTTCCTTTACTGTGTTTGTCGTCTCTCTCACAGCTTACTACAGTACATAGTGCTTGTCTAATTGCAAGACAGCCTGTATTTACGAGTTGCAGTAAGTAGCAAACTTCCACCTCATTAGCAGAAAAACATTCTACTTCAATCAGTAGGGCAATGATTTTGATATTCACTCGGAGTACTGCTCTCTCTGATTCAGCCTGTGCTCATGGAAGTGGACACTATAGAGCTCCCTTTTAAATTCTTCCCGGATGGTTAGCTAAATGGATGGGGAAAAGAGACAAGTTCATAACGTGAAAAGGAACAAATCAATTACATGGAATTGATGAACTGGCAATCTGTTAATTTCTTAAACATTTGATAATGCCCCTTAAGGAGCATTCTGGTTAATTAACTCTGCAGTCATTTGTCGTCACTAATAAGGCAGTGTCATTTCAAAGGGGTTAGGGTCTGGCCATGAGAAGTAATGAGGATTTTAATCTCACCAGACATCTGGGGATACCACTGTATAATATGAGATAGATGGTGCCTTATGAAAGCTCCAGTGGTCCACTAGCTGTGGTTAGCAGTTTGGAACACAACGCTAGATGTTTTGTGCCAGCTTTACCATCAGATCAAGTGTTTCCATTATTGTTCCTTTTTACACAAGAACGTCCGTTAGTGCAACACGACACTGAACATTTCCTTTCAGAAAATGCATAAAAAAGAGAAAACAAACGATGCACATGCAAATGACCAAATGTAGTTTTTCACCCCTCTTAAATAAACACAAAAAAACATTACCAAGCTTCTTTCAATGCTAGCGTTAATTATCACTAAACACAAACTACAGCTGAGCCGGATGGAAATTAGTTTAGCAGGTGTTTAGTCATAAACCAAATTTTTGACCTGTTGATTAGGGTCAAGGATCACAAAAGTTATAACAACTTATCATGAGGGGAACATGAAGGTGGGTAATGAATTTCATGGCAACACATCCAATAGTTGTTATTTCACTGGAAACGGCAAATGTCAACCTCATGGTAGCGTCAGATGAAAAGCTAGGGAAACCCCAATGTCCAGGATTCAAGAATTTATTGTAGATATATTTAAACTTGTGTGAATTATTCGAATTTTGCATGTCCGTGTGTTCATGTCATTTGCGTTTGCCGCCACAAATTTGCACCTATTCGCGTCCTTGGATTGACTTTGTGTGTAATTGCACTGCGTGAAATGCTCGTTTTGCATTTGGTGTGAACACACTGTAAGGCAGGCCATCTCAGATTTTGATAGAGGAATACCCTGTGTTTTCATTAGAATGACAGTCCCTAGGAGGACGTCCAGTGTAGTAGCTATGAAAGCAACAACCTTTTTGTTTATTTTTGCATAGGCTCTTAGGAATTGATCCTGGATTGACATAAGTTTTTCCCTAATGGAGCTGCACTTTGTGCTACTGAGACACTTTAATCATGATAGCTTCTTTGAGAGTGGGATGGTGTGGTGTGCTCAAGGTATTTTCTGAACCCCTACTGTTCTTTACTGCCTTAATGCAGCTCTTAATTAGCTTGCTCCGCCCTCCTACTTACGTCCGCTCAATTTTCATTTTCCTTCAGTACAGTATTTGGCGGTCCAATCTGCGAACAGAGGGAGTGGCTGAGAACGATGACGGTGAGGTTTGGTAAACTTCAGTGAGTTTCGTACTAATTGCGTTGGAGAAAGATGTGAGCGAAGCCATTTGGTCTATTGTGACGAAGCTGCTAAATATCCAGAAGTTAAAGCCAGAGCAAGTACAATCTTTGCTGAGGTTTGTAGGTGACCATGATGTTGTGGCCCTCTTCCCCACGGGGTTTGGGAAAAGTTTTTTTTTTTTTTCCAGCTCGCTCCGTCAGTGGTGAAGGAGTTAAGTCTAACGATAGAAATGCTAAGCTGACGTCACGACCAGACGTTAGTGATTGGTTATTGAAGATCCCGAGTGGCTCTGGGCAGATCCAATGTCTTTAGACTTGAACGGAGTACTCTCCTTTAAGGAAGTTAACACTTGTTAATGGAGAGTGGCCAGACTGGCCAAATGGATGAGAGTCTAGGATTGGGCATCGCAAATCGGTTCCAACTTGGAATCGCTTCAATCATTACGATTCCAATAAAATTGTCTTTTTCATTGAAAATGTTCGGAAAATTTGGTTTAGAATCCAATCATTGGTTCGAAATTTAACACAAGTAACTTCAATTTGGTTTCCGTAGCTGCCACTGTACTTCCAGGCTCTTATGTTGCAGCCATCGAGCACAGTAAACGGTGCTCTGAAGCGTGGCTTTATTTTTTAATCTTAAATGCCTGGTAAAGCTGTAAACCACCATGGGGGGGGGGGCATGTGACCGGTTTCTACTCCACCCCTTAAAGAATTGTATGACCTCCAATACAATGCTATCCAAAAAATAATTAACTTAGTAATATGGAGTTGAATCATCACTCATCTGTTTTAAAACAAACAATAAGGCTGTTGCATTGGTTTGTATGTCAGTGGAGTGTCAACTAATAATTATTTTCATTACAGATTAATCAACTTTTTAATTTCTTATTTAGTTGAATTATGAATAATTGGTGTCTATATATCACTAATCGGCACATGTTTACTGGTTTCACTTATTTATTCATCATTCTCATTCTCTATTTCAGAGCTGTTCATACTGTTCATATTGTAATATAATATTATATAATAACATAATATTTATTTCAGCACCCTTTTCACTATGCTCCATAATTATAATTTACTCCTGCATACTTTGCAGTCTTCATTGCACTATTGTCTCAACCTGTCTATTGCTTCTGTTTATAGTGTGTGTATATATTGTTTGTTTTGTATGTGTAAGCGCATTGTGAGCAATGATGATCCATAGCAAAATTCCTCGTATGTGTCCTCATACCTGGCAAATAAAGCTGATTCTGATAATAATCTATATGTAATTCCCTGAACCCATGATGGCATTAAAATGTCTTGTCAGTCCAATCCATTTACTGTTCTAGAATAAAGAATAGTTGAAAATTAATATTCTGTTAGTGGATGATTCAGTTAATTGTTTAAGCTCTTCATGTAGGTTTTTGTGCACAATGCTGAGTAATCTCATAAATTGTTGCATTTATCTACATCACCTTATGATTGACGAGTAGATGTATTTATAATTAATTACAATTGAAATTAACATAAGCATGTATGAATTTTATGGCATTATAAAGATGGCATGGGCCGGATTGTTGAAGCCACAGTGCTGACGTCCTTAGTTAAAAATAGACTGTGTTCAGAGTAGAGCTAGGCAATATTTGCCTTATTTCCTTACCAACTGCCAGAGCAGAATCACATCTTCACTCGCTATTGACTGGATCCTGTCTGGCTTCACTTCCATTCAAGAAACCAATGCGTTTTTTGACCTGCGATGTCAACCCTTTTGAAATTTTGAGTGACAGATTAACGAGCAGCGCAGAATTGACTGGCTGCTGTTTATGGGTCTGATCAAAGGTGATTGCCTGCTTTGTAACCTTCCCCTGTAAATTAAGGCTTATGGCTCTAATAAATTTCTGTCGGTCAGATGGTGACTTTTTGACATTGTTCCTCTCTCTCATAGTGATAGAGGAAACTGCTTTAAATTAGCCCTAGGATATTGACTCCTTCAGTTTACCAGAAGGGCAAACCACAAAGTAGTGGCATGTTGTGAAACGACTTTGGAAAATGTCATAATCAGACATCCCCTCACTGTGATGACACTTCTCACAACAAGTTGGGTTTGACATTGTGCACGCTGCTCTCCACCAAAATATGAGACTAAACAATTTTGTGCCTCTTGGGAGAAGCCCTGGGCTGTGTCTCATTCCGCATACACTTCCGTCAGTATGCTGCTAATATGCACTGACCACTTACTACTGTAGTGCCCACTTTTGATGGTTAGTATTGTCCCAAAAGGAACACTTATGTTAAAACACTTACTGCAAATGAAGTGCGTTTGGCTCGGCTCGCCCCCTCTCAAAATTTGACAAATCTATTATACTACTACTATTATTATTTTTTGGGTCTTTTCCCTTTTTATTATAAAGTGACAGTGGATAGACATGAAAGGTGGAAAGAGATGGAGGATGACACATTTAGCAAAGGGCAGCAGGTTGGATTCAAACCCACGCCACAGTAGGACCCAGCCAACATGGGGCAAACACTTCAACTGGGTGAGCCGGAGGACGCCCCTAAACTGACCTTTGTCGATTAAAAAAAAAAAAAAAAAAACAGACAGATTCAGCAACTGTATGGCCTATTTCTCACTTAAAATGTTTTCCGAAACACGTTTCGATGAACTATTTTCATAAAATTCAAGATTGTATTCCGAACGAGCCGCCATTAAGCTCTGCTGTGAAATCCGGGAGAAGCCAGACCCATGTCACTCATTTTTTCCAATCAGCTGCCGTTCGTCACTGGTCTCTCCCCTTTCTGCTTTGTAGTCAAGATGGGGCAAGTTTAGTGCGCGTAGTGTCCATCGTTCCACACTGAAGTTTTTGAGCATTTTTCGGGGGTCATCCGGGTAGTTTCAGTGCACTGACGTTTTGCATTATCTTCACTATATACTTTAAAACTAAGTGTGTGAAGTGTGCAAGTAGGTGGTTTGAGACACCGCTTTGATGTTGCATGATGCTGTGCGGAATACCATATGCATCAGCCAAAGAAGTGTTTTGTGAGTAGTGTCGACTATTTCAAGGTTTTGTCCTTCAGTGCCACTCGTGGATCAGTACAGCTGCGACAAGGATTTAGCAATCTGATGCAGCTGCCGCCATAGCACTGTCTGTCCTCTGTGTCTGTGAGGACACAGCCACTCTGAGTGCTCTGTGAAGAGAGCATCCGTATGGTGACATAGTTCATTCAGCATATTTTAATGTTCCAAAGATTCCTTTGTTCTTTTTTTTTATTTATGTCAACACAATTTAGTTTCACACATTGTCTGTGAGTTGTTGTTTATAGGTTTGTTTTACTTCTTTTCTATCTAACCCTATTTTATTCTAATCCTAAAATTTTCAAGATTATTTTTGGGGCATTTTATTATATAGGACAGCTGAAGATGTGAAAGGAGAGAGAGGGGGGGCAACTACATGCAGCACAGGGCCACAGGTCAGTCGAACCTGTGGCCGCTACGACAAGGACTGAGCCTTTGTACATGGGGTGCACGGTCTGCAGGTGAGCTATCCAGGCACCCCACAGTATATCAATTTGAGTCAGAATGGGGAAAATGTATGGGTTGTATTACTTTTTAATTAAATTTATATGAACATATATTTTGTATGATTTTTATGTCGATGTTTTCATTTTGATGGACTCGTATTGGAAGTCACACTGGCCAGCACTTCACTGTGTGAGTGTTCTCAAAGATAGTCACTGTGATCAAAACATTAATCAAAAGCACCATTAGGATCTGATTGAGAGTGTGACTTTTTGTGGCTCAACAAGCCCTTTTTCTAAGAAAGAAAAAAAAGTTGGTATCAACCTCGGTTACAGGGTATTTCCGTGACATTTTGTGATCACTCGCTGAATGTCAAGACTCCTGCTGGAAGCCTGCTAAAAGCAAAATTCTTTCAGGGAATAAGTGCTTTCTCAATATGACTTCCGCTTTTTTCTCCTCTACCTAATTTTAATTTTGTGGTAAAGGTTTTGGCTGTGCTCTTACATCAAAAGCAAAATGCAGTGTGAAACGTAATGGAGACAGTAAGAGGCTTTTATTGTAGTGGTGTCACATTAATACTGTATGTCTTCATACGTTTAGTGATGGCATGTTTTTACCTCCTGGAAAGGAATATGTTCCTGACCTAAATGAAGGCAGGTACATGTTTTGTGGGTCTTTTTGGAACCTGCCTCTGGTTATTTGACAGTGGGCCAAATACTTTGTCAGAATGGCTGATGTGAACAAAAAATTGGAACGCGGAAGGTGAGAGAGATCATAATTATACATGTATATCATATAGTGCTTTTAAAAGGTACTCAAAGTCACTTTACAAGGTCAAAGGAAAAAAAAAAACTGATTGGTAACAGGATCAGTTTAACAACAGTAACAACTAGAGATAAACATTAAAAGGTGCAGCAAAACAGAACAGAAACAGGATTAAAAAAAAAGCTAATTTGATTACAAGTTAAAGCCGCTTTAAAGAGATGGGTTTTGAAGTGAGCAAGTGATGTGGAAAGTCTGAGATCTTGGGGGGGGGAGAGTTCCAGAGGGAGGAGGCAGCAATGGAGAAGGCCCTCTGCCCCCAGGTTCTGTGCTTAGGGTGGGTGAGGGGGGGAAAGGAGGTTGGCATCTGTGGCTCTGAGGTTGCGGTGTGGCTGTGCAGGAGGTCCGAGAGGTAGGAGGGGGTGAGGTTTGTAGGTAATGAGGATTTTGAACTGGATTTTGTGTTGGATGGGGAGCCAGTGGAGGTCTTGGAGGACTGGAGTGATGTGGTCTCTGGTGCTGGAGTGAGTGAGTAGATGGGCAGCTGGATATATTATAGTTTTTTTGAGGAATTTGGTGGGTGTGCCGTACAGAATGCTGTTGCAGTAGTCCAGTTGTGAGGTGATGAAAGCCTGGATGAGTGTTTCCGTGGCTGAGAAGGAAAGGGAGGGACAAAAGCAGGCAATGTGTGTGTGTGTGTTTGTGTGTGTGTGTGTGTGTGTGTGTGTCTGTGTGTGTACCTGTTTGTCCGCAGCTAATCCAGCATCCCACCCGACCCATCAGTCTTATATTTCTTGTGCACATGTGGACAACAGAGTCAGAATGAACTCTTCTTTGTTTGGGAGGGGAAAGGGTGAGCACCTGGTGGAGATTTGCACCATATTGAGTGCATTTTCTAGTTATTAATGTGATTGGACTTCCTGCTGCCTGCTGAAATTTGCTGAATTTGTTTTCTATGGCATTAGTGCTACTGAAAAATACTGTCTCTTTCGATTTGCAGAAGGAAATAGACCTGTTCCTTAAAGGCAGTGTTGCAGGTTAACCTCCACTGTTGATTATTCGGTACAAAAAGCATTAATTTTTAAAAATATCTCCAAATAGTGTTCAATGCCAGTTTTTTGTCATTTTTTGGTATTTGCTGTTTTTTGTTTTTTTTTTAACTCATTTCAGTGATGACGTCACGTTGGAGAGTAGCCTCAGCCTGGTACTAGAACTATGGTGACTGACTTGGATGAGGAACAGGTAGAAAGGCCAGCAGCCATATGATTTCAAACCTGCCAGACGTGAGAGGGCAAATGAGGAATTCCCAAGAGTTGGGGAAGTCTCCTGGTGAGTTGCTATCATTTAGCAACGCAGCAGTGCCAGTGCAGCAGTGCATACAATAATGACTTTTCTTTTTACTGTCAGTGAATAGCACAGAGTGAACATCAATGTTTTCTTTACATCTAGTGACAGTGATCATGTCGTAAGTATTTGCAAACTTCTCTAGCTAGATCTAGGAATAGAAGGCATCATGCCCCCTCAAAGATAATCCCTATTTAAATCTTTCCCCCGACATTAACACATTTTTGATAGCCCATGTTTTGATGGTAGCCGACTGCCTGCAGTACCACCATATTTGCCTAGTATTATTTCTAAGCGTTCCTCCGGTGAAAACGTGTCACTGTGTTTGGCAGGTGCTTGTGTCTGTGGTGCCGAAACTGCGGTGGAGAGCTTGTGCTGTAGGGAAGTGAGTGCATTTTTAGCCGCTGGTCGAGGAGGTCGCCCTGCAATCAGCAGATGTGACGTGCCTCACTCAGCATCCAGGATTTGAGGCATGTGCCTGCATCAGTTTGTGCTGAAGATAGTATACAAACATTTCAGACAGGATCATGGTCCCTTCCAAGGCAGCACACACAAGTATTTTAATTGTTTATATTTACTTTACCATTATTTTTAGACAGTCATATGAAAGGCTACTTTTCCATAGACAACACAGTTCACTGCAGGCAGGCTATAACTTCTTAGGTATGACAGTAAGGCCATTATAGCCATTCCCCTTGATATCATATAATCCAAAGATATTAAATTTAGTTTAACATGGGTTTTCAATTAACAACTTCTTTTACCTGTCTACCATATGAGTTACATAGGAGGTACTCAAAATATCAGGCCGTTTTTCACCCGATATTTTGTGTATCCCATCCACTAACATGCAAAAGCTGTTATTTTGTGTGTTTACCAGGTCACAATAAACAACCTGACATAATTTGGAGAGGTCTGCTGTTGTTTAGCAAAAGTTACATGGGGATACCCAAAATATCAGGCCGTTTTTTTTATCACGTTAGAGGACAGGGAGGATATATAGGCCTATCAGTCGGCCTGATTAATCCACAATATTTAACGACGCTATAAACAATTCACACGTCGCCTTAATGTAACAGACAAATACACGTATTTATGTAGTTAACTGAGGCCCATGTTACTATGGAAAACCCTGTCAAGTCTTCGCTCTTTGTTCCATTTAAGAGGTAAATTTAAAAAGTTAAACAATTCGAAGGGCAGCAGAAACTCTGCTCTGTGTGCATGCACGCTCCCGCGGCCAGGGGATACAAATCCTGGCGGGGATAAGTACATTGGCACAACACCAGCAATCAGCTGATCGATCGGAATATGTAGGCTACAACTTGTTAAGATCACACACTTAACACTAAAATCTTCTACAGTGGGAAGATAGTTTAACACAAACAAAAATATACTAGCTACAACACATGTAACGCTATCTTATTTTCTTACTTATTGCCAATCTGGTTAAACAGCCGCTGTTAGCTAGCTAAGGTTAGCTTGCTAGCACGTCAAATTACGGTACCAATAAAGGTTAGAATTCGTGGTACAAAAATCATTACCGACTGTAAAATTAACCAAATATACATATACAGGTGGCTTATATGCTGTAAGTATAGCAAAAAGACTCACGTTCAACTTACATTAGTATTGCTCCATCAGTCTCGCTATCGCGTCGAACTGTTGTTAGCCCCGCCCCTTCCGCTACATAGCCAAAATGGCGACCGTTGAGTGTGGAAAGTGTCCATTGATCCACACTCAACTTTCTGGCCGTTTTGAGTGCACCATCCGGGTATTCAAGTGCACTTCATTTGACTGCACTTCGACAATGTGAACGCACTATGTACTCAAATAGTTAGTATTTAGTACAGAAGTGCGCGATTTGAGACACAGCCAGTATATTCCGTTTTCCACAAATTTGTTGTAAAATTAAACCTGCAACATGGGCTTTAAATGTATTTTCTGCCTTGTTTCTTATCATCTCCATAAATTAATAGAGGACTATAGCTGTTTATCATTGTCACTACTCCGACTCTATCTTGCCACTGCGCCCAATCTCATCACATCGATGCACTTATGAGAAAGTTCTTGAGTGCTTTTGTGTGTAGAGGAGTTTCCTGTGAATATTTATGCCATCTAGGCCCCATGTTAAAGCATACAACTTTGTTTGTGCCATAGTGTATCTTCACCAGTGTGTGTGTGTGTGTGTGTGTGTGTGTGTGTGTGTGTGTGTGTGTGTGTGTGTGTGTGTGTGTGTGTGTGTGTGTGTGTGTGTGTGTGTGTGTGTGTGTGTGTGTGTGTGTGTGTGTGTGTGTGTGTGAAGAATAAGTAGAACAGTAGTTAGGACTGGGTAGGATTGTCTATAGAGTGCTACTGATGATAATTACTGTAGAGAGAGGGTCTTAGGGGACTGCAGGCCAGCTGCCTGACTTGCTGCCATTGTACTACTTTCTTCCAGGGCAGACATGTAACACTCAGATAATTCCTTTACTATCAAGACCTCAGTAGTGTAGTGTCATGACTTGACTATCTAATAGCATTAAGCACGCCTGGGAGTAGTCTAAAGGTGATTTTGGAGCAGACACAATCCATCAATTTGCCAAATAAATCCAATAATTGGTCAAATACAGTACATTCAGTGTGAAATGTGCCCCATGGTAAGTTACCTAGCTAGCAAGCAAGTTAACTAGTGGGGAAAGGTACTTTTGAAAATTCAAGAAATGTTTACAATAAAGTGTTAACAAGTTATAAACTGTGTACTTTGTTTTTGGCTACTATTTGACTGAAATATCTTACAAATATGTAATGTATTCACTCCAGTAATATTTCCTTTGGCTCAGGCAGCGTAGAAGTGTGTCTGTACATGCGATGGGAGAAGGCACTCTACATTTAGAAGGTTGTGATTTTACCGAAATGTGTGATGGAAGAGTGCGCTGCTGAATGCAGCGCGTAGTTACCATTCAGTCATGTGTTAGTCTTTATCCATGATCTTCCACTTCCAGGATTGCTCCGTTGTCGCCGGAAATTTTGCCATACAGTATGTCCTTCTTTTTGGCTGAATGTCCGTTACATTTTCGCTTTTGTGGATTTGGATGTGTGCTTTGGGTCGTCGTCATGCTGAAATGTGAACTTCCCCTTCATCTTTAGCTTTCTAATGAAAGCCAGAAGGCTTAGTGCCAAAATTTCCTGGTATTTGGAACTGTTCATAATTCCCTCCATCCTGACTAAGGCCCTGGTTCCAGCTGAAGAAAAACAGCCCCAAAACATGATGCTGCCACCACCATGCTTCACTGTGGGTATGGTGTTCTTTAAGTGATGTGCAGTGTTGTTTTTGCGCCAAACATATTTTTAGGAATTATGGCCAAAAAGTTCAACCTTGATTGACTGTGATTTCTGAGCAGATGAAGTGGAAAAAGTTCATTAATACAACTTTTTTTTTATTTCTTTTTTTATGTTCTGTCATTTAGCTGATGCTTTTATCCAAAGTGACTTACAGTTGCTATCAGAGGTTGCGCGCCGCTGGAGCAACTAGGGGTTAAGTGTCTTGCTCAGAGACACATTGGTTGATGAGATTGGGGTTAAATTCCCACTGCACCATCACCAACCTAGCAACTAGTCAGTCATTTGTCAGATAATGGCAGCCAGGTAAATACCACAAAGTCTTGACATCGTTATTTGAGTCTCATATCAGTCAACCGTTAAAGTATTTACAATACTTAATGAAGTTCACAATTAAATTATAATAAATTACAATTAAATTTTTTCATCTAGTGAATGTATCAGCCATGTGCTATTGTATGCTCTTTGAACATAATAAAAAAGCAGAAACATTTTTTAATTAAAAAAAATTATAGGCCTCAAACATGCTTACTACATTTTTTTTTTTTTTTTAACCTGGAGTTATTGTATATTAAACATCATCAAGTAAAAGATTGAAATGAGTAGATTTTTCTGCTGAATCCCCAGTCGATTCATATTGCAGCTGCAAGCCTAGTGTGGCAAATTTGCATTGGTTCAGTTGGGGAGCTTAGTTGTCCACAATGTGGAAAATTGTCTTCAGCTTCAATACACACAAAATGAATTAAAAACAAGATATTGTTTATTTACAATAAACTCTGCTTTAATAGTAATTATAAATATGACAACATTAAAAGCATAGTGAGGTATATTAAGACAACTATAGTAGGGGCTAATAATAATAGAGTTGACCGTAAAATACATAGGGCTACATATACAATTTCTTTTGTTGCCTTTACTATTACTAATTGAACTAGACAGTCTCATACAGTAGGTCTACTTGTTTTTGTTCGCTTATCTGAGGTAACATCTTACAACATTATTCTTTGTTTTTATATGTATTACTCGCTCAGCAGCTAATGGCTTTTCCATATCTTTTTAGCTATGTACCAATGTTAAACTTTAAGTGGCATATTGAAGATGAAGGCAACAAACAAACAGACATCGTATGTCTATAAGTAAATAACTCATACTTTACTGGCCGCAATTGCTGAATAATAGGTTACATAATGAACCAATTATTTGCCAAGCTGGTATGCAAAATGTTCTTAATGTTGACTCTTTTCTGCAAATTTAACAATATCTCTCTGATTTGCTGTTTTGATTTAACTGTAAATCACTTAGTAATTGTTTAAAATTTATTATTTAAATAAAGTTTATGATTATCAATATATTACCATGATTATTGACACCTTTTAGCAACATTATAGGTAAGACATCCGCAGACAGTTGCAAAGTAAAAAAAAAAAAAACATCACTGGATTTCGCCACACAGGCTGTATATAAAGGTATATTGTTGTTAGAGAGCCATCTTTGATGCACATTGTCTATGTGTCTGGTACATTCTGAAAGGTGCCCTTAGTTCCTTTCCATTCTCTGCGGTTTTGCCCTAGGTATCAGTCAGTGCCTGGGGGGACACCTCCAACCCCACTTGACTTCTCGAGTAAGCAGCAGCTGTTATTTTGGGAAGTGTGAGTAGTTCTTTTTCCTCATCTTCAATCCTCGTCTTGCTGGGTGACAGGGGAACCATTTTAACTGATATATATGGGTTTGTCCTAGTTAGCTTGTTTGGGAATGCTAATTTACATGATTGCTGCTCCTTTCTCTGTGAAGGTGTGCCCTAATTTTGGCAGAAATTTACTTTTCTTGTCCTTTTTAGACTAGAGGTTTTCAGGTCACATTATTGTCATCAAACACCACCACTGGTTTTAGGATGTTCTTCAATGATTTTTGAGTCAGTGTACTGCACAATTGTCTCTCTATGTAAGAGGTAGCAAATGTTTTCTGTATTCTTGACCTTAGGACTTTTTTTTTGATAGGACGGCTGAAGTCATGAAAGGGGAGAGAGAGGGGTGAATGACGTGCAGCAAAGGACCGCATGTTGGAGTTGAACCCGGGCCCGCTGTGTGAATAAACCTCTATATATGGGTGCCCGCTTTACCAGCTGAGCTATCCGGGCGCCCCATATCGAGCTTTAAGTGTTGTTGTCTCTACACGTTGCCAACATCACAGTGCCTATATTTTAATGTTTTTTTTTTTGCTCAAAATCTAATCCTAATGGCCTGTCAGTTGTTTATTTCTGGGTTTGATACTTCCCGATGAAAAAAGGTATACATGGTCTTGTAACAGGTTCTCATCTGCTATTTTATTTCAGTCAAATGTAGACCAAAAGATAGACTGACAGATGGAGACATGCAGCAAGGCTGATCCTCCCGAGGTGAACAGTGTGAATGGCAAGGGAAGTGGATGTTTTGAGAGAGGATGCCCTGCAGGTACCTGACAGCAGTCAAATGAGTCCACGAAACGGAGAGAACTTGTTCTGCAGTTTGGCTTGTCAAGGCTGTGGGATATGCTCAGGCTAAAGTGGACATGCAGGAATGAGCAACAGGCAAAAAGATAGTGGATGCTTAAAGTCATACACACACCAACTTTTGCCTACCAGACAGGCAGACGGACAAAGACGGATCCATTTTGTCCAGATCAATTTAAGTTGTTCCTAAATTCTGTTCTAATTTATTTTCTATTTTGTTTTTTTCTAATTTATTCTTCTGTTATTTATATGGCTATGCAGATTTGTATGCAATCATGCAGTTAATATTTTGCCCTGCTATGGGTAATAGAGTTAGCATTGCATGCACACACGCTTACAAACGGCAATAACTGAAACATATGAATAGTATGTTATGCAGACAAGACTGCAGAGGTGACCCACAGATGCCCCTCATTACTGTATTCAGTTGTGCGAGAGAAGAGGTCAGTATGAATCAACATGTAGTATTCTTCTAGAAAACAACCCATTTTGGCTCTAATGAAGTCTCCCAACAGGCTCTCCCGAGAGTTGGAATGATAAAAGCATGCTAATACAGTGTGCTGTCGCACAGGGAGTGTTGGTTTGGGCATGAATTGTGAATTACCAGTCATGCGATTTTGTTTGCATTGAAGGCATATTGATCATTGTGCTAAGCTCTAGACTGAAATAAAGGTTTGGCTTGGCTGTGCTCTATTAGAGTGACCATGTCAAGCTTACTAGCCTTTAATCAGTAATAACAATTAGGGGTTAATCAGACTTACGTTTCACTCCATTGCTTAATGGTAAAGAGATGTTGAACAAATACATTCCATTCCAACTTCCCCACCCGTGTGCCTATTATTATTGTTGTTGTTGTTGTTATTATTTTTTTTTATTTATTTATTTTATTTTTTATTATTTCCCTACCTCATGAATGATGAAGTGACTGACGACATTAAAAGGCACAGAGGAGCCTCGCATGCATGCAGCACTAAACCATGTGGACGCGCCAACAGTTTTGTAGTCATTACTTAGATTTCTTCATGGGGGCGACTACCGTAGAAACTACGCACTATAAGAGCAGAATGTCGACCATGCAGACTTAAGCACAATTGGCGTGATGGAGCATTTAAATTTGCTGTATTGATATAGTAATGGCAATGTATTACTTACAATATCCCACTAGTAGCACAACATACAATATAATAACATATTAACAGCAACACAAGATAATCAGATACATTATAATGTGCACATTTGCCCCATTATGTTCATGCAGGCATCCTGTCCTTAAATAACTGTCTCTTGTGGCTTAAACAGTTATAGTGAATAACGGGTAAGGCCAGTGTAACTTGACTTAGACAGCAACATAATGTAGTGCAATCCTGATGTTATCGTGTTGGTTTGATCTTCACTGTGTAAGGAAATACACATACTGAAAAACCGTTTACATGCTGACTGACCATCCTTTATTTTGCAGTCCTTTTCATTTTACTTTAATGGCCTTTCTTTCCTTAACAACTCCCTGAATATTTTCCTCTGAAAACATTTACTACATTTATACTTGCAGTCATCAAGACACCCATGTACTGTACATACAGTAGTAGTGTGTGCTGCTGTGGAGGGATTGTAACTCTTATACAGCCTGTGTTTCTCCATCACATTAAAAAGCCAATTTTAACAGGTGGAGCTGACATGGCCTGTGTCTGCTTATGGCGCAAACGGCTCCAGAGCTGTCTTGCAGCTTAGGCCCTGGTGTCCACCACATTACAGGAAAAGAACAGAGAGAGAGATTGTATGAGGGGGGAGATGAGGAGGAGGATGTAGCCTGTGCACTCCTAGGCAGGTGTTAGAAATGTTTTGTACTGTTGGATAAATGTTGACCTGAAGAGGAAATATTGTTGATATTAGGCTTAATAGAACACTTGAGCTTGGTAGCTTCTTATAGCACTGTGTACTACATCTTTCAAGTCAAACCTATTCTGCCTTTCTCCTTCATCCCCTCCAGTGCACCTGGTGTAGTCCCAGGAGATGGCTGAATCTGCAAGAGTACCAGAGCAAGAAGCTGATGCAAGAGAGTGGTGTGGCTGTCCAGCGCTTCTATGTGGCCAACACAGCTTCTGAGGCCTTGGAGGCTGCAAAGAGACTCAGTGAGTAGACGGTACACACACGCACGCATGAACACTCATGAGCCATGTGGTTCACCCATGTCCACTCAACCACAGAGAAAGGAGCGTCCTGCATTCTAGGGATGGGTATTGTTTGAAAAACATGTTGTACTGGTGTCAATAAAATATGAGTTGATTTACAGATAATTAAAATCCTACCTTTCCTCGAAACTCGAAGTGATATTTTATATTTTTATGTTTTCTTTGATTATTTAACACAGCAAGCCAAACTTGTGCTTTTAGTATTATGGCAGCCATGCCCTACACAAACCAAAATATTGCAAAATTGGCAAACCTATGACTTAAATCTGGAAATATCTGATCAAATAATTAAGTAAACGCAACCCTGAAAAGCATTTAATGCTAACTTTGGGTTCACACCTGACGGCCGATGCACTGTCAATTCTGTGAACGCATTTGGTTTGGTCAGTATTGAGGTTTGATTCTCAGCTGTATTTCATTAGGGTTGATTTGAGATAAGCTATGTGCAGGGTTCCTGCAGGGTCTTAAAAAGGCTTATAAAGTCTAAAATTCTGAACTTTAAATTTAAGGCCTTAAAACGTCTTAAAAACGGCCAGATTTTCATCAGAGGTCTTAAATTTCATTTAGTAAAGTCTAAAAAAGGTTTTACCCTTAGTCTTTTCCAGAAACGCTGGCCACTGAAAGAAAAAGTATGTCGTAGCTCACAAAGAGGAGCAAAGGAGCGTCATTCAGCAGTGATTATGAGTGCATGTCGGAGAATAGCGTGGACACATGCTATGCACCGTGAGCGTGCACCCGGTGGAAAAGAGAGAGAGGAAAAAAAGAGACTCGTTGTCCGAGGGATAATTAGCCAGTTGAGATTGCATGTGTGCGTCCTTGAGAACTGCAAGTTGCATAACTTATGTTACCAGTTCATTTAAGCCTGTTATTGTATTGTATAGTCTATAGTTCTTGCAAATTTATATTAACGTTAACTGGTGATTTTCGTCGTTGTTTTTTGGCTGCTGATTTGACATAATGGCGATTAATGAACGCCCTTGCTCACGTTTGTGTTTTAGTTGCATTATTTACATGCTGAAGGAGTTATACTGCTTATAATTTGCTATATATAATTCCTATGCATTGTCAATGGTATCCTTTACAATGTTATTTCTTTGCAAATGCACGCACGCACGCACACACAAAGCTTCCCACGCCCATGTTTGTTTTGTTGCTTGATCTTCATGAAGCATCAAAAGACAGAAGTTGCTTCTATCCATGTTTTAACAGACACATCTGGGGGAATCGGCTACACTGAAATTTAAATACAGTCCTATCCTAGCCCTCACTAACATCTAGAGGCTTTGCTCTGTAACAGAACCAGCGGAACGCTTCCTTCACAGTGTTAGTCCTGTGTTGTAGTTCTTTCTGGGGGATATTGATGTTTGTACGTACATGGTGATAAATGCAATACCTGCCTGCAAAATACGTCTGTGTATTTAACAGTGTTTGTTAAAGTTTGGCTAGGCTTATGTGTGGAGAATGGGAAAGTGTACTGTAGACATGGCTAGATCACAGCGATTTCCGCTGTTAATTACAAGCGGTACCCATTTTTTTTTGGCTTCGTGTAGGTCTTTCAATCTTTATGGTCTTAAAAAGGTCTTAAATTTGACTTACTAAAACCTGCAAGAACCCGAGTATGTGATAGTTGAACTGATATGTCTCTGTTAGTTTTTTTTTCTGTTTTGGGCCCAGTAGCATGACTTTTTATTTCCCACTATTTACAAATGTTGTTTGCTAAGTTTTAGGTCTTCGTAAGCTGTTGTCTTTACTGTGTAATTGTACTATTACACAATGTGAAACCTTAACAGTCCTATTTGGGTTGCATGGCTCTGCAGACCTGCTACAGGACGTGCAAATAGCTGTAGTTAATCAGGGTTGAAGTTTTATCAAGTTTAATCTTGTCTTTATGCTGTTTGCTCATGTGCAGAAGCCTGTGTTTTTTAAGCTTAGTGGCTGTGCCTGCTCAGTTTTCATCACACACTCATCTGCTCTAATTTGTTTTACAAGCTCTCGTGTTCAGTTTCTCACATTTTGCATGTTCTTTTTTTTTTTTTTTTTTTCAATGTATTTTTAATTGGTTATTACAATTTGGATTATTGCCCCCACACATTACCACAAAGCCATGCAAGGAAGTGACTGGAACTCTAATTTTATTCTTGTAACACAAATCTTCACAAATACATTATTCTCGCATGACCAAAGATAGTTTAACACACATTTGTATGCACCCACACATAGCTTTCTCCTCTATGCTCTGTCTTCCCTGTTCCACTTTCTTTCCACACACCAAACTACCCAAGATATACAGTGTATGTATTTCCACCTTCAACTTTATATTTTATTCAGCGTCCTCTCCAACTACAGCAGTGGCTCTTTGATGCATCCACGGTTGGTTGTCAGCCAGCGAGGTGCCTCTCTCGCTGCCTTGGGGCTCCTGCACCTGGGGCGCTGCTTTTCAGTGGCCCTGGTTACGATGCAGACAAAGATAAACTGAATAGGAGGAAAAGGACACATATTTTAATGACTGTACCTTTCGTGCTTGGTAGGGGAAGAGATGGTGAGCTAGAAAACTCAGATCGAAGGAGTAAGAAGGGAACACAGCTTAATAAAATTCAGGCCAGACTCAAGGGTTGATTAACTTATAACTCAGGATTTGGCATGCTTTTTTAGATGCTAACAAAAAGCATTCGTCCATAGTAATGACGAATATATACATAGTAATCTGCCTTTTTTAATTTTTTAATTTTATTATTTTTTATAAAGTTTACGGCAGTGATCTATAACATTTTGAGTTTCATTTATTTTTTTCCCTTTTTTTTTTTTTTTTTTTAAATCTGCAGAAGATTCTGTGTGTGGCCCTGTAGTTATGGGGCTGTTTAAAGTTTTTTTTTTTCCTGTCAAGTGAAAACTAGCAAAATTGCACGTTTGGGTTATTGTAAAATATAAATGAGACATTTCTATTTTGAACTGCAAAATGCTGTACGTGTGCAGGGAAAGGAACTTTATCCAAATGATCATTGGAAGTCATCTTTATTGATTGGTGCACTTTATTAGAGCCAATTGCATGACTGCAGTTCAGAAATGTTTTTATTGGTTTCTGCAACTAATATATCAGTAGAAGAGAACTTTCTTTTGCTCTGTATTACTTTCCAGTAATTGAAAAGACACATGTTAAATAACCTACTATCATCATGTTATTAATTAGCAGCAGTGCATTCAAATGAGCTGTGTGACCACTTACATCATGAGTGTTAGTAAATTCCCAGCTAAATTGAAAACATGCGGCATGTGTTATTTTTTGCAGTTCTGGCAGTAAATTGCTTACTTTGCGTCGCAGCTGGACTTTCACAATATCATGAGATCACGCAAGAATCGCAGGATGAAATCACATGAAAATCCATCTAGTTCAGCTTCAAGTAATGCATTTGTGTTCAAAGAGCAGTGGTCCAAACCAATCAGGGTCCGTTGAGGAGCTACTGGCAGCTACAGGGGTGGTTTAGTTGTGCGACAGTCATGACTGTTGGTTCAAAACACCAATTGCGGATATGAGAAATAGATGGTTCATCCAATTGCCTGCCAGGTATTTTTAAAAGTGCCTGGCCTTTCTGTAACAGTTTCCAGTGATGGCTTCTCAGATAGTTCTGTGTACAAACCATCTGGCAAGTCAGGTTAGTGAATTGCGGTTGGCTCTGTAAATCAACCCCTTTTATTCCCACAGCTTACTTCAGAGCGTTTTATCTTTTCATCTCCGTTTATGCACTAAGCTTTTGTCAGTGTCCTCGTACCTGTGTGTGTCTGTGTTGCCCACACTTAGCGTATTCTGTGACTATTGCTGGCTCACTATTAAACATGCAAGTGAGCATCTACTGACGGTTCATTTCTTCAGATACACACTGTCTTTTCATGCTCTCACATGAGTGTGTATGGCTCACTCTTGGGCCATGTTAGGTCATACATGAATGTAATGGGGGGGAAGGAGAGAAATGTGGAGATCAGTAGCCTCTTTAGTTAAGATCTGTTGGGCTGAAATGCAAACTGAGACTGTCAAGCTCTGCCTATTAGGAGGTGAGGGAGAGGCTGCGTATTAAGCCAGCCCTGGATGGAGTTCCTTTTCATAGCTTTCCAGTGTAGAGGACACAGAATATGGCTGTTTACAGGGGATATGGATGGTTGGGGTATCTGAGTTGACCAGGAGCGACTCAAATGGATTTCTGTGTGGTGCTGATATCCTGCTGTGAGCCCCTGGCTTCTCTCATACACAATAGAATGAACCAGTCAAGCATGGAAGCACAGACAGGGATGAATGAAATGCGTAAGGTAAACTTGCCCATATGAAACACAGACACTCACACATACACACCAACCAGTATTCTCCTCCGCTACACTCACTTAACCATGAAGTGGTTAAGTTGACAGTTCAATTGCAGCTATGCTATATAGAACCTCTTCTCACTCCTCTTGTATAATGTAGTCCAACTCTCCTAAAGTGGACACAGATTGATTTGCTCTATTATCGCTGAGGACAAATAGCTTAAAATCTTTGTCCTTTATCAAAACATGGAAAAACTATCCGACATGGACCATTGATCCCCTTTAACTTGAATGACAACTCAGGGGAGAATTTATATTGTGGCAGATGGGGGAATCACAACCAGCTAATGACTCATGGAAAGTAGGGCCCCATACTGGGTGAACCACGCAGTGAGGTATCAGAAAGCTCAAACTTTTTATAATGTGTGCTCCACCGGGACACTGACAGAATGGCACTCTTAATTCTTGCTGTCTGTCTAAAACCAATGACCCATATCCACTAGTCTCATACTCAAGCTTTTAATTAAAGCCAGACCGATAAAGGATTTTTAAGGCTGATACGATACAAATATTTGGTTATTTAAAAATCTGATGTGTGTGTGTGTGTGTGTGTGTGTGTGTGTGTGTGTGTGTGTGTGTGTGTGTGTGTGTGTGTGTGTGTGTGTGTGTGTGTGTGTGTGTGTGTGTGTGTGTGTGTGTGTGTAAAGAAATAAAATTCTGAAACGTGGAACAAATCAAACCGATCAGGTCAGGCTCCACTAATAACCAATTCTACTACATTACCAGATAACTGAAAATTTTATAAATACAAATTAAATCCAAGAGTCATAAGTAACCCTTTTTAACAAATTGTCACATACATTATATGTAATTCATGCATCCAATTTACTTTTAAATGTATGCTCTTTTTAGAGTGCTTGGGTAGCTCACCTGGTAGAGCGTGCATCCCATGTACTGAGTCTCATTTCTTGCGTTTGCTGCATTCCCCATTCATTTTGTAATAAAATGTGTGCTGATATCATACATGTATTTGACTCAGAATTCAACATTGAACAACACCAAAAGCCACCACACACTGGTGTGAGTAGCTGGCTGCATGGCCAATATCATTTACAAGATACAGGGCATTTACTCTCCATTTATTGCATGCACTGTCTGAAACTAACTACTAAATGCTTAGGTCTCCCTGAGCAGACTGGCACTAACACGAACATTAGACATGGCACAATACACTTTAAGCCAGGATTGTTTAGAAAGATGCTAGCTCCTGGTCTACAATGAGATCCGTCTTAATTTGCAGTTCAAAGGCCAGAGGCAAAGACGAGGTCCGAGCTGCCACGGAGAGCAGACAACTAAATGAGCAGTCTAAAAAACAATCACTTTAAGATGCACACAACAGTGTTCTTGGCCTTGAGCTACTTTTATTTACACATCATCTGAGGCACAGTGTAAGCCTCATTGACTATGTGTACATGCAGAAAATATTACGGTTTTTGCCCAAATAATATTCCAAAAAAGACAATATTCCTACTTCCTACAAGTGTTCCGGCATTGGGAGACTTGTTTGTCCATGCGATCACAACCTCCCGCTTTCATTCCTTCAACAACATTCATGAAAAGGTCCTCATTGCGCTGGTTGCACATATCACAAAACATCGATATCCAAGTCTTTTAGAAAGCATAAAAAATTTTTTTCCTTCTGCCTAAGATGTGAGCTTTTCTTTTTGGCATGCATCTCTACCCCATCCTTGCAAACTGTTGGCTAGTTAGTTTGTGTAAAACTCACAGTGCTGACCGTAAACAGGCTACAGGACGTGTGTCGCAAACTGGTAAAACCCCCAATTTAAACACGCATTCTGAATGCGCTGTATACATGTTGTGTGTGTGTGTGTGTGTGTGTGTGTGTGTGTGTGTGTGTGTGTGTGTGTGTGTGTGTGTGTGTTAGGGCTGTCAAAATTAACACAATAATAACGGCACTAATATATATTGGCGCCTGATTAATGCATGCGGTTCTGTTATTTCGGCCTCCGCCCACTCTGTAGTTTGGGAAATCATGAAGCAATGAGTGCAGCGGAGCGCTGCGCTTACCGGAGACTAATCACAGGTACCCACCGGGTTACAGCACATTATTTTTACCCACGGTGGAACTTTGGTTGCATGCTTTGACTATTATGAAGAAAGAGGAGAGGCATTTTGCTGACGTGTGCGCCATAACTTTCTGCAAGTAGCCAGACTGTGGGACATTGAACATAAAGTCAGTACAGTGAACACTGACAGTGCACGCAACATGATTGTAGCAGCCAGGCAACTCCCGTTTGAGCGTACGCCTTGCGTTGCACATTGCCTCCACCGAGCCATCAGTTTTTTTACACTTTTATTGTTTTAATTTATTTTTTGTGTCACTCATTTTTGATCCCACTTCGTTGAATGGCATGTTTTCGTGAGCCTACTGTAGATTTTCACACATCTAAGGTTAAAGTTTAAACACAATTGTTACATTTAGCTGACCAATGTACTTGTACAATGTTTCTGTTGCTGTAATGCAGGCGGTCCATTGTTTTGTGTTTGTGTTGCTTAAAACTAACCTTTACAATTGTAAAATGTGGGTATTACCAAGTAATGTTACACTCGGGTTAATATGCCTAGCTGTTGTTGCTTGATGGGGCTTGAGTTTGCCATATTATGTTTTCAACACATTTTTGAGCATCCAGTACCTTTTGGGGAATATTGTAGCCAATATTTGTCATTGTTTTGGATTGTTGCAATAATAATAAACATTTGCATAAAGCCTGCGTATTTGCCTGCTCCAATGTTAAGAGCATTAAAAACTTTAAAAATGTCCCTTTTTTAAAATTACATTTAGAGCAGATAAAAAGTTGATTTGTTATTCATGCTTGTTAACTATAGACAATCATGTGATTAATCGCGATTTATATATTTTAATCGATTGACAGCCCTAATATACATGTATAGCATGGCCAACAAAATAGTTTGTGGTCAACGCAGGAACTGATTTGTACCTCAACCCACTGTAGATAGAAACTGATGGCAATGCATTTGTCAGTCTAGTAGATCATTTAAATATCGTTCTTTCCCTCTCACTCATACACCATCACAAAAAGCACAAGCATAACCAAATATTTCACACAGACACACCTGCCTCACCAATGAGTTGGCTTATGTCAAAGTAGCTCGCTATTATTCAGTAAGCCAACATATTAAACTAACTATCTCTCTAATAAGCACACATGAGATTTGACAGCCATGCATAAAAACTGCTCTGTTTACACTGAATATTCATAGCAGAGTGAAATAAATTAAAATGCTTCCCACCACTGTTGATCTTCATTCTGGTAGTGAGTCTGGGCTAAGAACAAAGTGAAGAATACAAGTAGAGGTAGACTGAGGTGAACGAGGAGCAAGAGAAATTAAGGTAACTTTTTAAAAACTGAACACAAGACAGAGAGAAAAGAACCAAAAAAGTTACAGAAAATGTGAATGCAACACAATTTGTCAAATGAAAAGTCAGGAAGAGGACAACTGTAAAAGAACACAACATATTCCAAACTCATCTGATATCAGGTTTACACATACACGAGTATATGTTGCTCCCATTCATCACACTGGCTCAACATGCGGTGAAGATAAGAATCCACAGAAATGTTTTCTTCCATCGCCGCTTTGTCAATGTATGATTGCTTGGGGAGGCAGGAGGCATGACAGACATGAAGGGCTCTTGCAGCAAGGAAAGGAGGGAAAATGTGGTTTTGATTTAAAATTCAGACTGAAAATCCATCAAGATTTGCTCAACAGATGCATCTGTCAAGCGGGTGGCGACACACAAAGTGGACTGCATAATCACATTCTCTTTGGCTGTAGCAGGGCACAGGTATGTGTATATTTGTGTGCATGTGCAAGGCTGTGCATATGCGCTTAGAAGTAAAGACGAAATCTGTATTCATTACTGGACTTGCTGTGATATTTCAAAACTGTTAGATAGCAACCAGGTCTTTGTGATAAACCTCATATATGAGTGTGCTCACATCACTCCAAAAGGAAAGGCAATTCAGTCTTGCATTGACTTAAGCTTTATTCCGTTATCAATAACATATTTAGGCAATGCAGAAGGGGATCTGCCAAAGAAGACAACCTTTTCCAAATCCATATACGCACAAGATTTTCAAATATGGGGTTATTTGATGAATACCAAATATCCGTAACGCATGAAATGTCACAAACTCTTTCAGGCGATTTACTGGAAGAAGTTCCTGCTCCATTTCCCAAACAGTATTACCCTCTTGCACACCTCAAGGAAGGTATGAATTTGGATCATAGGATGTTGTTGAGATGTTTTCATTGAGATGGATTGACGTGTCTTTACTCAAACTTTAAGTATATTTTGTAATTATCCATCTAATGACATGCTTTTTATATTATTATTGTCACATTATTGGGGTCCGAAGGCCCTATTGAAACTGAGAGAATTATTATTCTTTATCCGGCAAATGAATCACCTTTTTGAGGGGCTTAACATACTCAAACTCACCTAAATTGGGGGTTGCATCCATTCCGGTGACAATTGACGTAATTGTTTTGGGAATTGGCACATAAAAATGGCTTGCTAGCGCCCCCTACAACGTTAAAAGATTTGAGACCCTGCAGTACATTTAACGTGGACTAACGAAACTTGGTTACACATATGTAACGTGTCCAGATGTACAAAAAAAGCTCATTGGAACAATACAGTAAACCCAAAAGGAATTTGAATTTTGAAATTTTGAATTATAAGTTTTGAAATTAGTGCGATTTTGGCCATTTCTACATATCGTACTTTTAACTAACTGCTCCTAGAGCTCTCATCTGATCAACTTCAAATTTGGTCTGTGCCATCTTAAGACGTTAAAGATGAAAAGCATGGCAGTGGCTGGGTGGCCATTTTGTGCGTTCTGCCATCGAAACAGGAAGTGGGTGAAACCACCTCCGGTCATTTTGAGCATTTGATGAACAATAAAGTTGTAACTTTAGTGTACTTTAGTGTAGTGGCCTGAGGAATTTTTTAGGCCAAAATTGACTTTTGGTCATAGCGCCCCCCCCACTGTCAACAAGATATCAGCCTTATGTGACAAACATCATTCGATTTACATGAAACTTATGTGTGGTCTACATGTGAAACAAGAGCCACCTCCTATACTGTAACCTCATCCATGTACTGAGGCCGCGCCCACTTTTAATCACTCACCGTTTAATGTACAGTCTTTTAGTAAGGTTGTGTCATGTCACGTAAGATAAGGCAAAACACACATGCTCACTCAAACTTGGTGCACCTCCACATTTATTTTGCTGGTGATATTAACAGTTACGCTTTCTCTGGTAGGGTGCAAAGAAGCATTTACACCTCTGACTGGGCCTGGTGCTGGTTTATGAGATCAGCTTTAGAGTACCATATGCTTTATCACTAACCCAACACGGTGTCTAGCCTGTACCATCTGTCATAGAAACGTTCTTCCCCCACATGGGTATCACCATGTGGGGGAAGTTCTCCCTCATACTCCCCTCTCCCCCAACTTCACTGGCCTATGTGTCAGTGTAGATGCTGTGCTATGCTTTCTCAGTTTATTTAGTCACTTCTGCTTTTGTGCTTCTATTTTAAGGGTTTCGGGAATAGACGCAAAAAAATTGCTTGCTAAGACACCCTTCAAAACTTTCAAATTTGATCCCCTGTAGGATGTTTAATGTAAACTAACGAAACTTTGTACACACATGAGGCATATTTAACATGGTTAAAACATGGAAAATGGTCAGACCTCTCCTCACTGCTCATCCCCTCCCTTCTCATTCACAGTCCCCACTAGAGCTGCCTTGTGCACTTCAACTCTTCAAGCGCCTTTTTAAGACCTTTCATCTTCCCCCTTCAGAAAACAAGGCAGAGTCTCTGGTGAAAAAGCGTTGACAGTAGCAGTTAGTGCTGAGTAGAGTTGGCTCAACCACAGCCCTTTCACTTTTCTCTTTGTGTGAAGTAGTGTGGGATAAGACAACCCTCTTAGAGCTTTGTGCGTATGTACTCCAGCTGGAACCCATGTCGTGTTCTCTTCTCATTGGTCTACTGGACAGAGGCCACTGAGGCAGCTGCTCATCTATTAATCTTAAAGAGGTGTCCTTGAACTTCAAAAGGATATGCAGCCACAGTCTTATATGATATTGCACTTGTATTGTTGCCAACTTCATTCTATTACTGCCAGCCATATAATTTCCATCAGCGAGCGGTAACCATTGCCATTTTGGCTGTTCCCAATGTAAACACTGCGGTAGCCCGGCTGCGATGGCAACAGTGAAAAAGAAGAAAGAGGTTGTGTTTCATGATGTCCATTTTGAATTGGTGAACCTGCATTATCGTGGGAGGGGAAGGTAACTGGAAACATGAGGCGCAATGGACTGTGTGTACAGTATATGTTGTTGAGTAATAGAACTGTGTGAGACAAGATAACTAGCTCTTTTTATAATAAGGTTACTTGCAACAGTCCCAGTCATCGTGTCAGAGTGAGATAAGAAACTGGACAACCAGTGCCAACCAAAACTTGGTTGGCGCTGGTTGTCCAGTGGACCTTTTAGGCCAGAGACACTCATATGCTGCATCATGCAATGCTGCTTACAATCAACAGGCATCTAAAGCATGTATAGCTACTGTGCATTTGTGTCATCTGTACACTGAATATGTGTAGTTTACTGAAGACCAAAGTTAAATAATTATAAAGTAATTGTTGAATTCACATAGCTGTTCCTTTTTTTGTGTGTGGGATATTTAGCAAGTGTACTACTTATACACACATAAGACCGATGTGCTTTGTGTACACTAATAAAAGAAAATCACTTGCAACCATTAACCATGCTGCTGCTTTTTATGTGGCAAAGGTTTGAAACAAGAAGGGACCTATTATGTTACTTCTACGTAAATGGGACAAGGGCCCTTTACATAGCTATTAACTGGTAATGTCAAGTCAAAACAACATTGCTCTTTCTTCTGCATTTTACCCACACATTCTGACCTTTGTCTTTTCCTTTGCTTTAGTCCTTTTTAGAAATTTTGCATGAGATCTCTTTTCTGCTCCTTTGGAATTGTTCATTCACTCACTTTTTGTCTTGTATTCTTCCTCTCCATCCCTAATAATTTCTTGCTGTGTTGCTCTGTTTTTGTCTGTAGTGCTGGTACTGTAACACCGCTTTATGCCCCACCCTCCTGTAAAATAAATGTAGTACCAAAGCATTACCTCAGTGTCCTTGTTTGCGACTTTGTTCACATTGTAGGATAACTAAATGAATCAGGGACATAGCTGGAGTGAGCTGTAGGTATCTTTGTCTCGCCGCCCCGTTCCCTGCAGGGCGCCTGTTGATGGACGGATAAGCTCTCGTCCCTTTAGAGGGCTGGTCTGTCACACAGGAAGACAGATGTTATACTGCAGTTTTCCTGTCTCCAGTACTTGCCAAGATAACACATACCCAATGGGGAAAGTGGATGGGGAAGGGCTGGTTTGAAACGCAAGGTTATTAACATGGACACAGCGGCCTACTGACGGACACAGAATGACATTGTAGGTTATATAACTGCAATTACTTGCATTTACCGTCTTTTTAGGAATCTGCACAAAACACCCTGAAGCACATAGACAATACAGGAGCTCAAACACAGAAACTTGGCCTATCCAAGGACCTGTTGTCACCCCATACTGTTCATTAGCTGGCTCTTAGGTCTCTCGTTTTGTAGAAGAAAAAAAAGCCATGCATCTGAAATTGTCTTAACAGCTGTAAATAGGCTTTGCAGGGTAAAGCGCCCTGTCTCTCAAAGAGCTGATTTCTGTAAGCAGCTTAGTGTTTCCACCTCCTCATCACGCACCCTAACCTATTCATGTTATGGGTGAGATGTGGAATTATTTTTCACACATCCCCTCTATCGTATTAGGATGATACTAATGTGCCAGTAGAAGTGAACATGTTGCCTATCTTATTATTTGTTGTAAGGGTATTTTGCATAAATGCAGACTTTCTAGTCATGTTGGTATTAGTTTGAGTTAAAAGTTAAGAATTGTACTAGTGGGGTGATATGTAAAAAAACATCATTGTGCTTTGTTGTAGGGACCTCCGACCATTAGGCAAGCTTCATTACTTGTCAGTGGAAATGGCATAGTATCAGTGCATTAGCAGCAACAGCAGATGTTGGTAGTTTTAGAATAGTTTTATATGCTGTTGTTGTACATGTTGAACTGTTGTGTCAATGACAGTGATGTAACAATTACCAGTGTACAGGTAAAATGTTGATGGTAACAATTACTGTTTTCATTTCAAATATCTATATTATCGCAGTGGATTACCACGGTGTAGAAACCCTATGTATGTCCCTTCATCTCTCTGTGTGTGTGTGTGTGTGTGTGTGTGTGTGTGTGTGTGTGTGTGTGTGTGTGTGTGTGTGTGTGTGTGAGAGAGAGATATATTTGTGTTACTGAGCAATATGTTACATTTATGTTCATTATTACTGAGTCTTGGTCACTTATTTTAAATATTGTATGGAGATTTTCTGGATCACTCTGTTTTCTGCAACCCAAAGTTTTTTTTCTAGTTGACTGTCTCATTGATGTGGCTTGATACAAGTAAATGTTTTTGCTGAAGCTTGGTTGTCAAATAAAATGATGCTCCCTACTGATTCTCCCCATGTTCATTTAGCAGCCATCGTTCCACAACACCATTATCATTACTGTCAACCGTCTGGTTGTATGGCAGGGAAACACTCTCAGCCAGGAATTTGAACTGCACCTCTCTGTCACTGAGAGGAGACCAGGGCCATCTCAGGATGTCATTAGAAGTGCTGTCTATGTCTGAAAGCCAGGTGGACTTGTTCTCTAATGAGGACTCTGCCGTCATGCAAGCAGTGACTGGGGGAGGTGTCACACAGAGGTGCCAGTGTCAATCCGGGACGCTGATAAGCTCCTCCACTGAATAACACTAAGATGGCATCATTAAAGGCAGAGACAGACACAGGGATGGTGGGCTTAACCAGGAAAGACAGTGAGATGGTAATTATATTTTAGTTGTAACCAACAAAGAGGTCAAATTGTTATCTTTGACTTGTTTTGGTCTGAATCTTTTTGTCCCTTGTTATACAAGTCCCAACATTTGGTCTTACAGACATGCCAGTGGCAAGATGACTTTGTAGAGCATGGTTAGGATTTATCAACGTTTGACTTTTCAACAAGGGTTGGGCAATGTGATATGCACATTGAAACATCATGATGGACGATGACGTGAATTAATAATCAGGCATCTTGCTCCAAGTGTGCTCTCGCTACACGTCTGTATTGGCCTCTCTGTCTCTCCTCTCTACTGCGCTGCTTGACTGAGTGACGGTCACTCGCACTGTGGACGCATTAGAGTGAAACTCAAATCATATGTGCACCAAACCCGTTACATCAGCTATATCTGCCACCATTATTAATTAAAGGATGTCTGTCATCTTATCAATCGGGACGTTCTTTCGCCAATTCCATAGACTGTAAAAATAAGTACGTTCGTAATTGTACCAGTAGCTCTCGCACACACTCTCTTCCTCTCTCTGTCTTTCTCTTTTTTGGCTATGTGGAGTCCAGAGGCAATTCACTATAACAACTATCAAATTTGATGATTTTGGGAAATAAAGTGACAGCCTGTGTCCACCTACAATTGCACTCGCAAAATCAATCTGTGCCCGTTAATAAATCCGAATTGAAAACAATGAATGCCATCACCGCCACCGCTGACACGCACCCCGGCGTCTGTCAGGACATGTCGATGGTTGTCAGCCACTGCCGATGGACGAGGACATCACCATTCTATTGTCTACCTCAATTGAACAGGAAAATGTGTTTTGCTTGAAGATTCTAAAAGCCACTAAAAGTCAGGGTTCAAAGTACAAGAAAAACCGAAGGTTTTGTTTTCATATCTTTCCTTCTGGTTCACTTGCCATCAGTGCATGAATGGAGAGACATTTTCTGTATGACATTTTTGCATTCTGGCAGAATTGGAAATAGTAAATGTGGAAAGCTAAACTAGTCCAAGATAATACCAGAATTACAGCTGTGGTTAAATAAAATAATCACACAAGGAGTGTAAACATTAAATACAACCTTTACCATTTACTGGCCATGACTGTGCCAAAGTGTACTTAAAACATAATTTGCTGGCATGCCTATTACACGGAATATATAGAAACAAGTGTTGGACTAACACGCCCTTTTTATACACATGGTGGAAAAATAACATTAACATATTCATTGTGTAATTAGTAAAGCTAATCAGATAGTTGCCCTGTTTAAGTCTATAGTAGGTTACAAGTTCATTGTTTGTTCCCTATAGCAGTGAGCCATGGATGTAACAGCAAAAAGCCCTCTGGCAAGGTAAGTCAAAAGCTACAGCCGCTCCAATAGCTTTATGTAGCTATCAATATGCAGTTGACAACATAATTGAAGTTATTTAAAGACGTGCCTTGTGCCACTAGATGGAAGCAAATGGAAGCACAGATTGTTGTTCTTTCTACTTATAGTGCTGGAATACCCCTGAATTATGAATTATATTTCAGCTGCTTGGAATCTATTCCAAGAAATCTTGGGGACAGAATTGTTACATCTACATTATTTGTTTTAATGGTCTTGCAGACTGACATTTCATGGTCTTGCAGACTTTGATTTTTTCTATAGACTAAATGTGATAGCAATCAACACTCTCTGAAATGATAAGTATAGATGCTGAAGGTTGAGAGGTCTTTTTTTCCCCCTTTCCTCTAGTGTTAATGGCACTTATCCACAGGAAGGCTCTGGCTATTTTGTGTGATTTATATATATTTTGTTTGATTGTGGCTGTGTGCGTTTGTGCTTGTTTTCTCCTCTTTCCCAAGAGTTTGATTAGTTGCCTCCATTTAACCGACGCATTACTTTCATTACAGCACACATGCATGCTGGGAAGGGCCGTGCTGATCTTTTTCTCTCACCATGCAGATGATAGCCACATCTTACTCTCTATGGATCGGCGCACAGCCTACATCTGTCCCTTACCAGCCAGCATCCCCCTTTTGGCATAGCCCTAAAAGGCTTGATTAAATATCAGACCAAAGCTCACTCTGCTGGCCACCCAGGGGCTCCAATGGAATGAAGGAGGGGTTGGAAGAGAATAGACATTTCAAAAGTGCACAGAAAGAAAGAAGGAGGGTGAAAGAGACACTGATTGTAAAAGTAACTTCCTCTTTGCCAGCTGCTGTCACTGGCAAGCAGACTGGGAGTTGATTTGCACTCATTACTGGGAAATGAGCAAGGCCTGAGGATGATGGCCGCATTACTCCAATTGCATGTGATGTGATTTGAGATGTTGTGCAATGTTAATCTCCTCCCCCTGTGTCCCCAAGATATAGAAAATAAATGAAGATGAAAATCTTACTCTGCATCTTCACAGTGTGAGCCATGTATGATACAAATGGAAACAGAACAGATTATGCAACTATACAACGATATGCAAAATAAGACCGATATCGTGGTAACGCTAACGGAGGTGTAACGTTACGAATGACCGCTATTCTGACTTGGGTGCCTGGGTCTGTTTCCCAACAGTTTAGTAAACTGCCGTTAGCGTCCTTAGCATCGGAGTTAAGTGTTGACCGGGATGGCTGCTAGCTGGCTGGTGGGGGACTGTGGCTGTCCCCGGGCCAGGGCTGTAATGATAGTGAATGGTTGCTAGCTGGCTGGGGGCTGTGAATGGAATGGATGTGTCCCGGGGGCTGTTGTCAGCTCTCATCCCGACTGAAGCCTTGCAGCGCTGGGAGTCTGAGGCAGAAGACAGGGGAGTGGTAGCTGGCTAAATTACCATTAGATTAGTCGTCTATCTATATAGTTAAAGTTACTGATGAATTTGAGGGTTAGCCCAGAGTTTGTTAACCCCCCACCCAAAAACCGAACCAATCCCTGGGTTTGGTGTATCGTTACAGCCTTAACTCTTTGTATTTCACAATCACAGTAATAAAAACATACTTGGACAGAAGCATATTGGACAGAATGTACAATGTATTTTGCTGTCTGAGAGAACTAATCAGAATGTGATGTGCATCACCTTTCATTATCGTGTCCCCTCAGTTTACTGATTAAATATTGCATCTTTTTACTGTATGAACACATTAAACTCTGACTCTCCCACAGTGCTCGCTGTTGTCTCTGCTGATTAACTTCAGATGTTCCCTTCTTTCCCCTTGCTCATCGCAGTGTCTGGGTTGAACATAAAGGCATGACTTTTACATTGGCATGCTCTTTTTCCATTCACTCCCCATTCGGCTCCACACTCATTAGGGACCAACCTTTGTCTGAATGTTAGAGGCCATCTCATGTCTGTCATACTACTAGATAATGGCCACCCTGCTCTTTACCATGCACCGTCTTCACTGTGATCTTTGAGGACATCATTATCCTCTCCATGTGATCCAACACAGATTTGTGTCTCTGTTAACCAGATAATTTGTTACGATTCTACACCAATTTTTTTTTTGGTTTAGAATGGTTTACTTTTTGTTATTATACGGTCTTTAAAATGCAAATGTGAATGCATTTTGTCACATATCTAATATTCGTCTCATTTTGTCTCTATAAAGTTATCAGCACATTGCTCTTTCAGTGCCCATTCATAATTGCTGATATTGCTACAATATCTTGTTATGTGCAGCATAATAAGCAGGTTTGCCATCAATTACTAGTGCAGCAGGAATGAACACCTGCCTCTTTCTCACTCCATTACCTTTCCTGGCTCATCAGTTTGTCAATACTCTTACCTTTCTCCGTATGTCCAACAATGCAATCTTCCTATTGGGCTACATTTTTCTTCCCCCACTTGTTTCTTTTTTAAAATCTTTTTAAAGCAAAAGTAATTTCCTCTGTGCCGTCCCCCTCCACTGCACATGCCCACAGGACACTCTATTTCATCTTGCTTTGAACTCTTTTTAATTTTGCACTGTAGCAGTTTTTATTAACATATTTATTCATTTATGACTCCCCTCAAAGCCCTTTGCATATGAGCACACCTTTATTCTCTCATTTTCTCTTTTTGTCTCTCCTCTCAGCTCTCAACTCTTTACAGAGAGTGGGCCTCACTAATGCAGTGTTAGTTCAATCCCGGCCACCTTGTCAGAGGCTATTTTCTCGGGCTCCTTTTCTTACTACAGCAGCAGTAGTGAGCATGTCCAGAGTTTTCAGTCTCTCTCCGCTCACCAGCTCCTGTCTAGATGTTCTCCACTCCGCTCATAGTTTTTTTTTTTTAAACGTAGTCAGGGAGGAGCCTGTCTCAAACCCTCAAAGTCAAGGTGTCTTTCTAGTCATTGCACAGCGGATCATCCCCTTCCACTCTCCCGAACACCCACTTCCCACCCTGATGTCAGCCACCTGTCAATGGTTGGACTCCCCCACCTAGATAATAATAACCTAGCCAGAGACCATCTTTCATCAAGTGTCCTCACTCCATTTGAGTAGAGGGAGATTGTGGGCATGAATAGAAAGCTGAGGGGCCTCCTCCTGATGTGCGAGATCTTGCAAGGTTGCAGTGACAGCAAAGGGGATGTAAGGTGCTTATATTTGGACCAAGGTCATGTGGTGAAAGTTTCAGAACAGTTGTGCAGTTGCTAGTTTCCCTTCTGCAAGTAAGATTGTAAGCAGATGTCAGTTGTAAGGAATGCACTTATTAAACAGTTTAACTGTAAATTGTATGTGGATGGTATATTTAGCCAAGCTAGTGGCATAGCTTTACAGAGAGCAATTTCAGTCTTTGGATCGATCTACCAATTTGGTCCAGACTGAAATATCTTTTTTTTTTTTTTTTTTTTTTTAAAGATTTTTGGATTAACCGCTATTGGATGGTTTGCCATTACATTTGGTAAAGATATTCAAGGGGCCCAGATGATGAATTCCTTGACAAAGCATTTCTAATGATGTGATGAGTCCATGACTTTTTTCTCCAGCACCACCATGACGGTCACATTTATGGTTTTGACATTCCCAGCAGCCTTAGCTGTACTAGCACTATGTTTAGGGCAAATAAGCAAATGTTAGCATTTGCATGACTGATTCTTTTTTTAAAATATATTTTATTTCCTTTTCAATATGGCTTCAGTAATAAATAGATTGTAATTGGTAGTGCTGTTATTTTCCTTTCTCCCCATCCTCACATCAGTAATCCCTAATCATTTTGCATATCACACTCACCCCTCTTTTTACCACTGCTTTCTGCAGTCAGATGGACAGATAGGTGCGGGACTTAAGGGAGCATTCATGGTGCTGAGCCTAAATCTTAGTCTCTCTCTCTCTCTCTCTCTCTCTCTCTCTCTCTCTCTCTCTCTCTCTCTCTCTCCCTTCCTTTTGACTTACTCTATCCGTCTCTATCTGTATTTCAGATGCCAAGGAGATTGTGTTGAAAGCTCAAATTCTTGCTGGTGGCAGAGGCAAGGGTGTGTTTGACAGTGGCCTTAAAGGTGGAGTGCACTTAACTAAAGAGTAAGTATGCTTCGATCTACATTTCAAACTGTGAGTTACTGTAGGAGATTCAAATTATGTCTCCTGCGACAGCGACATTTAGAGCGAGAAGGCTCAAAGAGCTCTAAGAGCTCTCTGAAGATGCTCCCTAGGCACAAAGACACAGTCAGGATTACTTGTGCTGCAAATAAACACTTTTGCTTTCTTCCACGGTCTCGTCTTCGAACAACTACTCTCTATGAAATTTTGAAAAACTGATTTTAGGGTCGGCAGAAGCATTTTGCACCCCATACTGAGTTTTTCTCTCTCGGGTTGATAGGGTTTTGTGCCTTCGCTAAGGTTTATTTTGTTCTTGCTTAGAATTGCAATATGTGATGGGTATATTCCTCCAGTAAAGGCTTACTCTGAAAACTTATGCATTTTTCAAAAAGCTAAACAACAACTTTAGTTTTTCTTTTGCTCACTGTGTGTGTGTGTGTGTGTGTGTGTGTGTGTGTGTGTCTGTGTGTGTGTGTGTGTCTGTGTGTGTGTGTGTAGATAGATATATATCCATAGATATATCTATATATAAATATATCGATAGATAGAGATCTATCTATCGATAGATGGAGAGATACAGTATCTATCTAGATATATCTACATAGAGATGTATCTATATAGAGATATCTATCTATCTATTATCTATCTATCTATTGTAAAGGTACCTACCACTTACTCTCGCCTTAAAGGTAAACAGATGATTCATGACAATCTCCTCAGATATGTATCATCGTCACCCTTCAGAATGGCCAGAAACTTTTTCAAAGCGAGATATGCCTAAGTTCATCGTCCCCAGACAGTGACATGAGTGCACAGTTCACCTTTCTCTCATCTATCAAAGGATGAGTACAACCCCTGCTTCATTTTTATTCACTACCAAAACCAAAGCATGCTTACAGAAGCAGCGCCGGTACGCGGGCTGCTTTTAAACAAAGTTTAAATCGAGATTTATTCACAGCGATGTGTAGATGTACCAAAGTATTTTCAAAAATGGTGCTTTGTCAGAATATGTTACATACATGCCAAGAATGTGCTAAGCCATATCTTACTTCAACTAAACAAAACTCTGGAGAGATAAATGACAACTTCATCTGTCAGTTGATCTGCATTTCTCTTTTTTACTAAAGACTGTTATAGGATACTGTTTGACTTGTAACCTCTCCTTTTCAGCCCTGCTAAGGTTGGTGAACTGGCCAATAAGATGCTGGGTTTCAATCTAACTACTAAGCAGACACCGAAAGATGGAGTAAAAGTGAAAACGGTGAGGAACTGCACAGACTGAAAGAAAGATAGATATACTTTGCTCTAAGTGTTTTTTTTCCTGACCTCATTTCAAGGCATTATGAGTCCAGTAATGCAGTTCTGTAAAATTAATGACTGTAAAGGCAGTTTGGCTCTGTTATTTGTTTTTTTTCTCACTAGGTTTAAATAGTAGCTGTCCACTCTTGTTTACTGTGGGTATGCACTGGTTGGTGTTATGGCTCATTGCATAAATTGAACCGAGTCCACTGTGAATTTAAAGTGTTTGGTAAACAACTGTTTCTATGTGCCACTAACAAGCAGAAATATAATTTTCTCTACTCGCATGCTGCATGCAGTACCTCCTCAAAACAGACTTTTCCAGGTGAAAAAGGCTTCGCTCTGTGGCTTGTGTGTGGGTCCTGCTGTCTTTCTTTGCCTCTCCCCATCTCTGTTTACCCCTGCTACCCCCCATTCCAGCTTCTGCTCCTACTCCTACTTCAGAGATTAGTTGGAATCAAGTGTGACACGAGTGTCTTGTCATTTGTCATTTTTTTATAGGCAGCTGCAGACTAGGATGTTCATTAAGAATTAACTTCATGTCCCAGAGTTGGAGGAAAAAGTAACCAAAAAAAGGTTGAATGAGATGTGACCTCCAATCGGCCAATTGTCTTACTAAGAACAGTCTTGCATTGCCAGACCCACTTCCACAGCGCTGCAAAGGAAGGTCTGGCTAGTCCACACAGCTTTCAGGGATAGAAAAACATGCTCTGGTTCATTGGCATTTCTTTAAATCGTTTACAATCTCGATTTACCCTACAGAGATCTGAGGAGCACTTAACCATAGTCCTCGTAAATCGACCAGAGTTCAGAATGCCACCACAAAGAAAGCGGAAGGAAAAACATTCCAATGGATGTATTAAAAGGACGAGCAATCGCGTACATAAATCGTTGATGTAGACTACACCAAGAACATCCTCTTTTGCCTGTGGCACTGAAATCCAACCTGGCAAGAGCAGCCATTGACTGACCTGTAGGATTGAGTACAGTAACAATTTAGTCACAACCTGGTCTGTCAAATGACAGCCAGAGCTTAGCTGTCAACCTGCCAGTGAAGCTTGCATCAATGTTTAACCTGTAATGCACCACATAGCAGAGAACCCCACAGGAGAAGGGGACAGCACTTCAGCATCGACATGGATTTGCTGTCATGGCACTGAGAGAGGGATGAGGAGAGAAGATAGGGTAAGATGAGATGGGGTGTAAAAGATGGTTGTGGATGAAGACTGTAGGAGGCTAAAACAGGGGATTAAGGGGTCAAAGGAAATAAGATGGTTGGAATAGAATATTTTTAGATTGAGTGAAGAATCAGTCTACAAGTCAAACAATAGGGAACGCAATAGGACGTTTGAGTGACTGGAGAAGACAACATTTGGACAAGGAGATAGGGGCGCTGTCTGTGAATATGGAGTGTGGAGAAGGCTATCCATCCTCATTTGCTGGGCGATAGGGTGGAAGCAGAACATAAGGGCTGTGCGTGTTCAAACAAGACAACAATCCCAAAACCTGCAGCCCATTAACTACCACACAACTGATAGTTTCAGGGTTCTCTTTCCAAATGAGCCTCTTGCTTGCTTTTTCTTTCTGCTTTTCTGCTGGACTCTGACCGTTATGTTCCCTCTCTATTTGCCTCGGTTCCTCTCATTCACAGCATATGAGAACTTGTCAGAGCAATGCTTCATAAATTCTACCAGTCTATGGATGCCGCTTATTTGACTGTGTCGTTGTGTTCAATCAGTAGAGTATGTACCCTTTATGTGATCATTAAGTCAAGTTAGTATTCCTCCATCAGCCCCTCTTTCCCCCACTGTGCCTTATTCAGGTGATGGTTGCTGAGGCCCTGGACATTACTAGGGAGACCTACTTTGCCATCCTGATGGACCGCGCCTGTAATGGTCCTGTCATGGTCGGCAGCCCCCAGGGAGGTATGGATATTGAGGAGGTAGCCGCCAGCTCCCCAGAACTCATCTTTAAGGTAAATGATTTGTGGTTTATAGTCATCACTACAATATCAAATTAGAAGAATAATAAAAATCTGCCCTCAAAAACAATGAAACTTAAAAAAAAAAAAAAAGTTCTGACCCGTGCCATCTTTGCTCAAAGATCTTATTCTTTAATCAAATTCTTAATGCTCAGGCTGGATTGCCCAGTGGGCCTTACAGATGGAAGCTGTGCTCAGTTCGTATTTTCTGCTAATTCAATTAAATTTATTGCGCTGCGTGTACACTGCAGCAGCTGAACATGATTCAGACACACAACATAACACTGAAGCTTAACATAAACAAATACACAGCCTTCTGTGTTTTATTTTGCTGTTAATTCCATTCCATTTACAGAACTTAATCCACTGTAGGCACTTGGCTACTTGACAACAGGTCCTTGTCATTGTTAACAGATGTACAATTTAAGCACTACAGATGAAGTTTGCCTCCATTTTCTATTGTTGTATATCTCCATTTTGTATTGCCTACAGATGTTAGAGCATTGCTGTTGTAAAGATCCAGCTGAGATTCATGTCATTCATTATTTCCTTCGAAGACAGCTGTGGTGTTACAAGATAAATCATAGCCCTTCACACATCTCATTAAAACCTCTGTGGTCCAGACCTGGTTGATAAAGAATTGTTTTTAAACCACCTTACAACACCTGCAGTTTTATACTTTAATCCTTCATCCATTTTTATACCTGTAAGAAAAGTTGATCAGCGTGCTTCTCTCTATCTGAAAGTCAAATATATGAGGGTCTGGCGATCATAAATCTATTGTTTCAGCCCTAAATTTCCTTTTTCTCCGTCTGGCACCTTGCCACTACTTAATTATAATGTTGAAGTCTAATACTGTATGAACATCCACTTTGTGTCCTAGCGTTCAAGCCTCTCTCACTCCCTTTCTCCATGTTTCCCTACCTTTTTCTCTCACTTTTCACTGCAAATCTTATAGGAAGTCATAGATATACTTGAAGGTGTACGAGACGACCAGGCGCTTTGCATGGCAGCTAATTTGGGTTTCAAAGGACCTCTGCAGAGACAGGTAAGGGGCGCACAGAAGGCTTTATGGCACAATCCAAAGAAGAGGCAGAAAAATCTATAATGCAGACACATACACATATGCAAAGACAGGTGTATTCTCATTGACAAGCAGACCAAGCTTTGGTTATTATTAGTTTTCTGTTTTGTTGTAAAGTGTCATTACACTAGACTCACTTGCCAGGTGGTCTATTGTCATATTTCTGGCAGTGACTCACAGCCCTTTGCCAGGCTGAGGGCGCTGACATCACTAATGGTACCATTATTTCATAAAACATGCCTCAATGCCTTGATTTTATGCGTAAATCATGCAATTGGAGGCGTACTCATCCCAATGGGCAGTCTATAATTTTGAGTACAGTGACCTCAAGTGTTGCAAATCTTGCTCAGGCAGCATTAGCTAGTAGAATGAGGCCAACGAAGAACACTACAGAAACATTCCAAGTTCACTTTCAGAATGAGTATGTGTGCTTAGATATAGAGTTAATTTCAAAGCCATTTGTCTCTTGGCATCAGCTCACCGTTTTCTTTTCCACAGGCACTGTGGCATGATGAATCAGATTAGCCCAGAATCTTAGCACATGGAATATGTATAAATCAGACAAGTGAATCTGCTTCTGAGAAACAAACTGAGAGTCAAGGATGTGTTGACCTTTGTTCGCATTGAATTGTATGCAATCCTTTATGGTAGGATACAGAATAGGCATTGATTTTAAACAGGCAAGGAGATAAATAGAAAGCGATTGGTTAAGTTTCTGCATTGTCAGTATGCTTTTCCTTGGTTGCTAAGAGTCAGCTGCCAGACTGTTTAATTCCAGAGGTAATTACAGCTACAACAGTTGCAGTAATAGAGAGATGCATTCGAATGCTTTTAAAATGGGGATTTTGACCGTGATGCTTTAATTGTTTTTCTATGTTACTATATTCACTGGCTGTGTTCCTCTTTTTCCCGTACAATACCAATTGTAAATACAAACAAGCTACAGCCAAGTGGAATCTACTGAAAAATGCATTATGTTATATATGTACTGTATGTAGCCACATTAGTATGTGCTGTAATGTATGTTTTATTTGCGAGTTCTCACACCTTTTTGGAAAAAAAAAAGAAGAGAAACATTTAACCTTCCAGCACAGAGACATACATATTCATGCAAACAATCTCATACAGTGTGATGTTGAAGGTGATTTGCCACGTTCATGTAGCCTGTGTGGAAGGCTGAGCGGCCTTGGCGGGGCCGGCTGCTCAGAGCCGAACCATCAGGTAATTACTGTCCTATGTGGATCTCACAGGCAGCAGATCAGATTAAGAGGCTCTATGATCTGTTCCTGAAAGTCGACGCCACTCAAGTAGAAGTCAATCCTCTTGGAGAAACCCCCGAAGGACAAGGTACCTTTTTATATTGTGCAGTGCATCCGTGCATGTGTGCATGCGTGTGTGTGTTATTCCCTGTCATCAACTGTTCCAAAAAGCATTTGCAATATTTCAACACTTTAAATCGCATGCATTTTTGCACCAACATTCAGCCACCAATTAATCACTGACTGTTGGATGCAGGCACACTATACCCTGGGGTCTGAATGCATTTAAGAATGTGAAGTGTACTGTAATTGCAACACATTGACGTCAGTTTCTTGTTGACATGACTTTGTCTAGATCAAAAAACAAATGGCTTCAGGAAGCAGAGATTTCCATATTCATAGCATGTTGATGTTTGTTGATGAGTCCTAGTTGCTGATGATTAAGTAAAGGCGTACAAGTATCAGAATCATTTACTTTTTGGTTGTCAAAGAGTAACCATTCAAGGATACATCTAAAAACAAAGAAAATAATTATAATCTGATAAATTGAATGCTTAAATTCATTTTTCTGTATATCATGACTTTTAAAGTCTTTGAAATTGCTTAAATTTGAATTTGTTTTAATTTATGTTTCATTGTTTTAATAAAAGAAGAAAATATTAAGTCTAACTCTTCAGCAGCAACCCCCTCCCCCCCTAAAAACAAGAAAACTATTCAACTGATGTACTTAGTGCTACTTAATTGCTACACATCACTGTTGGAAAATGAGCTTTTTCAAATAAAACCCAACTGCCTTTGTTCAAAAATCAATAATTGTTAGATGCATTCCACTATTCACTTACCTTTTGTGTCTTGAATCTTCTAGTTTTAAATCTACCTAAGTCTGATAATTAACAATAAGCTGGACCAAAAATGCTTAGGTAACACTAACCTGGAGTTCTTCTGTTAGGAGAGAAAAATGGATTGTCTTTAATAGAAAGAAAACAAAAGGCTAAGAAATTTCCATCCTCAACTCCCTGTCTGTATATTAGCACAGGCTAGCCTGACATATGTTCAGTCTATTGAATTTAACTTTAAGTTACTAGATGCAGGATACATTTATTGTGCAGTCTAGAAATAAATAATGTCCCTTTTTGTCAGACAACTCTTTCTTTGAAAATGAAATTGTCACAGTGAGGCTGAAGTCTAAACTCAGACCTTCAGCTCATCATTGTTATGCTGTAAAAGCTGTGTAAAAGTGGCATTAATGTAAGATTAATGGTGGTCTAAATAGGCAGTTGGCCTTTTCTTAACAAGTGACTCTCTCTATGTTGTAACGCATTAAAAAGCAATTCTTGAATCGTCACTTGGCAATTTAAACCTTCCCAAATGATATGTCCAAAACAGGTTTGAAATATTTAATAGAATTTTGAGTAAAAGTTCCATTATCTGCTTTTTAAATTGTCTTCAAGAACAGCTGAGAGCTTATCCTTGTTTTTTCTTTGGTTAGTTTTTAGTTTTTCTTTAGTTAGTGATTCCGTATTCAGAAGCTGATACCAGGCTTCATTTTTGTATTTGGATCATCATTCACCATAGATACAGTATGGGTCCGGCTTCAATCCATGGGCTCAAAGCCTGTCTGAGTGCAGTCTCTATGGTCTTTGCACATGTTACTCCCTTTCCATGTCTTTAGTGTTCCCTAATAGAAGAAAACACTTGAATTATCGAAGACTAACAAAGAAATGTCTATTTCAGTCCCTAGTTGTCACTTAACACAATAAATTGCACAACATGACACAGTTGGAGTCTAGCAGGTAAACATTTCATGTGCTCAAAATTCAGATGAGAAAGACATTATACATAGTCACAAAACATTCTAGCTGTTGTGATACTGCTTTCGTTGAACTTGTACTGAACTCGGTTTTCTCCTAGAGAAATAACAGTGTTTGTATTTTCTGTGGCGCCAAACACAGATTGACTTGGATGTGTCATATAGGGATGTATTACAATACGCTGAAGATGCATCACTTCTTTGATGTCATTTAGTCTACTCAATATCAGATTTGTGTTCAAAGTATGCTTTATCAAAGATTGACAAGGAAGGTTTGTTGTTTCATGTATTCTTATGAAAATTAATAAATAAAATGACTCCTATCAAACGGTGAATTTTCGCAGAGAAGTATGAATTTCCCTTTCTAGCAGCAGGAAGCAGCGTCGGCTGTGATTGAAGCAGGCTTTGCAGACAAGCTTCACATTAAAATCAACTCATTCTTTGGATTCCATTTGTTCACATGTCACAAGTGAGCGCTGCTATTTTCCGGCAGGCATTAAACAAAAAGAAAATTTATCAAGGGTGGAATTTTTCTTTTTTTTTTTTCTTTTTTTTTTTGTCTCATTTGGTAATAGTTGAATTTATTTTGTATATGGACTACGATAATGAATGTGTCAAAACAAAAGGAATTGTGTAGGAGGAATGCAACTTTACCAGGAGGACACAGTATGTCTACTCCCCGGTCCCAGGAGAAGGTGTGCCTGCTGCATGTGCCGTTTGTCTATGTACACATTTTGTTTCCATTTCTCTTTGTGTGTACTAAAGCCAATTTAAATTTTTCCATATGTGGTGCCTTTTTTCAGTATTACATTTTGATGATCTAGCCATCTGTTTACCTGCTATGTGCTATTCATTAGAAATAATTGTAGACACATATAGCAATAGACAAAGTACCCTAATAGTTCTATTTTTAATGGCTGAAAGTTTACAGATAAACGTTTAAAACAGATATTTAAAAACGGTTCGCAGCTTGCTAAAAATTAGCTGGAATTAAATGTCTTTCAATTAAAAGTCAGATATTTTGTACACTAATCTGCTTGTTTGATAAAAAGATTGATACCACTCTCATATCGCTATGGTAAATCTGAGGCTAGCACCAGCAGCTTAGGTTAGCTGAGTTTAGCACAAAGACTGGAAATAGAGGAATGCGGTTGCAATTTTATTTAGGGTTATGAAACCTCATGGCATTGACAAGACTAGTCTCACTAACCCTCACTAAAATGTGATGGTTTTGTGATACTTTGTGCAAAAAAAAATTTTGTTACCTTTTGAACAGAGCCAGGGTTGGTGTTCACTCCCGTTTCCGGTCTTTCTGCTGAGCTAAGCAAGGTAACTGGCTGCTGGCTCCAGCTACATATTTACTATACAGGCAACATTGACCAATGACAATGGTATCACTCTTCTCAACTAAACTTACTTCCTCAAAATGTCAAACTATTCCATTAAGTTACATTCACTATTTAAGTGCCCTTCAACTAATTTATTATTTTTTTGCCTGCTATTTTTCCAGGTAGCTTAATTTATTCGTGGACTCTTTTGAAATGCACGCTCTTTGAAGTGTAAGGGAAATGTCCATTTACTATTATGGTCTATCACTCAGAGGCAGTGTCAACAACTAGTGAGCCAACCTGTGAAATAATTAAGACCAGTATGCCAAGGGGACACCCTCGAGTTAATTAATTTCAGGTTTTTGAGATGATATTTAGTTGTTTTTTTTAATGTCTGAAGTCCTTCTCTTCCCTTTTCCCTTGCCTGCCATCTACCTCTTTCTCACTTTTCTGTTTCCTCGTTGCTATCTTCATTCCTAATTCTATCTTTGTTATCCCCTCATTCCTTCAGTGGTTTGCTTTGATGCTAAGATCAACTTTGACGACAATGCCGAGTTCCGTCAGAAAGCTGTGTTTGCCATGGACGACATGACTGAGAGTGACCCTACAGAGACCGAGGCAGCCAAGTGGGACCTCAAATATATCGGACTGGACGGAAATATCGCCTGCTTTGGTATGGAAACAAAACCCGTAGTAGAACTCATTCCTTCACACATGCCAGCCATTAAATGATTTCTCCCATAATCAAACCCCTCCTGGCATAAGGCTTTAATGCGTCTCTTAAGTCACATAAGTAAAAAGCTCGGACACAGTTAAAAACTTAGTCAAAGTAAAGGCAGCCTGGGCTCTTCTCCAGTCCACATTACAAGCAGCTTTCTGAGGACTCCAGAAGGAATGCTGCCGTAACCAATGCGTTCTAATTAGCTATAATCCGCCCAGAAAGTCTCCAGTGAGCCAGATTGTTAGCATTCTCATTAAAGCCCCCCTCTCTTGTCATAAATCAAAGCTTTTACAGTGTACAGCAGCACTAACAGGTGCTCTTGCGTCGTGCCCCGTAGCATCATAAACACATTAGATGTCTGTTAGCGCTAGCCCCCCACACTCACTCACACACACACACACACACACACATATATACATATACACATTCTGCATCCCCAACTCCCAGCCTCTCTTAAAGTAACAACAGCTTTTAAGGCCCTGCAGCTTCCTTGAGAGCTCTGTAAGCCACCAAAGTGACAGCTGTTAACGCAAATTTCCCTTTTATTGAGACCTCGATTGGGGAGCTTGCCAGAACACAAGTTCAGCTTGACTAAACCAAATGAGGTAAGACATTTTTGTGCACTTGGCTCCCGCACAACTGCTGGCAGCTGGCTAAATGATGACACTGGCCGCAAAAGAGCATAGCAAAAACCTTTTTTAATCAACACTCTTTTCTCCGAAGTCGGGAGTCGAGTCATAATCAAATTTGCTCTATGTTGCTCCACTTGAGACATTCCAAATTCCTGATTTAGAAGATTTACAACAGATTCTCAAGTTTTTAAGTGTAGCATTTCTTTCAGCAGTTTGCTCTTTGGTTAATAATTTCCTGCTGGATTCGTTTGTGGGTGTTTGTATAATACACGTCATCTTTCCTTTAGCATCAGCCTTTTTATTTTAATTAACGCATGGCTTTTGGTGTCACACTTTCCTCTTTTGTCTGGACCGAATAAAACTTAAAGGTGCAATATGTAATACAGCTAGTGCATACATAGACATACATAGACAGCTAGTGTATAAAGTAGTTACTGCAGTACAAATTCAAAATACTGGAGAGAGTCGTCTCCTCCTCCCCAGACTCCAGACTCGAAGTTCACGGAGGTTGCCACTCTGAGACTGCAGCATCTACAACAGTGTTGCTAGTATTGTCTCACATAGCCAGACATTAATGCACAGCACAGCGGAGTAGCTAACATTAGGTGCTGCCTATATTGACAGTCATAAAAGCCCGTGCTCATGTGGAGCTCTGTGCCCAACTGACAGACTCACTTTTTCAGTAGGAACCGCTACAAACACAACAACCTTGCCGTCCTCTCCACCCAACAGACAGACATACTTCCTCGGCTTAGAATTACAGTAGGAACAACTAAAAATAACACTAACGTTAGCTACCTTGCCATCCTCTCCACACTATTTAAGACTTTATTGGCTTAAAATTACATTACCAATTGCTGAACTGCAAACTCACAGTCCTTTCTTTCCGATTAACAGCTCCTTCTCCTGGCTTAAAATAACTCATCGTTGTCTGCTACGTCCCGCTGAACACGTAAACAGCTATGGCCCGCTTGCCTGGACCGCCGCTAACATTAGCAGGGTTAGCATGGCACCGTTAGCCAGGACCAGTCGGGATCACTTTACTGGCTGTCTCATTTGGTTTTGCGATTAACCAACTTGGGTACTCTAGCAATATAATTCAATGTGAGTACATAAATGTTAAAATAAAATAATAAATTAAAATGCCTGTCCCTTGTAGCTGTGATAAATTTGCCTGAAGCTAATGCTTACGAGTTCAGGAGGAAATGAGCCAACTCTGCGTCCTTTTGGGCTCTAGCTGTCTCCATCTTTCAAATAAATCTCCAGTATTTGTCAATTAACATAAAAAATTGGTACACCTGACGCCATAAATTGTGATAATGCACCTTCCGTTTGGCTAAATATATGTTTTCATCTATATTTCAGTATTCATTTTTGCATATTAATTGAACTGACACAGTAAATCTTTCACAGTGAATGGAGCCGGCTTGGCCATGGCCACATGTGACATCATTGACCTGCATGGAGGAAAGCCGGCTAACTTTCTGGACCTGGGGGGAGGAGTCAAAGAGAGACAGGTGTACGAGGCTTTTAAGCTGCTGACAGCTGACCCTAAGGTAGGAACAGCGTGTTAAAAAACTGATTGTGTGCTTTTTTTTCTTGCTTGATTGTAACAATTGAGGACATAAGCCACATTGGTCCTTTTTTATTAAAAAAATACGTCTTCAAAGAAAAAGTCAATACAAAATGAAGAAACGCCTTTCTTTTATGTTGCAGTCATGTATCTTGTCATAGCAAATTTATAAAGCCCTGTCTGTCTGGTTAGCACTTTGTCACTAAGACAACAGCGCTCATTAGACTAGGGACCTTGGCATATATCCATGTTTCGCTGAGGAAACGTTGTGATTATATGCCATTATTTTCACTTGCAGTGGCATGATAAATTGCTGCTCTCTACTGCAATGAAACTCATAACGACTTATCGAATGTACATCCACACACACATGTACACATGCATATTCACACACAGCACAGACTCATATGCAACTCAGAATGAATGCTAATTTAACTCAAAGCATGCCTCCGAAAGTCCTGCTGCTCAGGGGGAGTGGCAGCTTGGGGTGTTTTACAAGTGATTCAGCTCTATGTTCAGAAAGCTAATAACTCCAAACTAAACAATATAAGCTTTGTAACAATACTGCAGTGCAGATTGTGTGTTGACAGTCACACCGCTAATTCCCCCGCTGCTGTCACTCCCACATCCCTTGACTGATCTCCGGTTGCCTCTGTGTTAGCATCTCTGGCGAGGCATGGTTGAAATACAGAGTGGCATTTAATACCAATTCAGTGTTCTGACCCCCTTTTTGATCTTTATTTACACATGCTTATTTGACTTTGCAGGAAATTCAAAAATTTGTTTCACACTCGTATCTACACACCTGGGAGTTATCATATTCAACCACAATTTTACAGTACAAGTCACTAATCCATGAATCTACTTCGAGGTGGCATCTCACAAGTCTCACACTTTCCCTTCATTTTACACGTCTGCTTTTCTAACCGTGCTATAATAATGCTAGCTTTTTTAATTTAAACATTCAGAAACCATGGAGAAGCTGTTGGTACAGATATATTGAATGTAATACAGTCTGCTCTTAAAATATATATTTAGTCAATATAACACCAGTTGAAAACTTAATTTCATCTAAACTTAATACTCAGTAGTAGATTTTTTCATTTGACTCAGTGTTACTGGTGCAGCTATGGAAATTGTTGCGTTTTTAAAGAGTTCTACCTCCTGTTTATGGCACAGCAGTGAACAGACCAGTTTTGCACACCTTTTTATAGATTAATGTTAAAAACCTAACACCCCCGAGTGAAATATTTCCTCACTCGGATAGCCACTGTGTGTAGATTCTATTCGGTCTCAAGTAAATACAACTCAATGTTCTGTAGGGGGAAATAAAAAAGAATATGGTGGATACAAAAATCATTGTGATCAAAAGGGGAGAGATAGGGAGAAGAGAAAACCATCCGCATTATAATATTGAAGACTTTTAAAAGGTGGCATTCTGCAAGTCTGTATTCATTAAACTCTCCCCAAAAACACTCAGCATGGACAAGAGGATCTTCCACCTCCCTTCTCCTGTTCCTCCTACTTTCTGTCTTGGGCTGATTCCCTAGATCCAGATGGGGATGTAAGCCTGCTGTCTGTCCCTCCTGCTGCTGTGTATGAAAATAGAGACAGGGAGCTCCTCCCTAAGAGGGAAGTAGAATAGGATTGACATTAAACTAGGTTGGAAGCACCATTAGCATTTCAACCAGGGGAGCTGAGAAACCTGCTCTGATCTGTGGTGGGAATGTTAATCATTTCACAATAAGTGTGAGAGAGGGGGCTGCTCATTTGCATTTAGTTTTTTTCTTCTTCTTTTTCACCTTACCGCTCCCAAATTCAAAACTATGAGCAGAATTTGAAATTAAAATAATTTCACAAGATAGTTGAATATGATTAGGCAAAAATAACTGATTTCATGTATCAATAAGTTAAGACCATTGTTCTGCTTATTTGCTTTAAATATTAAGACAATCATCAAGGCAAATCAACTCTTAGTTGAAAATGTAAATGCTGTTTGAAGTCGCAGGCGGACTACTTCTATTTCACATCATTATTGTTTAACCTATTTTAAAACATTCCTTCTTTCAGCTAATAGTTTTGACAGCATATATTATGATGATGCTTATTACTAATGGTACTGCCTAAAATGAGTTTGATAGAGGCTCTAGGGAATAGCATTAATTTTCTGCTGCATACATGAGTATATGTTATGTATTGTCTTTTGAGTTTTGGGAAGATAAGAATGGTTTATATGCTGTGGAAAAGACAGAAGTGCATTAAGCAGCCAGGCAGGTAGTATAGCAGGAAATATCCCACTGTAATAGCGCCATACATTTCCACATAAACAGGTAGTTTGATGTCTGTCTTTTCTTTCAGTCTTCCTCCCTTAGTCGCTTTTACGCTGTTGTCTCCCTCCCTCCGTCTTTTACCGCTCTCTCCCTCTCAGTCACTGCTTTGATGTCTCAGGCTCATTGTTCCGCGGAGTGGAAGTGATGTGAGTGTACTTTTGGCACTGAATAGCAGAGACAATGACAAAGCCTTCTTTTTTCTTGTTTGCTCACATCTCCACTATCTAGTCTTACAGCATTCATTACCTTTAACAATATTATTCTATGAAAGAAAAGCAAAGAGTTGAAATGGGCATACTGTATGTGAAGTAAGGAACAACATAGAAAAAAAAGGCAACGTGAAATGATTGGGAGAAGAAATAAAAAATCGTGTGTGTGTGTGTGTGTGTGTGTGTGTGTGTGAGAGAGAGAGTAGCTCAGCTAGGTATACTAGACCATTCAGCTTTGTTTGAATTTCAGCCTCCGGCTTTTTTAAGCAGGGACATATTTATTTTTCATGCAAAAATAAATAGCTCCGCTTTCTTCATATCCACATATAGAACAGTCTGTTGACAGAATGGCAGAATTTATTGAGGTTTCCCCTCACATCACCTGTAGGCACGAAGCAGATGCAGGCAGCAAATACCAACAGCCAAATAACCTTGTTATTGCTTTGTGCCTGTGCCATAAAGAAAATGGCAGATGAATGTTTTGTCCAACTCAACATCCATTTTCTACTCAGGGCTTAAGGCAGTTTTCTGTAAATTTTATGGGCTAAAATAAATGATGACATTTTTCTAAAACAGCCCCTTGTTGTTGATGTATGTCTGTATAAGGGCCACCACTAAACCAAACTATTAGTTATCATGGCAAAATTAGGGTTGGCGACCGAAACCCCGTTCCAATTTAGAGCCCATTCTAAAATGCCAAGAAATGTGTACCTGTAGAGGAAAAGGAAAAAAAAAAAGTTGGTTCTGCTTATCGATTCCTCAACAACACATGGCAGCTGCCGTCTCTCTCTCTCTCTCTCTCTCTCTCTCTCTCTCTCTCTCTCTCTCTCTCACTACACATACATCATCATTCTAAACCCAGAGGTAGACGCAATTAATGTTCCTTTGCATTTCAACTCGTATGACGTAGATGCAGATGTAGAAACGTCGCTCTGGAAAATTATTTGAATGAAATATAATTTTTTACCTTTTCGGACCAGCTGATTGAATATTGGTCAACATATAGTGGACCCTGTGTCATTTTGGCAGGTAACACTGAATGAAAAAAATCTATATATTATTATTAAATCATATTATTATAACTGCAACCAAATCAAACTGTAACTTAATTTACAGATTCCATAAGCTGTGTAAAAGTAAAAAAAAAATCTGAATTAAAGCTATAGTTCGTATTTTCTGTCTCCGACAACACTGTCAGAGCGAGTGTGTGTGTGTGTGTGTGTAGCCTGGTTAATGTCACATTAACTGTATCTATGGATTCCATATACCGTACTGTAGCAAGCTTATATGTTGATCAACTGAATGTAATATAAACTAAAGTCATATTGCTACAGCTTAATTTTCTGTGTTGCAGAGTAGTACGGTTGACTATAGAGATTCATTGTGAGGTTAGTTGTGTCTGCTTGCTATCAGCATTGTTTTTCTATTTACAGTTAACAAAATCTGTCCTTTTTACAGAATTCACAGTATTCCGACCACACTCAGTAAATTTTGAGGGTAGATGAAGTCTTTCCCTCTTAGAATAACGTTGTGTTCTACTGATGCTGTTGGCACAGACCCAGAGTCTCATTTCCATCGCTGTGAATCTTTTTCCTCATGTTCAATGTTTCTGTGTGTCTGTAAGTGCAAAATGAGATGGAGGAAGAACAAAAACATACTGTAAGAAAAAAATAGAGCAAGTTTTAAAAGCCAAGTGGCTACTGTGCATCTGTTCACCATTTTCTGATATGATCATAGTTAAATAATTGTAACCTGGCATATTGTGACACCCCTAGTCTGTGTGCATACATCCAATACACTATACGATTTTGCGTAAAAGCTTACATGTGCGTCTGTGTGTTTGCTTTCTTGGGTTGCTATGTGCAGGCTTATTGCATGCTGCTGTAATATACCGTGCTGCTGCGTTGTTTAAGGGAAAGTGAGGAGGTGAAAGATGCACAGATTGGCACATTAGCATTAGTTCCGCTGGGTGACCCCCCCCCCCAAGGCAGCTATAGAGGTTTGTTCATATGCTTGTGTTAATGTTGTTGCATAATCACGCTGTTGATCATGAATCATATTTTCAGCTCGAGAGAGAGAGAGAGAGAGAGAGAGAGAGAGAGAGAGAGAGAGAGAGAGAGAGAGAGAGAGAGAGAGAGAGAGAGAGAGAGAGAGAGAGAGAGAGAGAGAGAGAGAGAGAGAGAGAGAGAGAGATCTTTTCTCTCTGAATTGTCCCTGTATTTTTACCTCTTTTGGATGTTTGGGATTTTTATGCCTGGCCCCCATTGCTCTCAAGCAAAACTACATAAGATTTCCCGTGTTTCCAGCTCAGTGAGTCTGCTTTAACTCAACTTTGGTCCCACTTAAACCACTTTTCTTTATTTTGCAGTAACAATTCCAAGCCCAGCTAGCTCCAATCCCATCAAGCCCCTTCTACAGGGGATGCACCACTATTACGATGTCTACTTATTACGAAGGGTGTCACGATTTCCATTTAAAAATTGCACTGAAGTCGCTGGTGTGGACATTTTTCAGATTTCTAGTGAGTTATATTGGCAACTTCCGCGTTGTCAAAAAAACAAAAAAACATGCAACAGCACAAACTACTCTTCCGTCTTCATTTGGAATTAAACTCCAACAACTCAAAGAGCAGCTCTAAACAACATATCTGTCTTTAGGAAGAACATGAAAGAATGAAAATATAAAGTCATCATTCTCTGGGGATAAAAAGTAGTTATCTGTGTGGTATATGTTCAACTTTTCAGAAATAAGACACTTAATTGTTCAGAGAAGACTATAGACATGGGTGTTTTATTGTTTTTGTTTAATTTGTGAACTTGAATGTCATCTTCTGTGAAGACCGCAGTTACAAGCAAAATTAGATGGCAGGTTATTGTCCAATTTTTATTGAACCTTTTTTTCAATAATGTCCAATTGACTATAAGTTATTGTAACATTGTAATTTATGTTGTTAATAAATGTTTTAAATTTGACAATCTAGTGTGGTAAATTGCAAGCAAAGGTCAGATATATTGCATAAAAGGCTAGTCTAAAAATGGCATTGAATTGTGACCTTAGAATCAAAAATGTAATCTAATCCAGCATTTGGAGAATTGTGACACCCTTACTTATTACTATTTCATTTCCAACACTGTCTTCTGTGTCCTATGAAAGTGTCTTTATTTGTATTATTCATCACTACTTACACTACGTGGTGATGATACATACCTGAACATTTAAAGCGGTGCTCCAGTGTGTCTTCCTGCCAGTCTGTCATCCTCTCCTTTTCTATTTCTACTTTTTCTTTCTCTCTGGCTCTTTGCATCTCTCTTGTTGCCCCTGTAAGCTTTCATCTAGCTAAATCCTGTTGAAGTCAATGTGAGGAGCTCCCCTTTGTGTCATGCCTGCAAGCTAAACCTCACAGAAGCCCAGGCACTGCCTTTTTTCTTCCATATATAGAGTCTGAGTCAATGTACATTAGGCTTCAACATGTATGGAGTCACAATAGCAGGCAGTAGCTCTGGTCCCAGTCAGGTGAGCCACAGACATGTGTTGTGAAAAGTGCAGCATCCTGTCTGCACACTGCACAGGAAAGAAGGAAAGGGGACCTATTTTACAGGGCTGTCCTTCGGGTGTTACATCACATGTCTGCGATGGAAAATCACACAGCTCATTCAGTCACTGTGAAGAAACCCAAATAGGTGCAAATACATTTTTGTGCTGTTGCACCCACATAATACACACATCTGCACACACATGCCACCCCAGGGACTCCAACAACTTTTAATCATAAGAGTCACGTAATGCTATAGCCTCCATGGTGTATTATGTTAGAGGGAAAGAAATCACCTGTCTGCCCAAAGCCGAGGGCCTGTGGGAGATGCTGGTTTCCTGTGTTATAAACACATGCAATGCAAAGCTACTGAGAAAAGGAGAAAACAAGCTACCACGGTAATGGAGTTCATTCCCAGCACGCAGAATATTTCACAAGTACTAAATAGGGGGCTAGCCATGGAGGGACAAGTACTTAGTCCAGCCAACACACTTGGGCTGCCATATTGAGGCCAGGCCACATAAAGAGTGAACATTGCTTGGACGTTTGTGGGTTTGTATGCTTTCAGGGAGAATTGGCTCTCCAGGTGATGGATTTCTTTTTTCAGTTATATGCTGTGCAGGTCATTTTATTGGTTTGCCATTATAAGAGAATGGTTCGACCTCATAAAATGGTTTTCCTGCAGATTTGCTTACAGTGCATTAAAAGTGAGCATTAGTGACATATATATAGGGTTTATTTTTTTATTTTTTTTGGTCCATCCTGGGACCTCTTTTGCTCTCTAGTGCATTTAAAATAACTGCAACAATGTAGGAAGCGTATGCTAATACACTAACACAGGGCACTGACCCTGTGTTAGTCCTTGAAATGTCATCACTAGCAGGATTGTGTGTGTGTATGTGTGTGTGTGTGTGTGTGTGTGTGTGTGTGTGTGTGTGTGTGTTAGACAAACTCTTTTTTTGTCACATACATTTTTCGGTTTGAGCATATACTGTAGGTTTATGTGTGTCTAGATTTCAGAGCTGTCCATTGAACGTCTTACTGCTATCGGACAAAAGTTGAAAACTCAGTTGTGCAGCTTAGTGAAGCACACCTCTATAAACTGATGCAGAATGGATGGACTTGCCGAACTCAGAACTGAACTCTTTGATAAATCTATCTTTGCCAGCAGTTGTGTATTTTTCATACATTACATGTCTATTGATGAAGCAACAGTGTAAAATTTAGACACAAACTTTTTGTTACGGCATTTATTCTTCTTTTCCATATATTATATGAACAAGCCCATAGAGGCAGCAAAAGCAAAACTTACCAGCCATAGCTTACCGGCTGGTAGCATGCAGCTATAGACACAGCAAAACATTAGCTTACCGGGGAAAAAAAGGACAGCTCAAAGTGACTTAGCATGACTCTCTCAATCAAACAGAACCTATGTTGAAGTGATGAGATGAGTTGACTTGACCTACAAATGCGATATCTTTGGAAATAGAGAGCTGTAAAGAAGTTAGTAATGTAGTAATGTAACAATTGGTAACTTAGTCGGGAACTTGGCGCCGCACAAGATGATTGTGATTGATTTTAAAGAAATGCAAACAACCCAGAGTGTGTCTGTCCTAGAATGAATATGTGGTAAAGCCTGGCCTTACTCCACAGCGCTATGAAGATCAGATTAATATTTCAGTAGCACATAAGCATGCAAAATAGTCTAACTTATTACTTTACATTATTACAAGTATTACATTGGCAAGAAATGTTAGTTCATTCTTACACATATTGTATTATATTTATACAATAATATGATATCCTTACAACTTCAGCCTGTCAGTCAGTCATTAGGGCATAGAAGCCACTGTCGCACCTGCTCGTCTCAGAGGAAGTGCAAAGTCAACAGCACCGCGACCGCTTTTGCCTCTCCATTAATATCATATCGCTGCAAACGCTGTCTGCGGGAAGTTTTTAAAAACTGTAACCACACTTAAAACCACTTTATCGGCATTGCCGTGACTCACTGTGACTTCAAGAAAACTGCAGAGGCAACGTCAGTTTCCCGCACCTCTGCGCGTGTGTTTTGTTGCCTTAGCTGCAAAGGGCTGCGGGAAACCCTGGTGTCATGGAGGAAATAACAAATGTATGCACATGTTATGAATTTGGGCAAAAAAATGTACACTTTGCACCTATGCAGGAAGGTTTAAGCCATTAGCGAAGGACAAATATGGTTGTCAGATTCCATACGTTCTTGCCCTCATTCCTGTTGTAAAGGTTAATTTTAGGAAGTGAAGGAATTGTCCAGAGATGCGCCATGGAGCTGGTGACTCGTCAGATTGATTTGCCCTTCAAGGAACTGGTGCTTTGTCTGTCTCCCATCTCCTTTTGATCTGGGTTAGGACAGCGCAGCATGCTTTTAAAGATTAATGTAATTTTCCATTGCATCCAAAGTAGACAACACTATTACTTAACCATTATGTATGCATACAGACTATAGATTGCTAACATTCACCTAATCCCAGCACCTTGTCTTGGCACCAATTCGTCCCCTGTTGATTCACACACACACTCACACACACACACACACACACACACACACACACACACACACAGGTCCCATGGGCATTTCTGATTGAGCTTTCTCCTGTCTGCCATTCCTCATCTGTGGGAAATCAATAGAGGATCTGGGATTGGAGCTCGAGCTAATTGAGCTCTGCTCTCTCTGTTCTCTTATTGCTGCCAGGAGCGATTTGTCACCGCAGCACCTGGTTCACACCATGAGGCCAGGGGGAGCCAGCCAGCGATCAGATAAGGCCTTTGGATGTCACAGGGAGGGGAGTTGCATGTGATTGAGCGACCTTGTAAAGTTGAGCCCATAGAGGAAGGGCATAGCAAAGAAGTACTTCATTTATTCTTATGCGCCTCTATGAGAGCTGCTTAATGTTTCTTCCTCTTACCAGGTGACAGAGAAAATAGAAATACAGTATGTCTTCTGTTGCACACTTTTACAAGTCACAATTGTTATTTTAGTGATTATCACTCTTGGTTTCATGCAACTTTTTTTTTTTACTTGCCGCGGCGGGGCAGGTCCTTGGTAGAACACTGCATAATGGTCATTGCATGCATTTGCATGGATTTCACAACCCAATGCAAACCAAGAGAATAAATCAAAATGAACTTAAACCATTGTTCTTGGCAGTATCACTAACCCACAATTCTCTCTACTAATAAATATGCAATGAGAGCGGCAGTTCTGCTGTGTTTACACTTCACACATAGTTTTCACATAGTCATAGATCAGTAACCCACAATAATGCTTAAAACTAAATGTGGCATGCTTTTTATCGCCAGTCTTATCCTTACAAACTGCTTTTCTACTCCACTCTGTATTATAAATGGAGATTTCCATTTTCCATCCAAACCAACTGCTCTCATCGCTCCACCCTTTGCCACCATTCCAGTTCTCCATCTGTCCATCTGTCCATGTTCTAGTACTTGAGGGAGTATCACCATCGGAGACAGCCACATCCAGTGCTGAGAGACATTGCAGCAGAAGTGTGACTGTTACACCTCCCTCATTTCATGCTCCCCTGACGCTTATGTGTGCACATGCTGGGAGATTATGTGAGGCCACTCAAACACCCAGTTGATGAGATCGTTCCTGCTCTCTGAGCCATGTACTGACACCACTAACACTGTGCCCTTTCCTGCCCTCTAGGGCTATAATGTTGGTGATATTTTTTTAAGTTGCTTAATTGAAACACAGGTTAATTGCAATGATAACTATTGAATGTTGCTGTCAATTAATTAGGAGTCAAAATGAACTCCAACAAGCTAACAACATGCCAAATCCTTGAAAATGCATTTTTTTCCTTCTCTTGTTGACTGGAGGTGGTTAATGTGCATCTCACATCATTAACTGCAATATAGACTGGGAATGTTATGGCATTTGACAACAGGGCTGTTATCCTGTGGAAAAGTCAGAAGACAGAGCATCATAGTATTAAACCAGAGCTCATATATTCTTTTGCATTATATCGGCTGATCGAAAGGCTGATTATAAATAACTTATTACCCTGCCCTCTTTCTTGTCCTCCAGCAATTTTAGCATTAGTTTTTTTTGTGTTTTTGAAATCTCCCACTTCATACAACCATTTTTACAGTCTGAGTAGAACTCCCATTGAAGGATAAACTGAACTTGTATAACTCTTTAATTTTCTGTGAGTGATTTTTATGTATGTGAGATATGTGTGTATGTGTTTGTTGTGTTATGGTTGTCTAAGCTACTGGAGGCCTAAAATTGCCCTTGGGATGAACAATGTCTCTATCTATACTGTATGTGTCAGACCAGTTGAGTGCTAAATGCTGCTATCATTCTAATATGCTAATATTGGCATATCCAAATAAATCTGCACAATTTGCTTTGACTGGAATTATTTTATTAGCTTACAGTGCAGACATAACCTTTTTTGAGGACTGGAGATATTCCCCTTATTTTACTATAACTTGGAGTCTAAAATGCTGAAATTGATTAACATTTTGCATATATCAAGGTCATGAGTACTTGAGTACAAAGATTAAAGTGAGCATTGATGCTATGTTCCAAATGCTATGAATAGATGGGTCATTTTTAGATGATGTTGGATCCTGGATTTTCTGTTTCTTTGTGTTTATTTGTAGCTATTCTGTGAGTATATTTGTTCTGCACTTTTATTTTAAGTATGCATCTTGTTGTTTGCTTATTCCTGTCCTTAGCTTATGTGCGTGTGCCTAGGCTGCTGAAGCTTGTGTTTGTTTCAACAGGGCCCTAGGCACCTAACAACTCACATTAACTTGTGTTTTTAGGCAGGGTTATGGGTTGAGACGCCTCCAAAATGGCTACTCTTTGCTATCTATCTCCATAACAACCTCAGTATGTCACTTGCAAGGACAGCAGTAGTAGGTTTTTTTTCTTCATTCAATGTTTTAACATCTTTGTCATCTCTTAAAGATGGTGAGATTAAGATTTTCTCACTTAAATTAGCAGAATCTTGTCCCAAATACACTGGCTCCTAAAATGTGGCTTCCTTTCTACCAACTTTGTAGCCTAGTAAGCAAGCATTCACAATTATACATTGTCTGTTTAGATGTCCTGTCACTCCTCAGTGCTGCTCCTCCCAACTCATTGTGTTACAGGTATTTGTAGCTTTGTATTGCGAGACATGCCGGCAGCAGTACAGCGAGAGATTATTGTCAGCGTAATTGGCTTTTCCAGGCCTGATTTGTTACAATCCTCTTGTCTGATCTGCACAGTTCTTTATTATCGGGCGTAATGGAAAGACATTGAGGCTGAAACGTTCTCCTCATCACATCTCCAAAGAAATTGCCCCTTTTATTTTGTTTTAATGCTCAGGGTCAGAATACAAACTCACAGCATATACCCGCATACATAGAAGCAAACACATTAACATCAGTTTATGCATTTAAACTGTCAAGGATGTGCAAGGATTTAGCAACAGTCAGTACTTTATGAATATCTCTGTTCAACCACTATTTACCACCTCACACTTCCCTTTAACCAGATGTTATTGCCCATGCATTACTGAGAACTGACAGTCAATGGGAAGAAGTGGTATCAGATCATATGATCCAGTTCAGTCCTGAATACACTGTCCAAGCTGACATGATGGTCTTTTGCTGCAGCAGCCTGCCTTGTTCACCAAGCAGCAGAGGCAACGTAAAACACGGCCCCTACACTGTGAGATCTGCTGAGATGTACTGTCAAGAAAAGGGAAAAGATTTTTTTTTTCAGAAATATTTTATATAGTTACAAATTCCCAATTAAAACATTCAGGGTTAAATGTAATACTAGAAAATTGCAGATAGACAATTATGCCAAAGAGACCAAAAAACTGAAATTATGCCATTCTGTTCAACTGTTCTACATATATAGCTTAATCTTTCTTTCCTTCATTTTTTCAAATATATTGGCCTAAATTAAGAATCCACGCCTCCGTAATACTTGTTCTACATTTTTATAGAATGTCCCTGTCATTTATCCTTATGTCCTCTTATTCATTGTCATTCTAGTGTGGTTATGGGGGTTTCATTTGCTTCGTAGAGGTTTGGTTGCCAAGACAACAATCTCAGGCTTGTTTTAAGCACTATAACACAAAATATCAGTGCGTGGAATTATCAGTTAATTCTTGATAAAAGTAAATAGCTGTCTGAGACTTGTGAAGATCAAACGGCGGACTAGAGCACCCACAATAAAATGTTCTTTTACTTTAATGGATTTTAAATGGATCCTGGTTGAGCCTTGGTTAAAATAGTGCTGAGGTGCTGAACTGGTGATAAAAAAACCTTTGGAAGTACGGTAGGGAAATCCAACCCACCACGGCATCATGTTTTGTTAGTTTTTTACACTAGTTAAATTCATGATTACAATTTGTTAATATATAAGTATGTTAATATTCAACAAATTGTAATATAATTGCATTTGCATATTCCCTGTTTTGCCTAACGGACCCTGGTAACCCTGGACCCAACTTAAAAAAGAATTATGCTACTTAAAAGCTGTGCGTAGTTTTACCTTTTATCTATAGATATAAATAAAATGTCTTGAATCAATCAGGTAGATCGTTTATGTGTGGGGGACTTTGTTGGTCTTTTATGAACAGTAAAAAGACATAGCAAACTGTGCAGTACTGTGCACAGTGCACTGTGCAAAAATAAATAAATGATAGGACAGTACCATCTTTTGCCAGGCGTAAATGAAACACACCAGCCTGCAGAGAGCATGTGAACCAGGCAACAACCAATATTGTTTTTGTGAGTTATAATTAAAAAAGCAAAATTGTTTTAGCATTCAGCTGATTGACCATTTAGCTAGCAGCAAGCAGTGTTTTAAAAATAGCTTAGAACTCAAGTCTGAGCTTCCTATGTCATCTTACAAAAGTTTTTTTTTTTTTTCTTTAGTTGCCATGTTGAAATAGTTTTAGTCTAGATATATAAATAGATTCAGTCTGTAGACTACAACGGCTTGACTTGAATTTGCTCATTTCCTCTGTCTCTCCTTCTTCCTTATTTTCCCATTCTTGGCTTTTGTGCTGTGTTGGATTGTTTCCATATTCCAACTACTGGCTGTATCATGTTTAAAAGCCCTATTTATTTTATTTATTTGTAGGAAGCATGAGAATGGCTGAAATAGTGTGTAGAGAAAAGAGATGAGTGACAGAGATGGAGTGAGGGAGTTGTGTTGAAAAGAGTGATAAAGGAAAATTAGAGAGAGTGCAGAGGGTGAGGAGAGAGGGAGGAAATGGGTGTAGAGAGCAGTAAAATGGGTGGAGGAGTAAGGGTGGAAGGGGGTTCTAGAAGTGATTACATTGTCCATCAGGCCACAGGATGGCCTGCATCAGCCCACAGGATTGATGTTTGACAGAATAATTAGAAAACTGTCTCAGCCTGTAATCACTGGAGCTCATCTTGCCGGAGAAGACTTCCATTCACTTTCTGCCACACACACACACACACACACACACACACACACACCCCAACACACACACCCACAACACACACAAAACACACACACTCTCAGAGAGGCTAGTCCGAGCCATGCGTGGTTGACTGGTATATGGGACAGTGGGTTGATAGAGTGGTAAGATGGGGGTGTTCCTATTTATTCTTAAGGAACTGAAAGAGTTTATCTGCAGAGGTGGGGATTGGAGGCGAGTGTGGCACCTCACTTACTGGTTTAATGAAAGCAGGAGTGGAGAACACGCTGGTGATTTTAAAGGTGCTGGAGGTAGGGTTTATGGACTGAAAAAAAAAAAAATTAAGTGGAGTTTTATAGTGGGTGGCAGAACAAATGAGATGTGGGACCGAAGACCCCCCCCTGACCCTTGACTTTTTCAGTGCTTTTGTTTGTGCTTGAGGAGTGAGAGGATTGTATAGATGTGGTTGGTTGGTATGCTAGTCAAAGTCATAGTTAAAATATTAAACCACATAGGATATATGCAGCTAAAATACTGAACAGAAACACACCCACCCATAGCACTCAATAATCCCTAATCTCTATCACACGCATTTCACAATTTAATTTTGACACTGCTGCAGCATGGTTATATTATCCAGTGGAACTTTTTTGTCAGATTTTCTGAGAAGACATTGGAATAAGTCTCAAACATTGAGATTGAAAGTTAATTCTTGACATTGTGGAAACAGTAGTTGACTAAACACCCCACAGTCCATTTAGGAAGCAGCCCACTGAACGATGGAGACTGAAAGTTAACTTGATCTCGGAATCAGTAGTTAACAAAACTGTCTTTTTGCAACTGAGGGAGTCACCCCCTGCTGGAAATCATACAGAATGCAGGTTTAAGGCACGTCCGCATTTGGCTTTACTTTTCAGACCTGTAAGCTTTGTCCACTAAATGTACATGTCTATGGTCCCGACTCAAGGTAAAGTTATCATGAAAATCAAGATTATTGCTAGTTGAGATGGGAGCTCATCTGCTAGTTTCCAGTGAAATGTTATCCTGTCAGTTTCTTGAATTTGAATTATTGCCTATTGTAGGTTCAGCCAAACAAACCATTCTTTACTTTTACTCTATAATAAAGCAAAACTATGTCTTATCCGATTACTCAATTAATTGATTGAATAATCGGTAGAATATTGGATTAATAAAATCAATAGCTGCAGCCCTAGAATATATTATATTCTAATGTACTCCAATATGTCATATTTATCATGATAATTTATTGTAATGAAAAGTACCTACTATATAATATTTGTAAAATATTGCACAAGGCATTTATGTTTATATTTACATAAGGGCAGATCATGGTAATATGTCTACAGCATATTTCAGTACTATAATTGTAAGAATATATGTATAAATAATATGTTCATAGAATAATGTGTATCAATTAACCATTATATTATCTAACTATTGCATTAATATAAGTCAAAAAGGTTTGTTCCATGCTTAAGTGATGTGAACAGACCGCAAGTATGCAGGCATCGAAGAAGAATAGCTGAACTCGATGACACTGAAACTCAATGAAATGGCTCCACATGGGATCTGTTGTACTACACAAGCTTGATGGAACAATGTCTAAACTATTTTTGCTAGCCATCAGGCATAAGATGACTTACTGGAATGTCACATTTTTGTTTTTGTTCATTCCTGAAAAAGTGTATAGTAAAGCATCTTGTGATGGACTCAGCAAGCGGGTATATAGATAATATATTCTTGGTATGGTTGACGTACTGCACCATTTTCAGGTTTCACTTGTTTGTTGAAAGCAGAGCCAGAGCATTAGTAATAATGATGCATTTCACATCAGCACACTTTTGAGCATAATTTTAAATTTGAATTAGTTAATTTTGCACAATGAAATTAAGACAACAATAACACACAAAAATGAAATAATGAAAAATAAATATTGTGCAGGTGAGATTAAGAAAAAACCCTACAAGTGTCCTAAACAAAAAAAGTCATCACTGAATAAAAAAATAAAAGCATAAGGTTGGCTACATAAACATCAAAGGCATACAATAAATTACAATAATGTAGATAAAATAAGGTTATGTGGACTGATGTGTGTATGTGTAAGTAGAGTTCTACACATCTTTGCCCAACAACTACAACTTCTTTCATGTAATCAAAAATCATTTCAGTCGCTATTCAACAGAAAGAGCAAAAAAATTTGTGGATTATTCAAATTAGTTCCAAATAATGCATTTGCTGGTTTGTACACATGCTTTTGTCGTGTTCTTTAACCCTCGTGTTGTTTTCCCGTAGACCAACTATTAGTTTTTCTGGGTCAAATTTTTTTACATTTTTGTTGTTGTTTTGACCAAGTCGCCGACGTTTGTTGTCACTTTGACGTTTTCTAACTTTTCCCAAAGTTCTTTCTCACTTTTTACAATGTCTTAGTCGATTATTTCTGCATTTTTTTGGGATGTTTTTGTTGTTTTTCCCCTATATTTTTGTCACTTTTTTCAGTGTTCTTAAATCTTTTTTTTCTTAAAATGCTATAAATTAAATAAAACACCCAGGAATCCCAAATTTCTGATTTAGAAACTTTTTGAAAATGGGTCAAATTTGACCCTGAGGACAACAGGAGGGTTAAGTATGTGAGCCCAACCAGAATAATGCAGCTCAAAAGTGGAAGGACTAACCTGGTGTGTACCAGATTATGTTAAATCCATTGTTACCAGCTCGAACATACAGCAAGACATCAGTAAGAGTTACATTACTGGAGGTCTAGGGTTTCTTTAGGATAATAGCCTCAGCCTGCACCTGCAGTTCAAAGGTCTCATTATTTGTCCATCTTATATGCCCTTCCTGACATGGAGCAAGCCCCAAGATGAGACCTCCATTGATCTGGAATCCACTCAGCCTCTTCCTTTTCCTCCTGAGGCCTTTATAGGTTTCTATGATCCCTTAATACCTGAGCAAACCTTTAATGGCTAATTGATATGCTGCTATGTTCTCCAGAGCTCCATCAAAAGTCTGCAGGGCCAAATGTCAGCCTTGTAGCCATTGGTTGCCCCACTCCCCTGAAAGACAACTAAAAAATCTTTCTCATTTGCATTTGAGAGCAGACCACTTCTCCATTTGATAAGACTTGAGGACATGGGGAAATCTAATGTTACAGCTTACTGCATCAAGAAAGCATGTGAAAGGCGGCTAAATACGCTGATTGTGCCCATCTGTTTCGTCCAGGTTGGGAGTTTTTGGCAATTTAGCACCCGCTTGCCCAGACCTCGCAGGAACCGCAGGTGGTAAACTCAAGGGAAGAAGAGAAGCCTGGAGTAGATCGTCGAAAATATCTAGTTTATCAATTTCTAAATAACTAATTTAGCTGGAGCTTAGCGGCGTCAAAAAATATCATTGCCCTTCAATAACTGTCAGGATTTGAGCCTTGTAGAAAAGGGCACTCTCTATAGAGGCTTGGAGAGAGCCAGCAATGGTTTAGAATGCCATATAAAGACAACCTCCAATTAATCAGAATTACAGCTCTCTGAGGTTATTCCAGCCCTGATAATTTGTCTGTCAAGCTAAACATCCAGTTGCAGAAGAAAATGTGTATTATGTATGTTATTCTCTTCCCTTTATCCATTTCTTTTAAAGTTACATTATCCTCTCGCCCTCTCTTTTTGGTGTTTATAATAGCACTAGTGGTCAACCTCTTTCTACCCTACTAAGTAGATTTTTTTAAGTTTTCTTGTTGTTAGCCAAGATATTTGTAATGTAAAAGCCATTTCTGTATGTGCATGTGGCTGATTTCACCCTAGACCATTATCATTTGCTTGTTCTTGCTTAGTTTGCAGCCTGGAAGAGTCCCTAAGGTGCTGTACGTTCACATGCATCTTAGAAAACGGTTGCATTGTTGTCACAACCTGGCAGTGCTAGCGAGCCTCAAAAGGGAGGGGATGTGTTCATTGGTGTTCATGGGGGGGTGAGAATGGTGTGTGCACGTTGTTAGTGTAAAGCGAGAGGAGGTACACCACCACATAACCAAAGGGCTGCCTGCTGGGACAGAGCCTAGTTTGTAGTGTATGCAGGGAACATGTGTTACATGTGAAAATTGCAGGTATGCCACATATTGTGAGAGGAGGGAAGTAAGGTCAAGAAGTAAGACTGGAAAACATCTGTAAACACACACCTTTTACTGTCAACTTGTCAAAGAGCAATTAGTCAGCTTTCACAAAGATATGACTAAATTCCTCAGGTTTTCTCATGCCTGTGTTGCAAATATGGAGAGCATAGTCTAATGGATAGTGTTGCAGTGAAATCAATGCTTTAAACCAGATTTAACCTGAAGCAAAAATTATACCTTTTGACTCAGTAAAATTTCTCAGAATTTGACTTGTTTATTCCAACTTTTAAACAATAAAATTACTTTGTGTTCTCTTTTATACAAGTAGAATCCTTATGTGTACAGTATTACATTTTGAATACTGTTGCTCAAACTAGTTTTGGGTGGCTGTTTTGTAGCAGTTGACCACAGCACCTACTGTATACATGATCTCATTCTGTGGCCTAACTCCTCCTACACAAGTTAAATGATAAGTTGTTTATCCATTAGTTAAATGCACTTCACTAAAGGTGAGTGGATTCCTGCACATTTAGACATGCAAATGGTGAGGAGGTGAAAAGAGAGGGCTGGGGCGATGATTTGCCTTGCAAAGCACACCCATCTGCCCTTTCGATGGCTCATTGGCTCCTAAGATCAGGTGCAATCTGAACTGGAATCATTTGGATAATTGACCTTCTGTGTGCATACATTAGAATAAATTAATTTTGATTGGCCGTGCAGCATTAGGAACAAAGCGGGAAATGTTGGCTCTTTTATATTCAGCTGCTGGTTTGTTGTACACAGTCTCGGAGGTGATTATGTATGCCATTCCCGAAGTATTATGCATTTCCTCAGTTAAATTAAATAACTCTTCCTTTGAGCAGAGTAGAGCACAACACAGCAAGACATGGAACCAAACTCAATTTTTAGCCTCAGTCTGACTTAGCATAAAGAGTATCCACACAAATCTGTGTGGGCACACTCAAATCTAAATTTGTATGCATATTTCTGGTGTGTGGGTGGGATTTTGTCTATAAATCTATGTATCTATGCCCATGTAAACATGCTGAAGCAGAGGATTTGTGCCTGCCACATGTGGCTTTTTGTCCTCCCTGGTTTTCCCCATCTCCATAAGTGACCTTGCTATTCCAATGGAAGTGCCCACACTGTGTGTCTACACCAGGCCCATGTGGGCCTGTATGTCTCATTGCTGCCTGATGGACAGCCATTAACCCTTGGTGAAGAGGTTGAGGAATATTTATGTCTTCCTGTCAGCAGTGACACGACACCCTCTGGGGATGAATAATATGCCTGCCCTACACTGGCTCCAATTGTTGAGTCCAATTCACAGCAAAGGTGTGTGTGTGTGTGTGTGTGTGTGTGTGTGTGTGTGTGTGTGTGTGTGTGTGTGTGTGTGTGTGTGTGTGTGTGTGTGTGTGTGTGTGTGTGTGTGTGTGTGTGTGTGTGTGTGTGTGTGTGTGTGTGTGTGTGTGTGTGTTGTTACGTGTACAGTAAGTTGTGTGTGGCTTTAAGGGGCATTGTGATACCCTGAGGTGAGCAGCAGGAGATGAGTACTACGTCCCCCACTGACATCTGACAAACCTCCCGCTCACCGCAGAGGTCGGTCTCTCCTCCTCACTCTACGTCATGCATGAGATCCAAGAACAGCGTAGTTGTGGGCATGTTTTGGAAATGATCAGTTATTGTGGCAATTGCTTAATTAGGCTACATTGGGTAGCTGATCCTTACCAATCCCTTATTTTTATTAGCGCTGCTATCAAGTGGCAACCCCTGGAAACTGATACAAACCTCGGGGTCGCCTTCACTTATTTCATGCGCTCCCAGCCATAAGCTTTAGGAGCACTGTAGACTTGTTTTGCCCTTGGGATCACCTCTCAGGCTACATGTAGGCTGGCCTAACCTTGGATTACTGAAGATTATTGGGGCTTCATATTTTATTCAAATTAAATGATTAAAATAATATAATCCATATTTTGATTTATAGTTAAAGTTCCCCTTTCGGACATGTTGTAAAAAATACTTGTTTAATATGGTTTTTCCACATACAAATTAAAAAACATACTCTGAAAAGAGTCTGGGAATCTATTCTTTCTCCCTCATTAAGAAATTCTGTCACTGGGCTTGTTTTACAGCACACCCTTAATGGGCCAGGTACAGTAGGTAACGGAGTGAAACAGTGTTTGAATATTGTATACAAATATGTTTATTTCTTCAGAACTACCCCTTGGGTTCTCTGGGAATTTGCCAGTTCCACTCCCAGATCTCCCAGTCGGTTAAAAGCTATTAGTTGGTGACAGAAAATAATGTGGATAAGAGGGGTAAGTAGCGCATTTCCACTATTAAGATTTTGTTTGTTTACTTACAAGACAAAATAAACAGACAAAACAACAGGGACACATTGAGGAAGGAGGGTGGTGAGGTACAGAACAATTGATGAAATAATACCGGAAAAGAAAACTAACAATTAATAACCCTTGCTTCCACAACCATGCCATCATTGGTCAGGATAATTGTACTCAATTTTGCAATGTCTAATGGACGTGATATAAGCTTTGCACCAACTTTAACACTGAATTACCTTATAACTTACACATTTAGAGGACATTGCCAATTTCCATATATTTTACAGTCTGTACTATTTTAGGAGGTATTTAAATCCTGTTACCATGCAAGCTGGGTGAATCAGTAGGTATTAGGTGCTGCACATGCTAATGAAATATACATATTGGCACCTGTACATGGGAGGGAGTTAACTTTTTTAAAAGGCATTGATCATATTCTGAGCAAGAGGCAGGGGCAATACCATCCCTAAGTTTCTTCCTAATCATTGTAATATAATAACCATAAATCACCTATCATTGGAATTCCTATTATGCCTAATACCGGCTTGATTTGGACTGTCCACTGCCAGACCATTTAAATCCCACAACAACGAGGTAATCCCCTACTGTACCTCCAAGCCAACAACTTAAAACACACCCTGCTCCATCTCCATGTCAAAGGGAGACATGAGGTGTGACAAAGTATATGTTTTAGGCACAAGTGCATTAATGTGTTAATTAGTGGAATGGAAATATTAACACATTAATTACATGTTCACCACTCTATTTGACCAAAGTATTATGATAAAATGCTAGAATTGAAAATGTAAGGCAGCAGTAGATGCAAGATGAACTACATTACCAAACAAATCTTCACAGACATATTCAGTTTTTCCCTGAGGCAACCAATGGTTTGTCTAGAATTCAAACTGTGTCAAGATGAGAGATTGTTTTTTTATGTGTGAATCATGATAATGTCAATGATAACTGAATGTTAGCACAGTGTGTTTTGGGAAATTTGTTCATGTATATTGCACTATTTTTTAACTCATTGTGATGTTTCTTGTTAGTTGCCTAACTTGTGGCACAACTAGGGTTGGGTATCATTTGGATTTTCCGATACCAGTGCTAAAACAATACTTTTAAAACGGTGCCAGTGCCTGTATCGGTTCGGCACCGACACAGTTTTAAAAGTATCAAAAGAATACAAAACAACACTCTGCAAGATTTAACGGCTCATTTATTTCTAGGGCAAATGAAGGATTATTAAAAATGTAATAACAATTACTTCAAACAATAACTTATTTTACCAGTAAATTGCTGTTAAACGAAAAAAAAAACACTATATGGGAAAGGGTATTTACAACAACTGTGAATGCACCACAAGGCTGGCGAGACAAGTTTCAAGTAAACATACAACCTATGTTGTTTGTCTGATAGCGACAGCTGCAGACTGTTACGTCCCACTGTAGGAAACGTCTACAGTGAAATACAGTCACACTTCACACCGTTTAGCTGTCAGCATTTTAACAGTGTTTAACCATCTACATGTTAACGTCTAAAGTAACCCTCTGCCAAGTTTAATGTAAACTAGCGTTTTGGAGCATCAGAGGGCAGCGCAGTCATTTAAATGGCACCGAAATGAGGCACCAAAATTGGCGTTGCTGTTTGGTTTAGTAGACACCGGTCATTAAGACCGGTTCTCAATACCCAACCCTATACACAACACAAATGAACTGTACACCACAAATCAGAATGCAGCTGAAAACGATGTGTAAATTCTGTGAAGGCATATGGAAAGGTTGAGAACATTGAACAATAACAGAGATGATTGATTATTAAAGGAGCTGTACTTGATATAGTGGAAAAAAACAATGGACTTTGATTGCCTCCGCACTGCTCTCACAGACCGTCCCACAATATGTAAAATGCCTACGTTTTCTTTGCAGCCAAATGCGGGTGGCCTGACCCGCTATCAAAACAAAGAACTGAGAAACTCACACAGTGGGAGTGTGACACGATTCTCTGCACAGTACACTATTTCTCAACTATATATTTATGTACTGTAGCAAATATTTGTTTGCTGCTATATTAATGTTCTGAATGTCAAACACAACCCCTTTTTAATCTTTTGGAACAAGGACAATGCTACATGGGCACATGATGATGATGATGATGATGATGATGATGATGATGATGATGTTGATGATGATGGAAAAGAGGAAATGCAACCTGGTTTGTTGACATGTTAATCAGGTCAGGTTACTTTATTTGTACCCGTGGGTAAACTAGGTTTACAGTCTAAGAAGCAGAACGTCCGTAAAACTTTGTAGACCACCACATAACATGCAACACACCAAACATTAAAACATGGCAGGTTAAACAGCATGAATCCGCTGAAGCATTGTGCATGGTGTCAGCAGTGTACAGTGGTGTTGTGGTACGAAGAATGTATACTTGGCACCCTTTCATTTTCAAACGGCAAACATTGACTTGGTGTATATATATAAATATATATTTATACATATACACACACACACTACTAGTCTAAAGTTTGGGGTTACTTACAAATTTCCATACCACTATATTGTAGACGAATACCAGCTGATCTGGGTGGGCGGCTGATATTTAATGCAATATCTACATTGCCCATGATCAGCAACCATTCATCCAATGTTCCAAAGTGTATTAGTGGATATTCATGTGAATATGTTTATTTGTTATTTTAACATCCGTGTGTGTGTTTGTGCGTGCGTGCGTGCGTGTACATCCCTAATTTTTGGTCACCATAAACCTCAAATACATTCAGGAAGATAGTGATCCGTGTTACAAAGCACAGATTGCTTCAACACTCAAACTTTAAATTACTTTTGTTAGCTATTGGCATTTTTCCAAATATTGAGGAATACCCACGCAGAGCCATGCATGCAGTGGGCAATCGTAATCAGAGCTTGTGATGTGCTCACAGCAGGATGTTTCCAAATGGCTGGATGTACCTGTAAAAGGTGTTATTTCTCTTAGACGTGTTGGAGTTAGTTCACACTAACTGCAATGCGCCTGTCACCTACAGGTCTTTATCTAACTAGTGCGCTGTTTTTGTTGTTTTTACTAATGTGGTAAATGCCATTGAATGTCTTGTAACTGCGCCACAAAAAAGCCTTCCTGTGGTTCTGCTACCTAACAGTGAGGGTGCTACCTGTTTGATGAAAACAAGTACAGGAACGTTAGAAGTGGAACAAAACTCCAAACCACAGAGATTGTTATGCATGAGCTACAAAACTACTGCAATCTTGAGCATAGCAATGGTTCCTACACACATATTGATCCAATGAGTTTAACACAATACATTGCATAGTTACAAGAGGGTTCTGTCACCGTTTGGTCCTGATCCTGTAGTCAAAATGCACAACTCCATGTCTGGCAAGCCATGGCTTCCTAGTAAATGTTTGTTTAATTTAGTTAAAAGGGACCATGTAAAACATAAATGTCACCATATGACACACTTGCCCCTTTCCTCCAGCACCCTTGCTTGGGTCACACCCATCTTTGAGGTTGCCTTTCATTTTGATATTAACTACACACATGTAGTTTCTTGACTGCATCTTGCAGAGTTGTCACTCTATCGCAGTGACAAAATATGGCCACAGACATAAAGATACAGCCAGGCAAAGTACTCAAAACCTCTTCTTTGGTAGTTACGCTACAGGAAGTGTGTCCAGGACCATATTTAATCAAGATGACACACACACACACTCACTTACTAAGACTCACAGGTGAAAAAAAACATTTTCCTTGCTCATTTACATTGCGTTTTCATAGGAAAGTGAAAGAAAAAATGAAAATGGAACAAAGCAAGTTTGGGTGAAATGAAGAAGGAATTATATACTATTATATACTATAAGCATAATATGTAATGTTATACTCTGAGTTATGACGCACTGTAATGTCTTAACATTTTAGATTTTTTTTGTTTAATTAGTAATTTTTGGGATGCTCACACCTGCCAAACATGTTTTGGCTAATGTTAATGGGAATGCCTGGCGGCGAATGGATCAGAAGGCAAACGATTACAATCATTAAAACATGCTGTATTATTATTTTTTTCCCCAACTGTTAACACCAACTGGCCCAGAATATAATGGAATTTATCCAATTTTATCAGTCAAATCATAACTATTAGTGGCCCAATAACTGCAATATGTATTCACCACCTAAAGCGAGGTTGTTGTTTTTTGCAGCCAGATATTTAGTTTGGAAGTGATTAAATTTCTGGCCCTAAACTGAGAAATTGTCACATTGGGTCTATGTTATAAAACATCCGGCCCCTACTCCAACAAGCTGTCCAACCCGACCTCATCTAAGCTGCACCATCAAATGTCTCTACCCCCATCCCACCTGCTATCTTGGACTTGTCTGTAAATGTGAAGATGTGGAAAACTGTAGTTGTAAGTCTGTAAAGCCCATTGAGTGACTGCATGTGATCTTGGGCTATACAAATAAACTTAAATTGACTTGTACAGAACCCCACTGTGCAATGCCTGATTGATTGAAAAGCTGGGCAAGAATACTGCCATATTTCTATGTCGGAAAATAGGAGCAGAAGGGTTGATTACACACAGCCGCAAGGCAGCTGCCATGGCCCATGACCCTGCTCCTCACTCACAAGGGATGGCAAATCTTAAGTTGGCCATATCCAGGGTCCATTTTCTGGTCATATGGGTTATGCCAGATCTCACCTTTTCTCAAATCCCTCCCCCCTTTCCTTACTCACCCATGCCTTTGCACAAACCTCTTTTGGCTGGAAGAAAAGCCTTTCCTTCCTTGATTGGCTTCTTTTCGTTGGCCTGTAGAGTGGCTCTTGGCCAGCGCAGATGTGCAAAAACTCAATGATGTGGATAGATGTGAGCGTGACATATTGATGCAGAGTAGGGTTCAGGCAGTTAAATGGTACTGCTCCCCTGTCAGTGCATGAGGACTTAGGAGTAGTTTTATTTTGGTCAGGGTTCACAAAAGAATCGGTTAAGATGATTAGCTTGATTTGTTTTACAGTATCTACAGTGTATTATACACTGTGTGTGTGTGTGTGTGTGTGTGTGTGTGTGTGTGTGTGTGTGTGTATATATATATATATAAACTAGGTTACTTTTTATAACATAAACTCAATGAAATGTCATTGGTACATGAAAACATGAACTGACATGAGGTAATGTGGATGGTAGACTGAGTTTAGGATTTACATTTATCCTCCAGATGAAACATTGTCTCCACCTGGGATCGATCAGGTAGATATCTAGCTACCCATTTTGGTTGGTTTTTACTGTCAAGTGAAACTTCAAATGCCACTGTCTGTCAAGAGGTGTCTCCACCGGTGACATGGCTAATCTTTGACATAATGCTCAGTCTGTCTCTCCGCAGTCCCAAGAAGGGGCTGTCATGCTTCAGCAGGCCGGATAATTATTTCCCTCTTATCCCTCCTTGCCAGAGCCAATCCTAGCCTTCAATAGAAGCCAGGGACCGCACCACTTCCCATCAGCTCTCTCCGTTTCTTTTCTTCTCCATCTCTCTTCTTCCATCTGTTTCACTTCGCCTCACTCTCTGACTTCAAGACCCTCTTTTCCCTCAGTCTGTATTTTTTGTCATTCTCTCTTTCTTGTGCTGTATCCTCTCTAAGAATAGAAATGCACATGCAAAATAGCTCCCCTGTTTGACAAAATTGATGCTCAAAGAAGTAAACGTAGCATAAAAGATTGCTATAGGAACATCTTTTTTGCATGGGTTGCCTTAATCATTTGATGCTCCCTACACATAGGACAACGAACACATGAAATCTTGCTCTTCCTTTCATCCACACAGCCTTATCTTTCTGCTGTGACATGAAGCACAATTACAGTGTGAGCAATTTCATTGAATGAGATGATTCTAAGAAACGATCTGCTGTGTCTAAGTCTGAATGCTGTGTTGTGAGAGTGCTTTCCATTATCGTTTGTAAATAGGCAGGGTATTGCTTATTTGTGTAGACAAACAAGTTCAGGAACGTAAGAAGTACCCATTTTTTTATCATTCTATTCAACCATGTATCAACAATGATCTGCAGTGATAATTTGATACCAACCCAGTTTTTGCTTTGTGTGGGGAAAATGTGTATTCAGTTCTTCCATCAGTTTGTCATGGGTCCAGATATATCTAGTTATCTTGTCCCTTTTGGCTGTCCCATCATCTTAAGTAAATGGTGGGTAGCTAAGATCAGTATTTTCTAGCACGATGACATCGGCATGACATCGGAATCAGCCAATAAAAGTTAAAAATCATCAACATTTGCATCAGCAGAAATGAATATTTCTGCCGATAGGGTGGCGTGTTTATTATGCACACGTGACAACTGTGAACATAGCATGAGCACCAGCAAAACTTCCGACATGTCGGCTGTATGGAGGTATTTCAAGATATGTAAAACAGATAAGAAACTTTGTATGTTGCGAGGAGGCGTAAAGCAACACTTTTTCAACACAACAAATATGAATACACATCTTAAGAGCCGTCATCCTGAACAGCACCAAGACTTTTTAAAAGTGAGAAGGAAAAAAACGCCATCAGCAGCCTCTACTTCAGTCATTTGACAAAGCTAGAAAATACAGCAGCGTCCACCCAAAGGTAAAAGAGCAACAGAGAACAACAAAATCACTGAATTTATTTCTCTTGATAACCAGCCGTTCTTCATGGTCGAAGACATTGGCTTCAGCAGGCTAATGATGTACCTAGAGCCGCGGTATACCTAGCTGCCGCTACTTTTCTGATGTGGCCATGTTGAGCCTCACTGCCCAGTGGATAGACGATGGCTTCACCCTTAAAAAAAAGCTGTTCTACACTCACAGGAATGCTCTGGTTCTCACACAGCCGCAGCAATTGCATCCACATTTGATATGTTTGGAAAATAGAAAGTGTATGAGTGCATGTCATGCTACGTGACAATGCCCATAACATGGCCAAAGCTATGGTGGAGTTTGGTGTTGCAAGTCTACCATGCATGGCACACACTTCGCAACTGGAGGTGCATGAAGGTGTCCTGATTCAGCGCAGCATGGCGGATGTTGTGGCCATGGAAAGGAGAATAGTTGGACATTTTAAGCTCTCCTATCTGGCAAACACTCGGCTAGAGAATGTACAGAAAGAGCTTGGAATGCCGGTGCACTGTTCTTTTGTGCACTTGACCACTACCAGGTTTCAGTACAATGTCAACTACTATGTCAGGGAAGTATTTGGCAGACCTGTTCAAGTAGGAGATTATGATTATGATTAGATTATTATTTTGTGTTTGTATTGATTTTACTCCTAAGGACTGAAGTTTGAAGTCTGAACTAAAAATTAAAATGTGGCACTGGCATATTATTTATTCTCCTCCAAGTGAAATAATTGACCTGTTTTTCAGGGGTGAATGTCTGTCTACATTTGTAAAATGATACATTTATGATAGAATCAAATGTTTGTCTTGTGTATTGCCTTGTCTACAACACATTAATTTAATAAGGTAAAGGTAGTACAGGAGAGATACTTGGATTTTTCTTCAGTAAAATTAAAGTGTATATACTGTATATCAGGGGGAAAATGTGTATGTATTAGTATCGGCCAAAATGAGTTTGAAAATATCGGCCAAAATTCAATATCCAGCATCCCTAGTATTTTCTTGTACAGATGCAATGTGACAGGTAGACACTCTAGCATCCAGTCCAGATAAAGAATATGCTGAGAAATCCTAAACAACGTATAAGGCAATTTACTCCTGTCTTACTTCAAACTAGAACAGAAACAAAATAATCGTTTCTCACCAACAGCTGTCCCATCATTCCAAGATATGTGATTAGAACCACCAAGCTTGCCTTGATTTGGAAGCTGTGCATGTTAACCTGTGGCCCCAGGGCAGAGCATGGGGCTGCCAGCAGATGGAAAACAAATAAACAAGGCCTGCCAAAGAAGGCTGCAACAGTACAGGCTGTCTCCAGTAGATAAGACAGAACAATTGCCCTTAATAGGCCACAGAGAGACACACACCCATCTCCAGTCCTGCCTTTTTCTACAGCTATCTGCTTGCTGGTAACAAAGGAAACAAGATGGTTTCCCTTTCTTTCCTGCAGAGAGATTAGCACAGCGCTTAACAGTGGTATGGGCATGAAAATGTGTATTTGAGTGATAATTCAGCAACGCACGCGCAACTCATGACGAGGAGCCATGCAGAATGAGAGGGAATACAATGCTTTTATTCCCCCCTGGGTTGAAACTTGGAGGAAAGAAGTACATCATGTTTGTTTGCTATTTATCAGTCTATGGAAGGGAAATTAAGACTTTCTGAACATGTTTTCTAGTGTTGTCTTTATATTTCAGTCCATACAGATCGATATATAGTTTGTTTTATAATCGTCCATTTCTTTGTCCACAATAACAACGCACACATTCTGTCTAACGTGCATCCAAGACACGTGAAAACACAGAAGTACAATACAGGGCCACGTGAGCATGTCAAATTGTCTGGGTTACATTTCTTCCTTGTCCTGAATGCACTTAGTGGGGCATATAATAGCAGGCAGAAAAGCCTGTTATCCTTGTGAAGGCCTGTTTTTGACTTTGACGCAAAAAAGCCTTGGCAGGATATCAGAATGCCGGCAGCAATGATCCTATTTTGTAAAATTTGAATCCTTTCACCGGCACCCAGGTAGAAGGCACCAGCTCATGCCGTAACACTGCCTGAAAGAACGCACAAAGATCCTCTAAAAAGAGCAACCTTGCATATTCTACCTGATGCCTTGTGCTGAGCTCTGATGAAAGAAATCCACCCCACTGCCAAGTAAGCTCACCTGAAATGAACGTCTTTTAAGTTTCCATGGCATGAAAATTTCACTTTATGAGGTTTTTTAACATTAAAATGCATTTCCCCCAGCCTGCTTATGGTCCCCCAGGGGCTAGACATGGCGATAGGTGTAAACCGAGCCCTGGGTATCCTGCTCTGCCTTTGAGGAAATGAAAGCTCAGATGGTCTGATCTGGAATCTTGCCCCTTATGAGGTCATAATGGGCAAGGTTACTTCCCCTTTCTCTGCTTTGCCCGCCCAGAGAATTTGGCCTACCCATGAGAGAGAGACACATCATGGCGAGAGACAGCAAAGTGGCAGTTGGTGAAGGCCACACCCCCAGTCTCCACCTTCCCCCCCCCGGTCCTTTAAAGCTACAGACTCAGAAATGGCACATACTAAGGAAAGCTCATTGTGGGACGGTCTCTAGTGGCTGTAATTCTGCACCAAGGCTGAATTTTGGGAAAGAGACTTCAGATATGGTTTTAGGGGACCACTAAGGTCTATATAAAAGCATCCAAAGAGCACCATGTCATGAGACCTTTAAGGAGAGAGGCTCTGCTTAGTTCTGTGACTGGAGCTAAAATGCTACAGTGGGAGACATTGGATATTTTAGACTGATTGGAGTGTGCAACGCTATTTCATACCTTAAGGCTGGATTTCTGAGCCACTGTGAGCTGAATGGAGCAGAGCAGTGTTAGAATCTTGATTGGAGAGGGCATCAAACCAGATTGACCCTAGATTTGGCTCCCATTTTTTTTTCAGCCAGTTCATCATTGTGGCATTTTAACCCCAAACACACCAGTACCTTGCTCAGAAGAAGCCATATATATTGTATACCCAATGTGCACTGCACAGTCTACCTCAAGAGGGCCAATATACCTTGACCAGAAGTATATATTAAATTTTAGAACTGAATGAGCTGTTCAAAGAGGCAATTTAGTTTTTAATTAAAAAAAAATTAATTTCTACTTCTGTACCTCCTTTTTTACTTTGACCTCCTCTTTTACCTCTGTCTCTGCATATTTTTTAGTTTAAGGGTGATAATAAAGTATTTAAACACATTATTTCACTTCAAATTACAGTGAGGGGGTTGTCTATGGTGTTGTAGCTTTGGATCTGTAACCTATAATTGGAATAGGCATAAGTGGTAGAATTTTTACATCAAACTTGTCGGTTTGCACAGCGATAATAATATTCCTTAGGCTGTACACTTGCTTTTAAACTTTAAACTATACAAATTAGAAGAAAAAAAACTTTGAGGAAAGTGCAACTCAGTCTTCACCACATCCATATTTCTATAAACAGCAGTTACTTCTTTGCCAAACGACATAAATCATGTCTTATGTATCATTAATATACATGGCTGTCAATAGGGGATGCATGAATGGAAGAAAAATGGTTCTTCCCAATAGAGACAGAGTTGAAAAATGGACTGCAAATAGGGCGAGAACAGTCTTCTCTAGTGAGGCTACAAAAAAGCATCTAAATCTCTGCTGCCCCCCAGTGGGGGCCAGATATGTATGTATGTGTGTGTGTGTGTGTGTGTGTGTGTGTGTGTGTGTGTGAGTGTGAGAGAGAATCTGAGGCAAACCCTGTAACACAGGATGTTGTATAGTCACTGTTGATTAAATACATTAGTATCATAAAGTGATGTCCCATACTGCCATGGCTCAGCTAACTTGAGGAACAAGAACAATGTCGTATTATTCCATTGTTAATGCATTGCACATGTGCTAGTAATACAAATACAATCACTTCCTCCAATTATCTAATCTAAGTATGTTTTCTTTTCTTTCTTTTTAAATAATTATTTTGGGCATTTTACGCCTTTATTTATATAGGACAGCTAATGAAAGGGGGGAGAGAGGGGGAATGACATGCAGCAAAGGGCCGCAGGGCGTAGTCAAACCCGTGGCTGCTGCGTTGAGGAGTAAACCTCTATATATGGGCGCCTGCTCTACCAGGTGAGCTACGCAGGTGCCCTGGGTATGTTTTCTTCATGGGATCTTTGTTTTAAATTGACAGACTCAGCAACTTATTTTTCAGTTGGCTGTGTACAAATTCAAAGTGACAGTGGTAATGTTGGCCTTTTAACCCTTCTCTGGGCCACACCTGCACAGGGCAGTGGGGCAGCACACACTAACACATGCCCTCAAGCAGCCAAGAATATAGACACACATACACACACACACATACTGTGAACTGCAGATCACACCTACAGTAACAGCCTGTCAGAGGAACTGTTTGAGAACCAACACGCCATTATCATTACACACCTCTTTCCGTCTGCTTTTCTCTGACTGCAAACTCTCACCGTCTGCCATTCTTCACGCATGTACATTGACACTGGCCATTGAGGAGGCTATATCACTAATATTGTAGTTTTCTTTCGAAAGTGTGTTAATGCAGCTTTTTGAAGTGTGTGTGTGTGTGTGTGTGTGTGTCTGTGTCTGTCTGTGTCTGTGTGTACCTCTGGCTGTGCACCTGGAAGCTATAATAACCCACATTCATGCCTTCTGGATTTGCCGGTCAACACGCGCAGGTCATACACATCAGTGTGTGGTGACTGTGTATTGGAAGCAGATTTGGATCAGTAGTGTAGTATCAGTGGATACCTTGAGGCTTGACTTGTCTTTTACAAAGAAAAGAATATTTTCTTTCTTGTCCACCAGGGTGAAAATGTGTCTTCTTCACTCATAGCCACTATTAAAAATTAAAGGGGCACTCCACCAATTGTACGCATAAAGATGAGTTAACTTGTCACGAGAAGTGCTGTACATCATGATAAAACGATTGTATAATGTTGTCAGTGGCTCTTTGTAAGGCTTTTTGCAGTCTAAGGAAATTACCCTGCTGAAGTCATCAGGGTTTTCTAAGATTGAGCTCATGACTTTCATTTTTTTTAACAGAAAGTGGAGTTTGAAAGAGCATTTACCGGGCAGAGAGCATCTAGCCAAAGACACTATTGAGTTGTATTGTGGGAAATGTAGGATCCAGTGTTTATTCGCGCTTGACCCATACTAAGGACTTAAAGTCAGAACATCTCTGCAGCTTTGATATGACAATTCTTTTATAAATACATCTCTTTTTATTAAACAGTAAAACATCAAAAGAGCCTACAGGGAGGAGGTTCGACACGTGGCTGAGTGATGTTTCTCTAACTTCACACAACGTCATCCCTCTACCACCCACCGCCACGTATTGTCACCAACACCCCCTTCACACATGCACTTGATTCTGATTAACAGGGTAAACATATGACAGACACTGTAATGCACTAACACAAAAATATACCTTTTTGCAAAAGCGATTACATTTTTCAAATAATGACTCCCATGTTATCAGAATTGAATTAAATTAACAAGCTTACCAAAATGGATATCTTGAGAACACCCTACCTTTTGCCTTTGGTAAGTGGCCATAGTAAAAGTGAGAAAATGCAATCGGATGTGTCCTAATTTAGAAAAAAATGGACTGCCATTCTTTGCCTCCAACTCATACATTATTTAAATAAATTAGGACACCTCATTATGTATTATTACATGCCGAATGTGGAGGTCATGATTCATTTTGTTTTTTTCTTTGTTTTTCATTTGAACATCTAAGTCATGTTCATTTCCAGTTTGGGGCTAATGTTTGCTAGCTTTTTCCCCCTTGTTTTTGGCATTCCTAATCACAGCCCTGTGTGATATACTTAATCACCATGAAACAGTTCTGTGTTGACCTAACGACTTGCTCAATCTCTTTGTGTGACGTCTGAGTCTTTATGATGCTGCCTACATCTGTATTTGTTTTGGTGCTCTCTCCTGGTCTTCTCTCTGCTGTTTATAAGGAAATGCTTATTTGGATAGCATATAGAGGACAGTGCCTTGGCTGTCGCTCTGAACGCTATCCAAGTCCTTGATCTCCTCTCCGTATAAACATCATTACCACACACTGAAAACATTCACAACAGGCACACACACCCACAAGCTGCTCATCCAAATCGGTGCTAACAGATTAGCAGTGATTATAAACAAACATGGAGGATTAATCCTGTGTGCTCTGTCTACTTTTTCACTGAGCTAGCCAGGGTAATTACCAAGTGCTAGATTGTTAGTGTAATTGCACACACACGCACACAAACACACATCTACACACACACACACACACATAGACACAAACACACACACACTAGCTGTTTTGCTTCACTACTTGTGATATCAGTTTCATGCTCATTTTTAAGAAAGTTACAAAGAAACTGCAAGACAGCTGAAATGAACATTAAGAGACAGTGAGATTGTTTGTTTGTTTGGCACAGCTCGGTGGGTTCAAATCTCAAAGGTTTGTTCTTAATAGATGTTTGGGAAATGTGGAATTGTGAAAGAAAAGGACATTTTAACATTTGCGAATGATAGCTATTAAATTTTAAATTGAGTCACTAGCTGAGTGGGAACTGTGTGTGTACTTGATTCCATGTTATTCTTTTACCAGCCAGCCAGTCAGTTTTAAAGATAAAAATGATAAATGGCTTGAACACATTCCGAAGGTTTGGAAACCAGCCAGTGTGTGCTTCTTTTGTTTTTCATGCCACCGCTTCCCATTGAAATATTGCTTTATTATTTGGCTCTCCTGCTCTCTTAATTTCACCAATAGATTACTTTATTCTGCCTCTAGTGTGACAGTGTTGTATCGCCTTGGGGTGCATAGCCTCTGGGTGTTAGGGCTGGGATAGTATGATTTTATATTATTTTTACTTTCTTACCACGGTTGAAAAGCAAGAAATTCCCACGGTACTCCCTTACAAGAGTAGCGTAAGTTAGAACGAGAATGGCCAGGTCCCTTAAGTGAGTGACGTCAGCGCCCGTGTGGTCGCGCAAGGAGAGCGAGCGGTAGAGTGCCGCGGTGAGGAAAAGAGAGAGGGGGGTGGCAGTAGCTCAGTTCGTAGGGAGTTGGGTTGGGAACCGTAGGGTCGCTGGTTCAAGTCCACATACGAACCAAAGTATGGTGGTGGACTGGTAGCTGGAGAGGTGCCAGTTCACCTCCTGGGCACTGCCAAGGTGCTCTTGAGCAAGGCACCTAACCCCCAACTGCTCGGGGTGCCTTTCCAGGGGCAGCCCCCTCACTCTGACATCTCTCCATTAGTGCATGTATAGGTACTGAGCATGTGTGTGTAATTCAGGCCTGTGTGTAATGTGTATAACAACAACAGAGTGTAAATTGTAATTTCCCCTTGTGGGATTAATAAAGTATAGATTATTATTATTATAAAATAAAAAGAAAAGAGAGGAAAAAGAGATAACTAGCAAAATTGATGTGAAGTGAGTTAAAAATTTACAATAAAACTACAAACTAGAGCTTCTCAAGACACAGTGGCTTTATCTATTGTCAATACTGCCGGTAAAGTGAATGGCGTTACCCCACCAAACATCGGCCGGTAAAGTGAATGGCGTTACCCCACCAAACATCGGCTTAATATATGATTTAATCATTTAATCATTCTCTTCTTTCACAGGTTGAGGCCATCCTTGTCAACATCTTTGGTGGGATTGTCAACTGTGCCATCATCGCTAACGGTATCACCAAGGCCTGTAGAGAGCTGGAGCTGAAGGTGCCACTGGTGGTCAGGCTTGAAGGTACAAATACATATACACACACACACACACACACACACACGCGCAAATCTAGGTTTAGTCTGTCAAGCCCTTTAGCAAGCTGGCCCCCACTGATATGTGCATCATACCCCTCAGAAACGTTGACCATTGGTCTCTATGTAGCCAGGATTGAAAGCACTTGACCTTAACGAGGATTTGATGATGATGTATAAATGACACTGGCCTTAAAAAGACTAGAATGCCTTTGTCATTATACACAAGTGCAATACCTCTGCAATGAGATTGAAGCAACCCCTTTACAGTGTTGACACAAAATATAAAAAAACAGGGGGGGGGACCTGCTGCACAGTCCTGAGAGCAACTATATACGTTTATAAAATAGCTTTGAATACACACAAAGCTGCCATTTAAAATTAAATTTCCACCTACAACACTTGTCAATCATTTTGATGAGCTGTTTGCCATCACATAACATACTGTACATCTTTAGGCCCAGGTAACCAGCCTCTAACACCAGCATAGGCATCATGCTTACAGACTGCTTTCAGCCAATCTCTAACTGAATTTTAGAAAGCCTATACTTCTATTCACCATGTCTTCAAATGTTTCTTTATCTGACCGCTAGCCCCAGCTACTAATCATATCTAGCTTCAGCTTCCATGGAATAAAGCATACAAACACAAAAATGTAGCCAGTTTTATCTGATTTTAAATGTATTTAGTTACTGTTTTGAAGTGACAAATGTATATAACATCACTTTATAGTGTAATTGATTGAAGTGCTGCAGGATTTAAATGACCTCTTTTCCACCTTGTTTTCAACTTTGGAACCATTGTTCAGTATTACTGCTGCTTTACTCTCTGGAGCCTTTCCATCTTCATTGTGGCCCAGTGTTCCAGTAAGAACAGCAGTGCATTTCTCTTACCTGTCACATTTTGCTGCACCCATCATTAGCACAAGCCAGAATAACAGTAGAGATGGCACTGATTGGCTCACCTTTCACCTGTAGTTGCTAATAATGGGGGGTCAGCGTTGACTTCCTTAGGCACGGGGCCAGTTGGTGGTTAGCTTAATTGTCAAGATCCTGCTGAGTAGTGTGTCCCGAGCAAAAAGTGTGTGTGTGTGTGTGTGTGTGTGTGTGTGTGTGTGTGTGTGTGTGTGTGTGTGTGTGTGTGTGTGTGTGTGTGTGTGTGTGTGTGTGTGTGTGTGTGTGTGTGTGTGTGTGTGTGTGTGTGTGTGTGTGTGTGTGTGTGTGTTTGTCCACCCTCCCGCTAGCCCTCAACAACTCACACTGTATGTCCTCACACACACACTGTTACTATGGTTTGTAGGTCAGGGTGTGTAAGCTGTTTCTAGAACCCAACTGTGCACCAAGGCACTACAGTGCAGTATAGACATGGCTGTCTAGTGAGAACTTTAGTTGTTATATTAACACCTAAAGGTTTTGTTCTCAGTCAAATGAGGCCCATAGACACACACACGTAGAGAGCAAAATATGCCTTTGTGTAATTTATATCTGTCTTCATGTTGCCATGTTGATTGACCACGTGGTTGAAGAGTGAGTACACAACTGCTGAAAGAAATGACTGGATTTGCAATAAAAACAGACCCTTAATTGGTCACCACACATTTCTTATGCCATAGGCCATGTAAATCAACCTGACTCACAAACAGGCTGAGTCTAGAAGGTCACTGCTGGCGGTTGGTCCAACCACGTTTTCCTGGCCTGGGCCTAATCCAAGCTTTAGCTATGGGTCATTACATCCTGGGCCGCAGTCTTGTGGAGAAGATTGGTTCAGAATCAATCAGCTCAGCTTGCAAGGCTGACCGCAGGGCAGTGAGAACAGCCCAGCGCTCTTCAACAGGATCAGAATGGATTAACTGCCACACTTTTAATTGGGGAGGCTCTTTTAAAAAGCCTGGGATGATTACATTGGTGGGGAGTTATGTATTCCCATATGTGGAGGAGGGCCATGTTCACTAGATGCTGATATGGTTGAATTAGTTGATAGGGTTGCTTTGTGTGTGGGCTGATAGAGTCCAACTAATGGTGTTTTTCCATTAATGGTACCTGCTCAACTTGCCTCGGCTTGACTTGACCGCGATGCCCCGTCCTCCGGTTTCCATTGCAGATTATTGGTCGTCATAGCAGGAAACTGCCGTGAACCAACGCGTCACACACGCAAAACGTCGAAGGTGTGTTGTTTTTGATTCTTGGCGTTTTGCCACAACCAGAAGGCCAGGAACTTTTTTTTGTAATGGAAAAACAAAAAAGGCGAGTATAGTCAAGTAGATACCATGTTGTGTAAAAACGCCATAAAACACACTCGGTTTGTTGGCTACAGTATTAGCATTTTCTTGCAAATGTGTGCAACAGATTCAGCACAGAATGTATATAGACACATATATACGAGTACTCGATCAATCTTAAGATCACTTTTGGAAGGGCTCGTCTCGGAATCTACCGCATTTTTACAGGGTCTTGTCTCGGTCTAGGATTAAGAGGATTATTTATGATATTTTATTTGAAAACCGGTCAAGATCACAACGGCAGGGATTTCCTGAAACTGCCTGTGCATTGTCGGATTGATGTGTTAAAACTTGCAAATGCAACCAATAATTTGACTCGTATCTGATTTGAAATTTTTTACCATTAACCCCCCTTTCCCTGTCCCCTTTACACATACTCCCAAGAAAGTGAATGCAGGAGACAGAAGAAGTTCTGGCTGTCTAACACAGATCTGGTCTTGGTCTTGTCTCGGTCTCGCCCTGTCTTGGTCTTCGTCTTGACTTGGTTTCAACCCTTCAAAGTCTTTGTCTTGTCTCAGTACCCACTGGTCTTGGTTTAGGTAGTCTTGACTACAGCACTGATACAGTATATACACAAATATTTAAGGTTTTGATAGAAAGGGATACATGAGGAAGTACTGTACTGCCCCCTTTGGCCACAGCATGAACATGGAAATATTGCTCTGTGAGGATGCTGGCTGCAAATTACCCTTGAATAGCCCTCAGGGTCCAGGAAAAAAGGGTGACAGTATTTGCACTATTGATTTACGGAACTGTTCCCAACTGTCTGTCAAACAGTGGTGGCTGTTTACACATTAAAAGGAGATCTGTTCATTTTTTCTCTGAATTAATTTAAAAGAAGCGTGAATAGTGAGGTTGGGATGGCCTTTTCAGTACTGATGGTGTCACCATAGTTTAAATAGCTATCTGCTGCAGCTGTACAGCCATAAACAGGTATGCATATACATACAGACAGTGTGTGTATACACACACACACACACACTGTAATGTATATAAATATACAGACTGGCTCGTTTTGACACTGAAATCTGACCATTTCATTGTTTTTAGCCTTTTAAGTCTATACATTTACTACCTGTTTAGTTGTAAATATGAAACAATCACAAATATGATCTTACTTTCTTCATCAGTCTGGATGAATGGATGGAAACCTGAATTTTAAAAACTGTCAATGTCAGAGATACTCTTTAAATGCAATATGCTTATGATATCGGGAAAGGATGGTGGACACCTCACAGTAGACGTGTGCAATGATTGCAGGTTAATTGCAGCATTTATTCAAACAGTGGACAAACTTGCCTGACAAGGGAGCCGCCTGTTTGCAAATGTCTGCACAAGAGTGACTCCTGAACATCAGAATAACTGCTTTTGCATATTCTTCTTGTCCTCACACATTTCAGTCTGTCTATTTCTGTGGGACAGTTAGCTTCAACTTACTTATGGAAGATGCTTCTAATAGATTCACACATTCCAATCTATCCTAAACTGTGGGAAAGGGTTACCTCAAAACTAACTGCATATATGTGGAAGACTCTTAGAATAGATTAAATATATTTGATAACCTACATGCTTAAATAGTCCAGCTATCAGCTTAGCTATAGTGTGTGTGTTTCTCTTGATAAAGAGTCTAGACAATATAAGAAACATGAACACTTTTATTAATGACTGACTAGCACTTCAAAGGAAATGCGTCTGCTCCGTTCAGGAGTATCTTGCTCTGCGTTCGAATGAGAAGCATTTGATGTTTGACGCACATGGTGAAGGAGGGAGAAGCAGGCCTCATCCTTTTGAAACTGTGAAGGGAAAAACTCTCACTTTTTACTGATTGTTATGAGGATTAAAAATCCAAGTCAGAACAAGTATGATGACATTCAGTGATAATAGAAAATGTTTTAACACCAGTTATTCAAGGTAACTGGGGCAGCAAGACACAAAGCCACTGGTATTTTCTGTCATGCTCACTGTCACATGAATTCTCTAAAGTGTCTTCTTTAATATTCAGTGATATCATTGACTGTTCTGTTTTTATATCAACTGCCTAGTATAGTTCATCAGACTAGTCTGATGTCAATCATGGCGTCAAGAAATAATGGAAGGAAAATGTCAGTTATGTTTTACTTTTGAATACCTGCCAACAATTCTCAGCAAACAGATTCCGATACATGAGGGATGCATTTGAAAGTAGCTTTACTAAATAATTTTTTTAACAAAATCCCAAAACTGAATTATGCTTATTGAAATTGCCCAAAAAGTATTTGTTGTGACACCGACGCAAATATTTAGCAAATTTAAAAAGTCTAAAATACTGGATTTTTTTTGTCCTTTTGTCAGAAACCTAAGAAAAAACTGTCACACAGGTCTTTAAATCACGGCTATGGAACCTTTTCTGAACACTAGGATTGGGCAATGTCTACTGAAATGACATACGACGATGTCCATCACGAAACATAAAGATGGGCGATGACATCATTGGCAGTTGGTGGTGGGGGGGAGGATTAGTTTGAATTTAAAATTTACTTAGATTACATTATATCCACAATGTTGGTTGTGACATCACAATGACGGTCGGTCAGCTCAATGGACGGTGACATCATCCACCGGCCAGAGTGGCCAAAGGTGACAAGATAATAGGAAAAAATAATCAATTCTTAGATGCATCGCAGTTCACTCTAGAATGATTCAATAATCAATTCTGATAAGGTAATAATTGATTATAAAAAAAAAAGGTGTTGATCTTTTGTACATGTCTCCAGATGCTTGTTTATGTTAAAAAAAAAAAAAAAAAAGTTTAGAATGGCAAGTGACTTTTGATTTCATTTGTAGTGATGAATAATATTTAGTTTATTTGAATTGGGACACATGCTAAGTAAGACATACCATTTGTGCAACAAATCTCCAATGTACAGCATCACAGCAATGCTCTTGCAAATTCCAGTGCCCGTACCTAACCCAATAAAACCCTGGAGATAGTATATCTGCTATGGGACAGTAAAAATCTTTGTTTACCTTTTCATTAAAGGTCAGTCTTTAATCTACTTTAAAAATCAAAGTCTTTCTTTGTGTGAACGCATTATACTGTATATGTCTGGGTCCAGGCCTTGAGTAGATCTCTAGCAGCACCTAGTGGCTGCAGGTGAACACATTCTTATACTGCACATATACATACATACATACACACACACACACACACACACACACACACACACACACACACACACACACAAAAACCTGGTAATGTGGTGATTTATCCAGCTGGGCTCTGTCGTTGCCTCTGCTACTGTGAGGTATCAGTGCTCCCTACTGCTCACAGTGGAACTGCAGTCAGCTCACACACATACAGAAAAAGCCCACGTAAATGCACGTCTCTTTTTTTTCTCACTCCCACAGATGTGCGATTCCCCCCTTACACATAACATGGATAACACAGGTAGCACAGATGCAGTGTTTTAATAATGCTGCACACACTATTGCTTCTCATGAATATTAATGTAATGGAAAAATAGCTTGTGGTGTTTACTTTATTTCAGCAATATATACACGTTCTATAGGCATATTTGTCTTTTTAGACAATCTTTTGCATTATGTATTTGCTGTGGGCTCATATGGCTGCTTCTCCTGGAGTTTTATCTTATGTTCTTTCAACATTGCTCCAACTTTGTTTTAATCATCTGACAAATAAGCCTGTCAGTATGAGACTATTGATCGGTCAATCCTAATGAAGTTCACGGGTCAGCCTATTAAATGTAAAGCATACAGTACTGCCCTGCCCCCTCCATCGAGACTAGGTTTGTCACAGTCTAGCTACAGTATTTGATGAGAAGTGAGACGATGACTTGGGACACCCAATCCCCTGTTTATGTGCCAGAGCAAGGTCTCTTCCTGCTCTTAGTCTAATTAATTGCATTGCAAAATTGATTGTTTGGAGTGTGAGCCTGCAGAAATGTGTCTGGAATCACTTATTATCGGGTTGGACAAAAGAGATGAAATATTAGTCGTTAAGTGGCGCTGGTAATAGAATTCCTCATGAAAGGTCTATTGATCAGGGTGGCCAGGCCTCGGGAGAATTCACATATCATGCAGTCTTAATTACACGCCAGCCAGGAGAGCTAAGGTCAACCTGTAAGTGTCTGAGCATACACACACACACACACACACACACACACAAACACCTCCACATCACAGATTTGGCCCAATTGAATGCAGAGACACCATACACCAAGGTGCAATTATTGTAATAATGTATTATTATATTCTGTTGATAGACTAATTGTTGCAGCTGTACATGTAGGGCATAACATTTATCAATATGTAAACAAGGAGCTAACTAGATTATAATTCAGTCAAGATTTGAAAAAGGGTGCTTATTTATTTATAAGTGGTTCAGATGATACCTTTTTAGCACAAAGCAAATGATATTACACAATGCAGTTTAACTTGTCAGCGGTATAGTATATGATGACCTAATGAGTATTTGAAAAAAAGCCTTTGGTGGATTCCCAGGGGGAATTCATAAATACATAATAAATTACAGATTAATACATTTTTAAATAAATGAGTAAATAAAAAGTAAAAAATAAATAAAAAATAAGAACAGGAAAAAAATAAAGGGGTGTACTAATAAAAAAAAAAATACTAGACTGGACAGAATAGAGAAATGATGATACGAGCTCAGACAGATTCTTTGCCAGCATACCTTCATGTGTGAAATCAGTAAATGCCACATAAACAGCTGGCTTCTGTTGTTTCTGCAGCATAGTTGATTCTGCTCATTTGACCTTTTGCTCTATTGCCCTCTCTCGCTCTCTCACTCTCTCGCTCTCTCTCTCTCTCTGTCCTCCTCGCGCTCATTGACTCCCTCTCCGCCAGCGTCCTCTCCCTCTTTGTGTCCTTCCGTCCACTGTGGCGCACCCCGCCCTGTGTTGTGACAGGCTTGTCAGGCCTGTGTTTGGCTACACAGTGTGTAGCGCTGGGAGACAGCCAGTTCAGTCTCTAGCGCCTCGATGCTCTGGAGTGTCTCACTCACTCACTCACTCACACTCTCTCTCTCTCTCACTGGTTAGTTGAGGGTCTACCGGGACATGGACGCCACCATATCACCCAGCACCTGCTACTCCTGACCTTGCTATAGCCAGGGACACACACACACACACACACACACACACACACATTGCCCTATTGCCTCACTGACATTATTCAGACAAAAGCTGCCACCATAACTCCATCCATCTGTCATCATGTGCATTGATTCTTCCAAAGGAACTCTTGGTCTTTTACATCAGTGCAGATGGCACATTGAGTTCAACCTTGTTAAGCTTGATTTTGTCATTTTAGTTGGTGTCCTGTTGTAACAGAGTTTTCCTGTGTCTTCTAGGGACTAACGTCCACGAGGCCAAGAGGATTCTGTCCGAGAGCGGCCTGCCCATCACAGCAGCAGAGAACCTGGATGACGCCGCCAAGAAAGCAGTGGCTGCCATCAAGAAATAGAAAACTCTTAGTGTAACATCACCACACTCAAAGTCCACCCATCACCAACATTAATGCAGTCTCAGATCATCACCGTCAGCCTTTTCTTAAACATACAGACCTCCAGGACGTTAAGCCTTTTCTCTCATAGGCTTTTACTTTTCTTTGTTAACACAAGCTTACCAAAAATACTTTCATTGCCAATTCAGTAACTACGATTTTTTTAAGGTGCTGTTTCACCTCAACACCTTAACAAATTTAAATTTTAGTCACGTCACCTATGCAGTGTAAATTAACTGCTTTTAAATTCTTTAAACACAATCTATATTATATGCATATAAATTGAAATAAATCACTCTAATTCTCAGGCTTATCAACATAATCTTGGTCCTGGAAAATCATAACGCTCTAGTGACCTCAGTCAGAAATTAGATGGAGACCCAACACTTTGTGCATTCCATTTTCCAAGGTGAAAGATGCTGCCTTCTCTGTGCATACTGTGGTATTTGTATGGAATATAAGTTAAGAAAGATTTTCACCATGAAGCTTTAGTGCATAACTTTTTGATAATAATGAACATCCGTCACATTCAAGCCATTGCCAAATGAGTTGCTACAAAGCTAATTAAGACTATCAGCTCCACAAAACTCTCTCTGTATTTCTCAGCATGGCTATTTTCATGAAATGGTGTCTTCTGGAAACTTTTGCACTCAGAAATTGGATAATACTTACCTCTTCTTAAAGAGTCCATGTTTTTTTTAATCCTTCACGTCCTCCTTGATAATAATAATTATCTTCACTCAAGTTTCGGTGCTCAAAAGTCGCCAGACGTCACCATTTTCTCAACGCAGCCATGCTGAGAAATACAGAGAGAGTTTTGTGGAGCTGATAGTCTTTGTATCAACTCATTTGGCAATGGCTTGAATGTAACAGATGTTTGTTAATATAAAAAAACGTTACGCACTAAAGCTTTAAAGGTACAAACTGCTCGTTCTTTTGAACGCTCATCCATTTTCATGGCACTTAACACTCATTCTGTCTGTTTTCTAAGTGACAAACAAAGCCATGAATCCATCTAATGTCTCTGTGAATCAAATGAGGTGGATGAAGAACCCACGCTGTGAATTTTATACATCATGTCTTAATTGTTAAGTGATCAATGGCTATGAGTGTTAACTGTTTAGATCTGTGCCTATTTCATGACTGCTTGTAACCTAAGAGTTTTGTAAACTATCTTTCAGTACCAGCAGTAGTTTCATACAGAGTGAGAAAAATGCAATTGTACTTATTGTAGCTTTTTTATAATCATGAATGTATAGTAACAGTATATCCTGAATACAGTTTCAATTCTGTGTTTATAATTTGAGATTAAAAAGAAATATTTCAAGACTATTGTCTCATTTTGACGTAGAGTAAGGGAATGGACAGGTAGATGAAAAGTAGGAGAGACGTGGAAATCAAAACTCTGAGGAAGACGAGAGCAAATTTGCAGAATAAATGTAATGTTTGTAGTTTGTACAGTTGCATGCCTTTGAGCCCACACCACTACCTAAACAAAGAAACACAGTCTAGCCTTGAGATAACAATATCTAAGAATATACAGTAGGTCCTTATTCCTGAAAATTTCAAGTTGTCAAAATAGCTGCTGCATTATGCTATTGTACGTTTTTGCATTAGAGCAACTTACTGTATGTTTAGTCTAAGGGTTACATAGTCTAATGTATTTAGTTTCATACTATGATAACACATCAGTTACACATTTAGTTTATATAGAAGGATAGGTTTAATTTAAATACATTTTTGTTTTGATAGGTCAAGCCAGGGCTGTCAAACATACGACTCTTGGGCCAGAACCTGCCCACCAAAGGGTCCAATCAGGCCCACTGGAGGACTTGGCAAAGTGGGAAAATTCCAAAGAATTAATTCATTCTAATTCCAAATTTATCTCTTTAAAAAAAAATAGTTTCCCGTAAATGTATGACTTTAATTTTAGAAATTCTGAGTTTCTTCTGGGAATATTACCCCTTTCTCCTGGGTCCGTAACATTATTTTTTTAAGAACGCTATCGTAGCAGAAGCAACTTGCATTTGCCAACATCAAGCTGACAAACTCTGTGGCAGATAAAGTTTCTGATCTTTCTGGGGTGGTTAACAGGTCTGGCCTACTTCAGATCAAATTAGGGGTATGTGGCCCGTGAACTGAAATGAGTTTGACAACCCCGGGTCAAGCCATGTGGTAGCTAGCCAAAGCTGTAGATCTGGCACCAGAAGGACATTTTAGAAAGTACATTATGCAACCATTTGTGGATAAGCTTGTCTTTAGGGCTGTAGCCAACAATTATTGTCATTATCAACGAATTGCCAATTGTTTTCTCGATTTAATTCATTTAGTCTATAAAACATCAGGAAACAGATATTGCCCATAAAAGACAAATTAGTTTCAACAGATTTTTATGATATTAGTATTAGATATTAGTTTTATTTTTTTTATAATACAAGACCAAGCAGAAAATCCACTGAAACTATCAAGTAATACGTTTATTATTTGGCATTTTTGCTTGAAAAATGAATCCAAAAACAAAAAATTAGTTATCAAGTTAGTTGCCAATCAATTTTCTGTTGTTTGTCTAAGCGATTTACCAACTAACAGTCACAGCTCCACTTGTCTTCACTTAAAAGCTAACGCCAACTTTTGAAGGAAGATAACACACTCAAGCCTCACACTTTAACACATCATTGCAAAAGCTCTTATGGATGATAGGCTGTGGATCTGCATAATGGATTTCGTTTTAATTTTGAAATGAGCAAAGAAAGATGGATATTTCAAATGTTCGATTGTTGCGTTAAACAGCGTCGTACCTTGTGACAACATCTACGTAGTCTTTGCTGTCTTAAAAACATATTAAAGATTATGCAAGGACAAAATAATACCAGTTTCTACAAAAGACTAATCTTTCTATTGATTATATTAGGTGTGTTTAATGCATTGATTTGAATTCATCTGCAGGAGTTTAGTGTAAAAAAGCCAATGAGATTAGGTTTCCAAGAACTTGCTCATATACTAGCAGTATGCAAAAATATGTTATATACATACTGCATTTTACACTATTGTCTATACTGCCTGGCTTTTCATCTGTGGATTGGTACACACACACATACAGTGCTGCTCGTAGGAACCCATGCTTCAGTTAACTAAAAAGAGGAATGGAATAAAAAAAAAAAAAAATAAACATTTTTTGGAAATTTATCTTATTGCCTTAATTAAAAAATGAGGAAAATCCAACCTTTAAAAACACAATTTTTCTTGGTGAATGAATAATGTATCTTAAATAAATAAATTTTCTTCCTTAAAATACAGGTTAAATTCCCATAGAGGCATGCATATTTTTATTTTTAGAGGCCAGTTTTGTCATGGATCCAGGATACTATGCATCCTGATTGGCCTTTGGAATTAAAGTAACCCCACATAATCACATGCCCTTCACCATACTTATAGATTGGCAAGGGGTACTTTCCATAAAATCATCTCTTTATTAGGATGCATAGTATCCAGGATACCTAATACTATAGGTACTAGGATACCTAATATTTACTTAATAAATACTAAGCCTAATAGCTGGTTTGATTTGCATTGGGAGATGATTTTATGGAAAGTGTCCCCTGTATTTTAAGGAAGAACATTTATTTATTTATGATACGTTATTTATTCACAAAGTAAATTTGTGTCCTTAAATGTTGGCTTTTTTTCTCATTTTTTAATTAAGGCATTAAGATCAAATTCCAAAAGATGATGTTTTATTCCTCTTTTTAGTCATCTTAAGCATGGGGCCCTATACTTATGAGCAGCACCCATCCCTGTAGTACAGCCACACATACATTTAAACACACACTTTAACTCCTCGAGTCACACGCCTTCCATCCTCTAATGAAACTCTAGTGTGCGTTGTCCTAAGAGAGACTTGAGAGGAGAGACTGTCCTTCATAGGCCCTGTGTGAGCAGAACAGAGAGACAGAGTTGACTGAGACCTATTCCTGTCAGACACACTGACTGTGTGATGGATTATCTGTCAGGCAATCTGAGAGGACGCCCAGACACACAGGATTGACTGCCACCTCCATGAAAGACATACACACAAAGCATTTCTTTCCCCTCCTGTATGCACCAGGAGTGTTTCTCTGACAGGAACACTCCGAGAAAACTGAGTCTCAGACTCAGACTACGGTTTGCCTAGTAACAAAGTCAAGAGGACTCCAGATAGGGGACTTTTAGTAATTGTGGCGGTTTCTAGAAATCTTTCCATATCCAGTAGTTAGAAGTGACATGTCCTGTATTAACTGCCAACCTTGACAAAACGCGTGATTTAAAGAAAAATTGTTGGCAAACAACAATAATTTATTTATTTCTTATTTTTCAGTGTCCCTATCACCAAGAGTCATCTCAAGACAACTTCAGGAGTCTGTGGCTTTGTGCTACACCGTGCCAGCCAGCCAAGCCGTAGAAATGGGCTGAAGGGTTCAATAATTGCCTTATTTCATGCTCTTCACTCCGTGTGTCAGAAATATCCCTGCTGATGGATTGGACGGAGGAATTTAAGGCTTGTTAAAGCGGGCTTCTCGGGCCCTGATATTGTTTAATTCAGTGTCAAGCTGGAGGTCACAACGAAATGTGCACACTGATTTACTTGGCAAAATTAGTGCCGCTCCTTCATATAAATATAGATGAGGGGGAAAGAAGCTTTGGAGGTCAGCCTGAAGACTTCTATCATGTAGCCCGCTGCTTTTAACTCGACTAATACCTCTGGAGTCGAGAGAAGGGGTGTCGTTTTAAACGACCCTCTGAGGGGGCTGCTCCGTTAATTAAGCTGTATTATTATGCCCGCGGAGTTTTATTTTTCACCCTTGGTGACTCACTTTATTTGTCTCTGTAATTGTCCATTTTGCTTTCTCGAAACGTGGCAGTTTTTTTTTTATTTGGTTCTGTATTGATGTCAAAACAGTAATTGCCACTTTATGAAGCTGCCTTCACTGTTTAAGCGTGTTGGGAGAGCTGGTGCTCGTGAAAAGCATTCTTTCAGACAACAGGGTCAAGGCCGTCTCTCAGGAAGCATTGGATATTTATTGAGTCATTTGGAAACAACAACTATGAGCATATTAGTTCATCATAAAGCAATAGCGGTATGAATTGCCTGTGGCTATTGTACTTCATTTTTCAGGGACAAGGGGTTGCTCAATATTTACAATTTTCTGCCTGTGCATCTGTTGACAAGCCAGTAAACCGATAAGGGTATGTGTGTGTGTGAGAGAGAGAGAGAGAGAGAGAGAGAGAGAGAGCATGTTGAGGTTTCCATCCTTGTTTGTTTTTTCTCTTCTCATTCATCCGGCCTCACCTCTCCGCTGCTGTTATTGTCTCACCACTATCCTGAAATCATAAAAAATAGTGGCTGACAGGTTTTATTGGGGAGAAGCAACGCAGTGTGGGAGAGAGTAAAAACGTCAAGAGTGAAGGAGGAGTTGAGGCTGTCGGCAGCGTGCTGCACTTGAGGTCCTCAGATTTGGCCTTGGCTCGCAGATGAGCAGAAAAATCCATTTCCCTCTCTCCAAACTGTTGTCAGTGTGTGTGTAATTGAAGGACTTGGAATCGATTGAAATTACCTTGGCTGTCTCAAGAAAGTGAGCGAAGGAGAGGCAGATTTCAAAAGTAGCAATAAGTAACATACCTCCTGAATCTTCCTTTTTCCATGACAATGTCTGGTTTACTCCTAGCTACTTTCACAATCAATACACTTTAAGGGTATCTTACAAGTGCAAAGTTTGAACACACAAAGTCAGTCTAGAATAATTTTTTCCATCAATCAAACCTTACTGTATTTTGTCCCCTTTTTTTATGTCCTCGCGTGATGTATCTATCCCTCCAACATTGTAGAGTTGCTCTCCTCTTTCCTTCCATATTACTTTTTAATTCTTTACTCATCTGTTTTATCCTAATTATACTCTTTTGACTCTAACTTTCAGCAATTCGTTCTTTAATCAATCTATCCCTTCATCCTTCCTTTTTTCCTAAACCTCATCCTGCTTCCATTGATCCCATTTCTCCATCATGCTTCCTCTCCATTCTTTCCTTCCTGTCTTCTTTCATAGTTTTACACCTTTCTTCTTCACTGGAAATGTTGGTCGGCCGTACAAAAAAAAAAAAAAGCTAGAAAAGTAGACATTCAGGTCTCCAGAGGATGAATTCTTATGACCTTGGTGATCCCCTGAATTTTCCTGTTTCAGCAACTATGACTTTTCTGCAATTGTTGTCATCCCTTTCTTCAATCCTTTCTGCTTTCCTCCTTCCCTAAGTACCTTAGCACTTGTCGTGACTCAGGGAGTTTGAGGACCCAAATGCAGAAGAAGTCAGGAGAAAGTTCCAAGCTTGAGAATTTATTAAAAAACAAAAACACGGTACACACCAAACAAAAGGAGGCCTGAATGAAGCAGGAAAAAAAACTCACTTCTCTGAAAGTGGATCAAACAAGGAAACAAGATGTCCAAAAAACAGGAGGGGAGGAAACTAGGAGTATAACAGAAAACAAGAAACAGAACAACTGCACAAAAACAACAGAAAACAGCAACAGAACCTGAAAACCAACAGAAACCATAACAGCACTTACCATAACTTGTCATGACAAAACCGAATGACACTTACTAAAAGAAGCGTTATGTCATGAACGTTTATGACTTGTTTATAATGTTTTATGTAGCTACCTTCAAGGAAAGTGTAACCACACTTTTTTTTACTCTCCATGGAGTGAGCAGGTAATGACCGTTTTTCATTTTTTTTAAAGCATCAGCAAAGAGAGGCGACAAAAAGAATAGAAAGCAAGGCAGAGCTGAATACATCCAACACTTTGTCTTTTCAGATGTACAATATCTTTGTTCCCATTCGGCTTCTATCCATCCCATCTCTCCATCACGCTTCTTTTCTATTCTTTCCGCCATGCCTCTGCCATAACTGCCCGTACATAACTGTACAGACGTCCATTTTATTTCATCTTTTTCATCCTGCCATTACTCTTACTTCCTCTCATGCTCATTCCACTCCACTGTGGCATCTTGCACACATCCCTGCTTACTTCCACCCTTTTGTGCTCCCTTCCTTTTATATTTTTTGGTCACCTTCCTCAGTACCTTCTTCTTTATTCATCTATATATCCCTTTACCCTTTGAGTACGCTCATAGAGGCAACAGAAAGTAAGAGAGGAAAGTGGGTAAATATGTCCTACACTTTTTGAATATTCCTTAGTTACAATTCGTGCAGTAAACTTTCTTCCTGCTACTTTGTTGTTTTTGGCAAGCTGCCCGCCCACGGTCCTCAAAGTAGCATCAGGAGAGGTGCCTTCAGAAAGGGAAGAAATCTTCTCCTGGAATGACAGTAGTTAAAAGCTCATTTGGTGTGACCTCTAAAAGCCAACGCCCCCTAATTAAAACAGTGGCAGAGGCAACAGAATGCGGTTTCAAATTGCTTGATAATTAGGCTTCCGAGTTATCCTGGTGGAGCGCTCGGCAGGTGTTCAGCTGACACGCACAGACACTCCGTTGTCACATACTTCCGCACTCTAATGCCGTCTGCTAAGTAAAAAAAAAAAAAAAAAAAAGATGAGACGCAATCCTGAGGGTCCGAAGATATGGCACAGTTATGAAAACACGGTGCAGCAATTCAGGGAGACGCTTTGTGAGTTTTTTTTACTCCCATGTCGTTCATGCTTTTTCTTTTTGTTTTTCAAAACAACATTCCATCACACACACTCCATCACGACTTGATCATCATCAACTTCTCGAATCATGCTAGTTGCAACATACGAGTGTGTGCACGCTTGTGTGTTCAGCGAGGGATGTGACTCGGGGTGAAGGTGACTTTGACAGTTAATAGTGATAAAGGCAGCTTTTCACTGCCTTCCTTTCTCCCTCTGCTGTCTCATACTCAGGCTGAATACATGAAACCTGTGTGTGTCGGGTGCTATCGCCGTCAAATGACTCTGCCCGCAGCGTGCGCTGAGAGCAGGGGCCCAGGTAAAGTGGCCTGTCACCTGTGATTTTGGCAACAATATAAAGGGAAGCGGTAATGGCAAGATGAAGGCTTGCTGCTGCGCAGAAGCACTCTCACACATCCAACTATAAACAGACACAGTAAACAAGGTGATGTAGTTTAGCATGCGTGCGAAGATCAGCCTTGTTGAGGATGTTTTTTGATGCGAGAGCTGTGGGTAATCAGAGTAGGTGTGATTGTGTTTTTTTTGTTTGTGTACTGTGGATGTGGGTGTAAATCCACCTGTGTGTGCGTGTCTGCGTGTGAGTGTTCTGTTTATTCTCTATGGAAAGATGCCATGTGCTGTTTGTGTAGTCAAATATGCTTGAAGGTTTGTTTGTATTCAGGGTTGCAAGTGAATTGCTTTTCCCCAAAAGGTAAACTCATGCCAGCTTAACACATATTGGCCCGGAACATTTAAATCAAATGGCAGCAATTTGCATGAGCTGAATGTGTTAGACAGCACGATGACTGATTGTAAACTTTGTCTTACTTTTGTTTACCTACTGTAGTTTTGCTGAGCACACATTCATTAGGGTGCTTCCACATACTGTAGAGCACAGCCCTCCTCTTCTTCTGTTGGCTGCTGCTGAGAAGCCATTGTGCAGATTAAATGCCTTATTAATGGGCATGCCAACGGTAGCTGGTCAACACAGTCAGTGTGTTTACAAGCACAGCAGTAATATGGTATGGTCTTACCCGGTTAAGAGAATAACTGGGTTACGCCAGTTCTTCCCATATACATGAGCGGGGAAGAATGGGAAGAATGACGGGAGTAACTCTACCTCCGGAACAGTAGGTGGCTCTCTGCCAACGCACAATTGGCTTTTTCAATCGGTTGACCTACGTCAACATTATACCGAAGGGCCACTAAAGTCAACATTATTGTCAAATCTCTCAAAATATCTTTCTTCTCTGACCAACGGTGCAATGCGTGTAAAAATGTTGTGCTACAGCACATTTTGCTAACATACTTTTCAAAACTGTGAGAATCAAGTTTAAAGTCTGACATAATGCAAAACTACCACATACAATTTTTGTTACAATTTATTGGAAAACAATATGATCAAAACCTCAAATAAAACAGATATTTATATGTATATGCATTTATATGTTATACATGCATAGTCCACACTAGTGTTTCTGTGTGTGTATGTGTGAGTGAGAAAGAGAGAGAGAAGCAAATAGTAAAGGATTGAAAGCAGGGCACGCTCTCATAGATGAACACATTACCTACATCCAAAGGATATTTCAAACACTTCCCCTTGTAAAATTCTCCATTACATGGGTCAATAGAGGGTAATGGGAGAAGAATAAATATACACACCTCTCCCAAAGACCGCAGCCCTCTCTTTGGCCTGCACACACACCCACACACACACTCACACACACGCACTTACACACACGCTGACTGACACTCTCTGTCAGCCCATCTGATTACCTGTTAGGGAGTCTCACCCACCACGACAAGTACCCTTTTTCGCCAAGAACCATTTTCTCCGCCATGTCAGATATGGGGACATTAATGAATGCACAATGACAGTACTTAGGGAGCCGAGCAGCTATCCTGCCTCTGCAAATTTACCCACAGGTCACTTTTGTACGACAGGAAAAAGAAACTACGGAAACAAACAGGTGCGGGTCAGAAACTCATCTCCTCTCCCAGATTAAAAACTCATCTTTCAAAGCAGCACGGCATTATTGAGGCTGATTCTCGGGGCTCTCCATGCAAATGGAGGTGTGATTAGGCACAGAGGAGACGTGGCTGTTGGAGAGGAGAATGGTGTGTACCTCTGTCCAATTACTTCTGTAAGGATAACTGAGAGAGAGAAGGCCAAAGGCTGCCTCTGCCTCTGAAACACTAAGAGCCAAGGTCTTGTGCATTTTTGACACACACTCAGTATGTAGTTTTTTGTAAATGGTAAATATAGAGGAACACAGTAACGTGATGTTTGTCATGCTGTTGTGGACATTTTATATCAATTGCCCCGTGAATAGTTGCATTTAACATGTATTAATGACTACCTTACCTTTAACATTTAGTTTAAAGACAATTAAGAGCTTCTTTTATTAATTATGTATACCATAAACACATCAATGGAAATGTTAACATGTATGTAATCTTACAGTATGTGAGCATTAGTGGATGGCAACATTAGAATATTGGTTGGAAAAGGGTGGAGAAGTTACTGCATGTTTGCTTCACTGATCCACCAACGCTAAATAGCTGAGCATCACTTTGAAAAGGAAAAAGGCTGTAACATTCATGTACATGATGTGATATAAAGAGCTGAAGAATTCACAGATCATTAAAGCACTGCTTCCGATGCCTTTTTAATGAAAAGCTCCCCGGTATAGAGCTTAGCCAGCTGGGATAAAACGAAAGGAGATTGTATCTGCCGTTGTTTCCTCATTAACCTTAAATTATGCAAACCAGTATAGTCCACATTCAAGTTTGTGGACAGCTTTGTTTGCTCGTTCTACAGTACCACCCCTTCCCCCCTCTCTCTCCCTGATAACTGAGCGCTTTTATGTTGGCTCAACCAATCTGAGGGTCATGTCTTCTTTTCATTGCCACAGATTCTACTGCTGCTTTCCTTTGTAATGAACGCAGTGAGCCGACAAGGTCAAATGGCACAGCAACATGGAAATATATTTTCTTTTTGAATTTGCAGACTGCTTTTGTTTGCACAAGCTCATTTCTCCATTTTTAGATGCATGCGGTTGAATGTTTTTGTGTGTGTCAAAGTTGCAACCAAGGTCGGTAGGAACAGAAACACATCCATCCCCACACCCACATGTTTCTTTATAGCCCCGCTCCCTATCCCTGAGACTTCAGTTACCTTTTCTTGCTGATAATGTATTAGATGAAGGCTCCACTGCAGCCTCAGGGTACAGCTTCATGATAAAGTATACATATTTATCTGGTCTGCTGCAATCAATGATCCTATCTGGACTGATGAGGAGGATTAGTATTTAACACCAAATCAGATGACCTGAGGCCTGCACAGTGGCCAGTGGACATTTTTCAAGGGATTCATGTTAGAGAGGAATATGTGTGTATGGGTTCTGTTGAATCTTTTGCTACATTATATCCTTTTTTCCATCAATTTGCATGTATTTGCAGGTTTTTCCAACCTTGGTATACCTGCTAAAAATAGCTTATGGACTCTTTTACCATTGCCAGTAGATGAGTATGCCTGTGGTTTTTGTGTGTCAAGTTTGACGTCACAGCGCGCTGTAAGATGTGTTACAGTGCACAAAACTGCAAACTCTGCTCTACATTCACTTGATATCTCCGCCAATAAATGTAAACTCTCCTCTGATCAGACTCATTGCTCTGCATTCTCCATCACTCCCTCACTTTCTCCACCACACAGTCCCCAGATACCACCGCACACACACTCTCCTTCAAACTCTGTGCCAACTAATTTGATGTTACCAATGCAGCCGACACGCATCACAGGATCGCACCAGAAAAGGGCAAAATTTAGCGTAAATTAGCATATCTGTGCAAGTGTCCTGTACTCACCACTGCCGATCAGAGCTGCAGCCGAGAAATAGACCACCCATGCCTACTGCAGAGTCCTTTGTCCTGGGAGTATATGCCAATTGTAACCTTTCCCATTGCAGACAAAAAACAGATGTTAGTAGGTGTATGTGTGTTTTTGTTGTCAAATAATATAAAATGTATACTAAAAAAATGTAATAATAAAAAAATTGTCTTTTGTTAGCTAAAATGATGACTGTCAATAGCAGATTGTATGTGCTGTAGCTTGCTAGAGTTAGCTAGTTAAGGCTTATTTCTGTCTATTTTTTTAAATAATGTATCCTTGAATGCTGACAGAGGTAAACAAAAGCAGGCTAATCATTATAGCCAGCAATCATAGATTGTGCCTGCTGAAATGACAACTTTTATTAGCAGATTGTAGCTATAGCTATAGCTAATTAAGCTATGAAAACTCCCTTTCCAACTGACTTAAATAACTTTAACTGACTTAATGTTTTTAAGGAGAACTCTGTAAAAGTGTCTTACATATTCATGTTGTTGCTATATACAGGATATCATGCTTAAAGATGGAGATTAATGCTACATGTCTTGGGCAAATAGGCTAATAGAGAATAGCAAAAGATTTGATGATGAGGACGCAACACTATCTCAGTTATCTCAGTTAACTAGTTGGGCTTAGGTTGCTGAAGTGTTAATTTCCCCAAACAAAATAAAGAGCTGTGTGGCTAATGTTGGTCTAAATTCTGATGTAGTAGCACCCTTGCTTACGTTTGCTATTAATGTTCTGGTCCTGAAAGGTGCTTTTTGTAACCTCTGGCAATCGTTTTCAGGATTTAGTAAACATTCAACTAACCTGACAATTAGAATGTATTATTAGTATTATAATGTATAGTGGATCAGTGTTATATATTAGGACTGATGGCCAAAACTAGGAAAATTTAAGACACAAGCTTTAAAAAACTTAAATGTTTCTTTAATCACAAACATCTAATATATCATTTTTGGAATAGGCTAAATGTATTAACATTATATGTATTGTTCTCCTTCATTATGGATATGTATAAAGGGTCTGCAAAGAATTGTCTGTTGCTTTGCTTAATAGTGTTGCTGCCAAGAAATAGCACTACCAAATTATGAGCTGGAAAAATTGATGTCATTTGGAAAGTAAAACTCTAGTATACAGGACATAGAACATGTTATTGTCTGATAGAAACACAACATATTCAATATTAGGAAAACATGGCATACAAGCCACTGAAACTGAAAAATACAGAGTCAAGGCAATAGCTCACTGACATTCAAACCACGGCTCATATTAACTGATATAGTAGCCTAGAAATCTAAACCACACAGCAAAATTACCCTTATTTGTCAGATCTTTGGATACAGTGTCCGCATCACCCACTGTTCTTCATGAGTCGTTTCACCGTTCACTGTTTACTGTTCAACAGAGTAGGAAATAGGAATTTCAAAACTGCTCTGTCAAGCAGTGAAACAGCTGTCAATTTGCTATCTTGGTGGAGCCACAAAGTGGTGGCAGCGAGCTGGGAGATCCCTCCTGTTTTCCTCCACCTGGATCCATCGCTCTTGACGCACACTTTCAAGGACACCCGGCAAACTACAGTGGAGTTTGATTATGTAGGCAACCATCCCGAAGAGCCATGTGCAGCAGCTGCTTAGGCGTCCACTTAGGGAAGAGTGTGTGTGAAAGATAGGGAGAAAGAAGAAGAGCATCTAAGTGATCTAAGAACAGGTTGTATGCAGTTCTTTATCTGGAAATGAAAGGCTCCCAGGAGGTGCAAGTAAGTTGTAGAGAAACACTTTCTGTAAACTAAATAAGAAGCTCATCTACTATATTTAGCACACTTGTTATTGTAAAATCGGGTTTGTGATCAGATACTACCTACTTAGTTGTAGCTCTTGGAAGTTATGATAGTTATTTATTTAATGTGGCATGCACTTACAAGTGTACATCTACAGTATGTTGCTAACAAATGTATTTTTCTCCTATCCCAAGCTCTACAAATAGAATCTTCCACAAAACGGCAACTAACTGGAACTAAAGTAAAAAAATTTAGCTCTTAAAAACATTGTGAAATACGCCTATTTGGGGAAGTAACTACACAACATGTAGCCTACCAGTGTCTACTTTTAATACGAAGAAAAAGCAAATCCTTGTAGGCAAACCCTGCTGGTGTTGCACCTGTCTGTCTGTTCTGGTACTTGACGATGTCCACTGACTGTATATAGAAATAATTAGTAAAGTTTATGCAAATGATTAAAACAAGAATGTGGGAACAGAGAGACTGTCTACATGTGTATATGTGTGAGTGTGGAAACGGAGACTACACCAGCACTCTTCTTTCCCCTCTCACACCCCTCTCCCAGCACCTTAGAGCCACAGATGACATTTCATCAAATATTTATTAAAAACAATCTCCGAACAGTGTAATTAGAGGCTGGGTTCAATGTCGGCCTAATCCTTGGGCTCCTATTTCACCGCTGTCCTAGCTGTGTGGTTATGGGAGCCAGTGCCGCAGTGTCTACACCTAAACTGTTGACAAATCAATAAATCAAAATAACGTGACCATTTCATGAACTGCAGTGAGACCGGGTTGCCAATGAGCACCCTGCCAAGTGATGTCATGTACAGCACCTTGTAGGTGCCTCACCTATGAATCAACATTTGATTTATCCCCCTTCTCTCTTTTCTACTGTCATACTGCCTATTTATCTCACTCCCAGATATGCATAAAGCAGCTTCACTGTAATATGCTAGACACACACACATACACACTTGGCAGTAGCCACTACATTTTCCTGTATGGTTTGCCGAAGAAGAGCTGCTGCTGAGCACATTATTATATTTTTGGGTTATTAATTACCTTCCAATTACTTAAACAAATATGCTACATTGAGTGCCTAATTTCCCTGCTAAACTGCAGCAGATGGATGTGGCTTTGGCTGCAGCCTGCTAGCGCTCTGTACCTCAGCATAAAAGAAAAGCACAGAGATGGAGAGGAATATTATGCACTGGTAGCTACTGACTGCTGTCTTAGCTGTAGCACATTAGTTAATTAGTGAACCCTTTAGCAGGGCAGCAGGATGTGGACTGTATGTTCTCTGTGCAGCCTTGCATAAAGCAGCTGTCATTTATTATTCATGTACTTTTAAGCGGAAAAAAAGTTGTTGATCGTTCATTTTGTGAACAGTTTTGCTAAAGCCATATATTTGAGGAAGCTTAAGTTTGTGTATGTGTTCACCTGTTTACACACAAAAATACTGACTCTCACACAGAATATGAGCCAAACTCTTAAGCCACATCTAAAAGCCTAAAGGGAAATCTCTCCCCTAATTAAGATGCATGAATAATTCAAGTGGTGGCACGCAAATTAGTATTCCATCAGTCCTCTGTGGCAATGACGGCCTGTCGAGGCACATCGCCGCTAGTTAGGGCCCGTACGCGAGGAGGAGGGCTATAGTGAAGGAATGTCGACACCTTGAAGGCGGCTTGACAGAGTATCTTATCATTACTGTAGAGAGTATGACAAGCTTCCTATTTTTCTCTGTCTCTCTAATCAACAACATTATTCCTTTGCCAGGGGAGAATCTGGAGAATAAGATACAATTTGGGAGGAAAATGAGCCTCGGGAGAGAAACTTTTTTTCAAACTTCAACCAGAGAAAGGGAATGTCACTTAATGTTATTTATTTGTCTGAGCTTGTGTAGTTTCTAGTCATCCTGGCTGTACTGAAACTTCCATATACACATTGTCCTGCTTTAAATGTCTGATTTAGCAGTGTTACGGCCCCGCAGTTATTGCCTCTCTCAGAGGAGCTGTTTTATGCTAGTAAAAGCAATAAAGAGGTGTTAAGATGGAAATAAAGTCTGGATAAATCATAGAGGTTAACGCTGCTTTGGCTCACAATTACAGTCTGTCTTTAATTAAATGCGTTACTTTATTTACAACAAGATTATTAACATGCATGGAAATGAGTTAATGTAGCTGTCATATAATCCTTCTCTACAATGTTTTCACTGCAAGACATCTGACCCAATATCTTTAATTTGATCACAGATAGTGATTGTAATAAAACACACCAATGATGACAGAAAATAAATGAAAGATTTAGGCAGTATCTTCTGTGCAGGCCTGTGGCTATGTTACGAAATTTGAGGATTCACTGTTTTGTTGCCACAAGGCACTCACACAGTGTCACACACACGGAAAGAAAAAAGGGCTCCTGTGGGCCCTTTCCTGTGTGAGTGTATGTAGCCCCAGGGAGGCAGGCAGAGGTTTTGTGGCGTCTTTGTGTTGGGTTTAACCTTGGCTCAGGGCTAAACACACAGGGAATGTTCTGAGAGGACCTTCAGCCATCAGCAGCGGCTTTTCATATACTGCTCCACTCCTGTGGGAGCACAGCCACAAACACTACTATTGATCCACTGTCATACTCTCACATGCTCCTCCCCTCGGCGTTCTCTTTTCTCTTAGCCGCATGTGCGTGTGTGTGTGTGTGTGTGTGTGTGAGAGAGAGAGAGAGAGAGAGAGAGAGAGAGATGGCCAGGCTAAAAAATACCCTCCAAAGTGGTCCCAGATCCCATGTGGTATCAGGGTTATTGATGTGTTATTGGCATCCTATGGGCTTTGGCTTTTGCATTATGTTTCTATTTATTTATTTTCATCTTTTTTTTTCTTTTTAAAATCTATTCATAGCCATCCATGCCATGCATTGGACGTGTTCAAAATATGAACTATGATCATTTCGACTACATAATATGGGAAGTGAATCATTCATGGTTTTTTTAACCTGCTTCTTTTTGCCTTACTTTCTCTCTGTGACTGACATTGCATTGATTTACAATGTAGAACAATCCTTTATTGTGTTGTGTTAGTTATTGACAACATTCTTTTTCTATAAGAAATGTATCCCATTAAGTGAAGATTATTTTCACACTCATTAAAAAAAATTAAATTTTCGAAACCATGTTTCTTGCGATCACAGTAGAAAATGAAACATTTCTTCAGGACAATACAGTACAAGTAAAATATAATAAATCAATCCAGATTTATGTGATACATTTGCTCAGAGCACATAGAAAATAATGTGTGTCTGTAAATAATAATTTTCTATGCTGTTCCCTGTACAAAACTATTTATATTATATATTCTATTGTGGTTAGTTGTAGTGCATTTATAATTAGTAGTTGATTTCTAGAGAAATACCCATCTCCATTTAAACCTAAGTAAATATTAAGTAATTATAATTTTTTATCAGAAACTTTTTCAAACAATTTTTCACACATTGAATTCTATGCTTGCCAGTAGACACATTTCCCATTTTTTACATGTTCAGCTAACCTGCTGTACGCTAACACTTGCAGTAATCTGGATCAACGGAAATACATCTACAGCATTATTCTCTCACCTTCCCCTCTCGGTGTGTTGCTGCTCTCAAACTCCGTCCTTCACCTCGGGAAACAAACTTCGAGCTAGCAAGATGAATGCTGAAAATGGCAAGTTTTGAAATATGTGGATCGTGCAACAAGACAGGCCTGCTTGGTTCTTGGGGAGCCGTTTGTAAAGCGGCTCACGCTAAAAATAACAAACATTTTAACACATTTAGCTTCAAACAAAGTTTAAAAAACTGGTATGAATTTTTGAGTGTCACTTTTTTTGCGCATTTACAACAATATTTGTCAACTTAGCGATATTTTAAATATTTAAATCCAAATATTAAATGTTACACCTAAATGTTAAATGGTAACTCTAAATTTTAAATTTAAATGTAAATCTAAATGTTGAAGCTCACATTACTGTATTGTATAAATATGTTGTGTTATATGTAAATGTCATTCAATATTGTATGTTACAATTTTGGTGCAAATTCTGTCCCAAGACTAATTTGCAGAGCAACCATCGCTGCGTCCAGAGCTTAGCGCAGCACAAGACAAATGTGATTGGTTTAAAGGAATGGAAACAACCCAGAGCCTTTTTTCTCCTATCCTAGAATGTATGTGTGATGTAGTCTGTGGAGATAGCTCTGGCAGATTACACTAGCAGTTAAAGACAGGGTTGGTAACTATTTACAATATGTACTTTTTATATGTTACTTTTACAGTATATTGTTTGAAATTATCTTTTCACCCTGACAGTAACAAATAACCAGCCACTTTTTGTTTGTCTAAAGGCTCACCAGTGCTGGCAAGGTCTCCTCTGCCAATAAAGAAAAAAAAGAAAGGGGAAAATAAGTAACAGTCTGCTTAGTCTCACACACACACACACACACGCACGCACGCACACACACACACACAGGCAATGGTCTTAACACCCCAACAGCAATAAATATCTTATGGGCTCTGAAAAAAGGAGTAAAAAAGATCTGTCATCTGTAGCTGCTGAAATCCTGTAAAAAAGCCCACCAATCACTGTCTGCTTAGAAAGAACCAATGAAATGCCTCCTTGCCCCGCTGCGTGTACTATACGAGCCTGAGCTCAATGTGTGTCATTGCTGCATTGCCAACAGTAGTCAAGTTTGTTTTAAACATTCGGTATGATAATATTAGATGTTTGTTTACCGACAGTCTCGCATTGCCAGTCCTTCCTCTACAGCGCTGTGGAGGAGGGTCTGGCAAGACCACATAGCATTTGGATGGGAGAAAAAACATGCTTTGGTTTATTGGCATTTCTTTAAACCAATCACAATCCTCATGGGTGGCGCCTCTGCAAAATAGCCTTGGGAAGAAACTTCTTTGTGTTTAACATGTGTACGTTCGTAGTCGTGCAACAGAAAACTCAGATTGAACAGTCTAGCTAGCTGTCTGGATTTACCCTGCAGAGATCTGAGTAGAATTTAACCATAACTTCCTAACCAAACTTCCTGTGGCACCTGAACAAACGTTTTGGATATAGACTAGCTTACCGGTAAATGGGAAGAATTTCGGTCCTTTCTCCGCTTTGCGCTGAAGCAGCGACAGCGGTGCTCGTGCACACCTGTGTGTGGTCAGAGCCCTGTGGGCAGGGGTTAGACCGAGCCCTGAGGAGATGCTACTGTCAAATATTGCTAGCTTTTTAACATTATTAACCCTGCCTTTACTTGAAATTCATTCATTGTAAGAGTAATAATTGAACACTGTCTCAATTTTCCTCCCAAATTGAAAAGGAGGATCTTGGTAAATCCTAAATGATTAAGAGATTACAGATCCGTAAAATCAAGTGTTACTAAAATGTCATAGACTGCTTTAACAGTACTTTTTGGAAATATATTAATCCAGAGGATGGTTCCTCTCTTAGTTTTTTTAAAATTTTGAATAGATTAGAGCAGTGTTTCCCAACTCTTTTAACATGAAGGACACTAAACTGACACAAGTTAGACCACGGACCCCCTTTTGATAAGAATTTGTCATTGCTGTGGATCAATGCTACTTCACCAATAGGCCATGTAGTATACCTAAGTTTTAAATTTTAAACTAAGTGAACAAAAGTCGGCTACAGAGCTCCATCAGAGCTCCGTCGTATCATCGGCAGTTGGTAGATGTGTTTAAACTGTGAACTACAGGCACTGTCCGCGTCATGTGGCGACAACAGTTAAGTTTAGGAAAAAGGCCGTGGTTTGGATTAAAACACAAACTGCGCTCAGCGGGCTTGAAAGTGGTCTGTTTTAGGTTGACATTACGTTGTGCTATTTCCATTTTGAGAATTGTTTTCCATTGAATATTGAAGTTCATAAAAGAGTGTTTTGGCATGCCTCGCTGAGTGGCACTATCCATGGTACTGGAAAGGGGATTTCATTCTTGCATGTTTTGTATTGTTGTTGAACAATCTGGATATGCACATCTGTTCCTCAATTACGTCTCTACTGCCCTAACCTGATGAGCCTTTCTTCTTTAGAAATCTGCACCATCATTTCTTTGACAGCAGGCTACTACACATTACTTTTGCATCAAACTATCTGGTAATAATATCTGTGTAGTCCATGTAAAAAATCTTTTTGTCCATGTAATACTAAAATTTAGTTCATATTTGTATTTTCACTTCTCTCTAGGGAGACAGAAGAAGGACAGGATAATTAGAGAATGAGAAAAAATTTAAGATTTGAGATTTGTGAGAAATAAAAATTGAGAGAGAAAGAAGAGTCTGAGGGACAATGATTCCTCTGTACGCTGAATAAATAGCAGGCCATCTCGGCATCATAAATATCATCCTCGCCTAATGTGCTGAGCTCCAAGGTGGGCCCAGACTGCGCTACCCTGGGGGGTGATAGAGACGAGGGCGGTGCTGGATGCAGGGAAGGATCCCTTACATGCAGCCTTAGGAGAGAGGGGGCAAAGGGCAGCTTAATCCCTGAAGCGGGTACCATATCTGTCCTGGTCCCAGCGGGGCAGATGTGCTCCAGATGCCAGAATGGACAAAAAGATGCATTAATCATTTTCAGCCTGATGACTCGCCCCTTAATCTCTTCAACGCGAGCGTGTGTGTGTGTGTGTGTGTGTGTGAGATTGGGGGGAGAGTGAGTGAGAGACATGCACACACACACACACGTGCAGTTCTACAACAATTCCTTCACTGCTGTTCTTGGGAGACCAACTGTCAGAATTTGAACAAAACTAAAGGAAGATACTGTATGGATACACATTTTCTATCTCTTTTATCCCTTTTGAAAGGAGACCTCTCATGCGTAGTGAGTCGGTGACATTGGGTTCCGATCTGTCCTGATGTGTAGAAGGTTGAGCTCATTTTTCTGGATGTCAGGCCATGTCCCCTCTGATGAATCCTGGGGCCCGAGGCCTGGGCGGATTGGCTCGCACACTGGCTACAGGCAGGTGATTGATGACTGGAGTAGTCTTCAGCTTTGCTCTGATTTCCCCCGACCAGCCTATCTGACAGCCCCAATCGGCAAGCGGACATCTGAATCGCCATCAACAACCACTGGCAGATTTCATGGTTTCACAGTGCCTGCATTACTCTGTGTTTTGAAGGAAACTCTAAGGTAGAAATGCCTGTGCAAAAAAAAAAAATACGCCTTTGGAAGGCTGTGGTGTATTACACCCACGCTGAAATGAAATAACAATAAGCTGGCTATTTTCCAGATTCAAGTGCAATTAAGGCAGATTTTGTAGTATATCAGGGTCCCATTCAGAATAGCTTCACTCAGCATCCTTACAAGCAAGGAAAGCAGTGAGCCAACACCTCACTCCACAGCCTGGTTTGAAGCCCCTGTGTCAGCTCTTTGGGTGAATGCTCTCCATTGAACACACACAGGCGGTGTATCTCCTCCTCAATTAGCACCTTGTCCAAAGCCCCCCATGTCCCATTCCCTCCCACAGTACGGGTGTGAAATTTAAAATCCTCGACCAGCATGATTGCTCTTCTCTTTGGGGCACTGCTGAAGCAGCATAATGACAATCACCATAGTGGCCTAGGACGGCAGAGCTGCAAAGCACAGGTGTTTACGGGGGGAAGCACTGTGAGCCACACTCAGCGAGGAGCGAAGACAAGACAGTGACTTAACAATGGAATTAGGAGCGTCGTACTGTGTATCTCAGATGAGTCATCAGGTTTGCTCAGCCGTACTTCTCTATGCCAGTCCTGATTGTCTCTTTGTTCCATGAAAATATCTCTCATTCACTTCCACCCTTCCTTCTGTCAGACTCCTTACCTCTATACATCCCATGGCAGCTTGCCAGGTGGGCAAAGTTGTGCCTGACAATTACCGCCCAGCCACCTGGGAGCACGGGTAAACGGCTGGCTGGTTTGAGGAGACATGATTGGCTGCATCTGTCCCTGCTGATGGATGGCTTTTGGGGTACCTTTCTCAGTGGAAGAGGTAGCAGATGATGTCTTTTATTCAAAACTGAAGCTGCTATTATCGATTGGTTTCTTTCTTTCACTCCTGAGATCGGCTTGGCTTTGACTCTGGAGGATGAACACAGCACATAAAAGACCCATCACAGTTTAGATCTCAATTCACAAAAGAAAAGTAAGATTTCCCATCCCTACTTCATCCCTTGGTTACTGTTGCTTCATCTGTCAATCACTTAAATCTTGCATACTGTATGCAGTTTAGATAATGTGGCAGAAGCGGCGTCAGCTGATTTTGCCTGGGCTTCAGCCCCAAATGTTATGAGGGTAGCCCTGAATGCATTTTGAAAAGTTGACCAATGAAGCAGACCTGTGCATTGCTTTAATGTTCTCTGTAAAAATAGAGATGAACAGCTCGGCTTCCATGGTCTGTGGTCAGGTCTAGCTTTATCTAGCTTGCTAATTTAGCTAAGGTGGTCTTAAATAAAAAACTAAAGTTAAAGGTGAAATATGTAGTGACAGCTAGTATTTTAAATAGTTACTGCAGTACAAATTCAAAATACTGGAGAAAGTTAGCTCCCCCACCCCATCCTCCCCAGACTCAAAGTCTTCTCTTCCCGATTTACAGCCCCTCTCTTGGCTTAAAATAACTCACCTTAGTCCGCTACGGCCAATGAACAGGCTACACATTGTAAACAGCTGTGACCCGCTTGCCTAGTCTTCCAATAACGCTAGCAGTTAACTTTAGCAAAACGGCATTAGCCAGGACGAGTATAAAATACCAATATAATTCAATGTTAGTACACAAATGTTAAAATTATATAAAATGCCCGTCTCTTGTAGCCGTGATAAATTAACCTGAAGCTAATGCTTACTTGTTCAGGAGGAAATTAGCCAACTCAGTGTCTTTTTGGGCTCAAAGTTGTCTCCATCTTTCTAAAACAACTTTACCCAGGGTTTGTAACGTCTCTGGTCATGCAAATGTTAGAAACATTTTTTTTAAGGTAGGGTAGAATATATCTCTGTTGATCCTGTTTCCTGTTTTGATGGCTGTACTAACTTCACAGCTGTAGCATGCTGGTTTTAAAGGCATATCTGGCAACCCGGCCTGGCTGTCAAACTGAACAAAACACAAACAGAAATTCCGTCAAGGAACGGAAATTTCAAAACGAGAAAATACTGGCATTAGCATTGCAGAAAAGAGTAATTCAACTTAGCTTATGACGCGTTGGGGTCATTTTTGGATTTATAACAGCAAATAAATTACAAAACTCTCCGGTTTGGAAACAGGGTGACTTGACTGACTGCTGAGGGCTAAACAACTTGGAGACAGTATGGCAAATCCATGCTCCGTTGCCTCCCAGCAAAGCTCCATAAGGTGTTTGGCCAAGGCTGGGTCCCCTTCATGCAACAAATGGAGAAGGTTAAGGATATTGTCACCATCTGACTCCAAGGGGTGAAAATGCTGCTTAAACTCGGGGAGCTGCGGAGATTGACTGCTAGCAGGCTGGCGTGGAGACATACTGGAGGTTGACTGGACTGGCGCTACGAGGACCACCCAGAGAGCAGAGTATCCAGCCATAGTCCAATCAGCGCCAACAAGTTCCCCAAAACATTTTGCTGGGTCCATTTCTGGTCAGTTCATTCTGTCAGGAATTTGGAGGCTTGGATCCAAAAATGCAGAGTTGAGGTATTTATTGATTAGAAAACTTGTGTCCTGAGGTAGGCAGGCAGGCAGGCACAAACAAAGATAACCACAAGACATGACAGGAAAACCACTACGAAGTAGCGACGCAGGGAACACAGAAAGGGAAGAGAAGGAGGGAATACAATGAACCAACACAAGACAAAAGACAGCACAGAGGCTAAATATACAAGGTGATGAGGTTGAAACAAGGTTGAGACAGGTGACACAAGGGCTCAGAAACAGGTGAAACACATCAGGCTGGGAGACACAATCAGGAAGGCAGAAAACACAAGGCAGGAAGTAAAACAAGACATAACAGGAGAGAGAGGCTACTACAAAATACAACAGAAAAAAACAACAACAGAAACCCACAATCGTGACAGGGCAGGCAAGACGCTTTGCTTCTTAAACGCTCCCAGTGCAGTATGGTGTGTGGTGGAGGACGGAACAAAACCAGCCAGAATGCAGGACAAATCCAATAAAGACCATGACAGAGCTGCAAACATTATCCAGAACACTGATGGCGTCCAGGACTGGCTTCCGCACAGTGGGGAAATGGGTGCATAAGTCATGTTCACATATTTACAACTTTTAAAGGTCCCAATAAATTTATGAGGTTTTTTTAACATTAATTTGCTTTCTCCAGCCTGCCTATGGTCCCCCAGTGGCTAGAAAAGGTGATAGGTGTAAACCTGGGTATCCTGCTCTGCCTTTGAGAAAATGAAAGCTCAGATTGGCCGATCTGGAATCCCCCCCCCCTTTCTCTCCCACCCATGAGAGAGAGACATTATGGCTTTCAAACGAGCAAAGTGGCAGTTGGTCAAGACCACACCCACAGCCTCCACCTTGCCCCCTCCCTCGCCCCCTCTCCTCCTCAATAGCTAGTGGGACTGGCTCTAGTGGCTGTTATTCTGCACCAAGGCTGAATTTTGGGAAAGAGACTGATATTAGGGGACCACTAAGGTCTGTATAAAAGTATCCAAAGAGCACCATGTCATGGAAACTTTAATGGTAAATACAGCAGGTGAATATATTTCTGCACTAACATCACAACAACAGAGGTGTTACATGGATTATCTCATCTCTTTTATGAAGCCAATCTAGCCAATCCCCTTCCCAGTCTGGGTGAAGGCATTAATTCCTCTGCTGACACCGCTACATATTCACCTCTGGGATCTTACAGCCTGACCAAACATTTTTCATGTTATTATATCTTTCTGACAGCCCACAGGAAGCACAAGGCTCCTGTTTCCGGGCCCCCAGACTCATGGGCTGCAGCGCCAAGTAGCAAATATTATTAAATCACAACCTGCAGCTTGACGAAGATGAGAAATAGGAGGAGGGGGGAAAGGGGTGGAAGGAAGAAATGCACCCTTGCAGCCAAGCCCGGACACATTAATATGGCAGTCTTCCCAGTGTCCTGCCCATAAGAGCCCAATCAAATATTCTATTACATTATTCTCCAATTTCTGCCCCCTATCAGCCTTGGGGCCCAAGGGCCTCGCAAGCACCGTCGGTTGAGGAAATGTTTTCTCTGCAGCCATCTGTAGTGATGGGAGGACATATTGGAAATCAAAGCAGGAACAGGAGGAAGGTGCAGAGGGCAGGTCCCCTGGCTCTGGACAGGCTCCTTTTTGGCTAGGAATTACCGCTCAATGGAAGGAAGGAGTAGAGAGAAGTGAACTACACTGCATACACATACATCACCCACTTTACATACATGTTGATGCATATGGGGAGCCTTATGTGTACAGGAGTAGAAATGCAAGCCAGCACACTTCGCCATTACAAGCCAGTCACATATGACATTCACACTGGGCACAATAAACTTTCAGAAACACAGCCCGGGATCAGCAGAGTCAGGCATCTTCAAGCCAAGAAATCAAACAGCGGGGAACACACAAAGAAATAACAAGAGAACAAAACTGTGAACAAAAGTCAGGGCCAGAAAAATAAACACTGCAAAACTGGAAAGTAAGAACGTACTGATGCCAAGACGTGAGAAAAAAGCCAGAAAAACTGGCAAGGACACCCAGTAAGAACTCTCGCCAATTAATCCGTCCTCTGCTCGGGCTCCTCCTGAGCGGGTTTACTGAGCACTTTGTAATCTTCCCCCAAAAAATACCCCTTCAGGAGACACTTTCTAAGACCTGGACTCATATCTCTGCAACACAGTCAGTCGCGTTGTGGTCCTGGCTTAGAAGCTCAGCTGCCCAGATTATGGCTGCACATTGAATAAAATCAGTGGTGTCTTTCAGGGGAATTTTGGTATTTTTCAACCTGATTCCTATTTTCCTATGCATTTATGTCTAAGTGACTATCTATCTATCTATCTATCTATCTATCTATCTATCTATCTATCTATCTATCTATCTATCTATCTATCTATCTATCTATCTTTGTAACACTCAAAGTACATGTTGCAAATGGTGCAAAACACTTTCCTTGAAAAAAGAGAGTGAGAATCCGATTGGCAGTTTGTGACTAGATGAGAAAGAAGAAAACATGTCAGGGACTTTGAGCACAGGGAGTATGTATCAAAGCTGCCTTTCTCACCTCTGGACCAAAACTCACCACCGCAGCTCTCCCTGTCTTCCCCTTCACTACACTGTGTGGGTCGCTCTAGCTGCTGCCAGTGGGTAGCATGTGGTCACATGACCTACCCAGCAGCTTTATAAATTATGCAGCCTGAACAAACATACAAGCCACAGGGTCACTCGAGGAGAACACAGTCGTGTGTATCGTTCAATAGTCGTTCAATACCCAGTTTTCCATTCTACTTTTTGGAAAGATAGACTGGACAGATGAGGAAATTAAAGACTATAATGATAGTTGGAATAATTGACAGATAGTGGTCAATATATCAGCTGGTTTTTCCCTATTGAGGTCCACAGATATGTGACATGCTCCCAGTACTGTTTTCCTCCACACACACACACTCTGTGCCCCCAACTCTGATCACCACCTGAGTGCCCAGCAGGAGACTGGGGGTGATCTCACAGCAGTGTGACAGGACAGCAGAGGCCCCGAGGTGGGGGGGGTCAGAGGAACAACAAAGGTTAGTGGATGGTGGTGGGGTAGGATGAAACAGTGGCTGTGTGTGTGTGTGTGTGTGTGTGTGTGTGTGTGTGTGTGTGTGTGTGTGTGTGTGTGTGTGTGTGTGTGTGTGTGTTCACCGTTTCCATTAACAGTGGCCAGGCCTGATGATTAAGCCAAGGGCACTCCAGCCGGCCACTCCTTTGGCAACCTTGTCTCCAGTGGCTCACTGTGTGTGTGTGTGTGTGTGTGTGTGTGTGTGTGTGTGTGTGTGTGTGTGTGTGTGTGTGTGTGTGTGTGTGTGTGTGTGTGTGTGTGTGTGTGTGCGTGTGCGTGTGTGCATGTGTGACTCACCTATGACCAGCTCTGCTTGCTCGGAGGCAGCTCTTTGTCTTTGTGCTGACAGGGTGAAGATGATTGAACGCCCTGCTCCCCCAGTTTTACGCCACAGAGACAGAGAGCTTTACACACAGAACAAGTTTTATACTACATACTGGAGCCTTGCCCTGTTTCTGTACATCAGCACTTGTAACCTATGAATTTCCAAATGTTATGCAAGTAGCAAACTATTAAAGAAGTTGGCCTATAGTGCCAAAGTCCTACTATCCAACAATATAAATATAGCTATGGTTCCGTACTGGGTGAGTGATACTTTCAGTCCAGAGGGATTAGATATAAGACTATTATTAGTTGATTTCATTAAGTAGAACTCTCAGAAAATCTAACAATATCTATGTCTACTTCAACATCATATCACTTTGTCCTTTTGCTCAGCCTAAATGGTACAACGTTTAAAAATAAAAAAGTAGCATTATGGAATGTGTGTTCATGAGCAGGAATAAAAGAAGCATGCAAAAAGAGTGTGATTGTTATATGTACTCATGTGGTGATAACTGGGATTTTTTATTTGGAATGCTTTAATAATGTATCTGATTCAAGGAATAATTGCTTTTGTATGCTCCCTCTGTGTCTGAGCAAATCTGTATTTGTGTATTTGCGCAGTGATAAAACACAGAAACAAAGGGATAAAACAGTAATGAGGGACAAAGAAAAAAATTAGAAGAGAAGAATGGGAACAAAACAAGGCAGCTCCAGTGGACAAAAACAGCAAGAGAATGAGCTCATGTGTTGATCTTTTGGGTAAATGCATTAGGCTGACAAATCTACTGACACGTTTATATAATCACCAACAGAAAACAATCCTGCAGAAAGATCTTCCACTCCCTACCCCATTTAAAAGAAGGTAATGAAATGTAATTACATTTGATTGAATACATTGAAGTTTTAAAAAAAAATAAAAAAAATAAAAAATAATATAAATGTATAATATAGAAAAGGAAAATAATTTAAAAACCTGTGGAAAATCCCACAGGTCATAACAATATCCTAAAGAAAAACATCAGGCACATTTTATGATGAAATAAAATACAACTGAACTCAAACGTGTAAGACAGAGCTGGTGTGATCATTTTTTGGTCAATCTTTTAGCAATTTTGCACGTCTTCATTGCATTTTTATTGTCATGGTCTTAACAATGTTGCCAAAGCAATCTCATAGATTTATCTACAAGGAATGCTAGTACCCATGAAATGATTAATCAATGAAAATATTGACAGCAAATTCATCTGCAACTATTTTCATAATCAATGCCATTAGTGAATGCAAAAAGTTGTGAGTAGTAGTAGTAGTTGCTGCTTTTCTTCGTCTTACGTGACGGTAAACTGAATATCTTATGGTCTTGGATTGTTATTGTTAGGAAAACATGCAATTTAAAGATGTAACCTTGGTCTTTAGGGAACTGTAGAAGAAGACATGCCTTTATTCATCATTCATTCATCATAATGGGGAATTACATTTTTACTCTGTTCAGTTAAACACATTACACACAGGCCTGAAATGAAGGGTAATTTAAAGGGCATTTACACTATTTTCTGACATTAGACCAAACGATTAATCAGTTAGTTGGGAAATCAATCAGCAGATTAATCAATGATGAAAACAGCCGTAATACTACTTACAACTCAATAGAATTTGACAATGACTGACTTTAGTACTACTTCCGTCATTCTTTGCAAAAGCAGGGGGTGTAGGCAGGCAGCAGACTGTACTGTTTGTCCTCTTCTCCCACAACATCATATTTCTAAGGATGTTTATACTATTATGTTGACAAGTGTGTGCTGAAATATGGTGTTTGGCTTGCATCCCTGGAGAGCCTGTGCTGTTGGAATGATTAGTAAAGCATGTAACCAGCTTGTATCTTGTTGAGCCAGACAGACAGGGAACATATGTATGTGTGCTGGGCCTTGTAATCAGCACATGGGCTGTGAAGCTCTTGCTACTGCCAGGGCATGAATGCACTTTTTCTCTCTATGGTCCGAGGGCAATAAAATAGACACAACACAATTGCATCCAAACTACACACATATGCGCAAACATGCTCAGATATAGAAGCCAAGAAGCAATGAAAAAGAGGTTTGCTCCTTCTCAATTGTGTTAGGTAAACAAAATCAGATCTACAGTGTCTGAACAGACAGGATTATCCATTTAGTTTACAGCCACAAACACACATCCAAACATACCATAGACAGAGGCTAATTAATTATTTTGGCAGATGCATCTTCTCTCTCTCTCTCTCTCTTTCTTTGTGTTAAGCCTCCATTGTGTAAGACATGATCAGTATTCGTCTGTGGTTTTCAGTTAACTGAAAGAGCGGTGTGACAGTGACCCTCTGGGTGCACACAGACCCCACTGCCTCCTCACTCTGCCTGCCGTCACTCCCATTCCGCCAAAGGCTGCCTGTAATTAAGAGCCACACACTGGAGGAGTGTGTGTGTGTGTGTGTGTGTGTGTGTGTGTGTGTGTGTGTGTGTGTGTGTGTGTGTGTGTGTGTGTGTGTCTGTGTCTGTGTCTGTGCATCTATGGTGCAATACAATGAGAGATTATAATCCAATGAGATAATAAAGCGAGACAGGGACAGATTAAGTGGGAGATTGTAAGAAAAAGAAAATTAAATGGAAAATCCATTTTCCTTTTGTATAAAATTCTTAATATGATAAAGAAATCTTGCAATATTTTCTAATTGTCAACAAATAAGAAACGATTAAAACAAACAATAGCCATGTTTCCATAAAATTCAAGTGTCAAAGTGTCCTTGAGCAAGACACTGTTCCCTCAGTTGCTTTTGATGGGCAGGCTAGGGCCTTGCATGGCAGCTCGCACACCATCAGTGTGTGTGTGTGAATGGGTAAATAAGAGACAAATTGTGAAGTGCTTTGTCCAGTAAGATAGAATGGCGCTATTTAAATGCAGCCCATATACCATATTTAAACCTTTGCCTTTAGATACAGGAAAATACAGTTAACCATTAACAATGGTAACTATAAAAGGATGCATTAACAGAGAAGCTCACTTATAATTTATAATGGTACCCTAAACAAAATCTCAGAGGAAGTGAACAGTAGATGAGATGAGTACGTAAAGGCTAACTGTCTGTCAGAGGTGAGTAACTCATCCAGCCATCTTCTATTCACATTTTCCTTCCCTGTCTCTTCTCTGCCTCCCTGATGTTAGTGTCAGATGAGGGGAGAGAGAGGAAGATGATGGGCTTCACTTCCTGCAAACACCCTCATCAGTGTGTTGCATCGATTGCATTAGTATCTCCTCCTCACCGATCAATGACTCTCTGCGCCGTCCTGAGTTGTGCTCAACATGCAGGATTTTACCTAACATCATCACATCTCTCTGGCTTTATATCTCTCAAACTGATGTTTTTTTATGACTGCTGACGATTCTTACAATCTGTATTAAATGTGTGATTGTTTTGAGGCTAAAACAAAATTCTGAAAGTCTCCTTTTACCTTATATATCCTAATTGTTTAGGGGAGAGAAAAGGAACAGAAAGTCAGGAATACTGCAATAATTTGATCTGCAACTGTTCTCACATGTTCTCTCCATGTCTGTGACAGGGAGGCAGGTGTTAGATTAAATAGAGAAGATGAGCTCAGTGGAAAGACCCATTAGACACCAGCAGCAGGGTCTCAATTGAACAAACAGAAACACTGTCGTCTTGGTTTCCCATAGCTGACTGAATGCAATTCTGTCAAAGGAAAACAGGAACGTGCAAACACATGCACACATACGGGTATGGGGATGTGAGCCATAAATTAGCCTTGCTCAGTTTCTAACACACCATTTTCATTTTCACTTTTTTCTTTTTGCTCCAAAAATGACAGGATATCCCCCTCACCTTCTGGTGCTGGCATGTGTGCTGAAATCCTCTGAGCAACTTCACTCCCCCCTTCCCCTAACTCCCGCAAATTTATTAATATGATTTACATAAAGTTAAAGTTCTCCCGGCAGTCAAGAAGGCCGCTCTAAAATAAGCTGTGGTGGTGACAGTGCCAATGTGTTATTTGTGTCTCAGGCCCGGGGGGCTCCAGGGGCTGCTGGGTAGGGACTGCCGTGGAGGGTCCCTGGAGGTCACTGGCCTGGAAATGACACAGAGTGAGGGAAGAGCCCCCATACACCAGAATCAGTCATCTCATCTGCAGGGGGAGAGGAGGAAGGACAAAGACGCATCGTCCCACCGCCGGCACACACACACACACACACACACACACACACACAGACACACACACAGACACACACACACATGCCCTTTCTCACACACATACACACACAGACAAACCCACCAGCATTAAATATTTTTTGTGATTTTTAAATATGGCTTTAAAAAGGATTATGCTAGTGATGATACATCCAGGGAACGTAATCTCTTCAGAGGTGCAACAGAGCTAAAAAAAAAAAAGTCAGTTTGTAAAGCTTCTAAAGCTTTAAGGGCCTATTCACCTAAATCACAAAAACATGTACCAGCATGTTTTACGTCTGGTTGTATTTAGCCATGCAGATAGTTTGGGGTCTGCCTTTATTGTCTACCCAATAAGAAAATTGTTTTGGATTTAAGACATTTCTGCATTACATTTTAACAAAAGGTGATTCATAAACTGCAAACTAACAACAAAATATGTAGCAAACACAGTAAAAAAGTCACACTATAATACTGTTAGTTATGTATCCAGGTTTTAAGATTTTAGGACGGATTTCTGCCTCCATCCAAAAACAATTGAGGTAAAATTACTTTTGTGGTCCTCACAGCATTGAAAAAATAATTGTAAAGATCTGGCTTTAGTAAAGGCTTGTTCAAGTTAAAGGGAGTTAAAGGGCTGATAATCATGTTTAAGTCCCCGTCACACTCTGACAGAAAAATTGCAACAAAATCAATTGTAAACATGACCCAATAACCACCACATCTGCTCATGACGACTGGAAATAGTAGGGTGCGGTGTAGCTTACTTACCACAAGGTCAATATCTGCCCCCACCTGATGACAGCTGACTGATTTCAAACTACTCTGACAGCTTTTTGATGGGATGATTTTTGAGAAACTGCCATCAAAGCCCTGGAGGTTTGGGCCAATAGCATACGGGAAATACAATCCAGTGTAAAATGGGACAGAGGAGGTTTAAAAAAAAAAAATAAAGACCAAAGAAATCCCCCTAGAGGGACACACAGCACTCCAAGCTATCTAAAGGGAGCTGAAACATGTGAAAATCAAGAGCTGTGGAAAGCATTTTGTGGCAACCTACCATAAGGCCTTTTTTCTGAGGAAGAATATTTAATGCTAGAAATAACTCGGCATGGTCTGTGTTACTCCTTGCTATTACCCGGCACAGCTGAGAAAGTACCCCAATGCGTCTCCTCCAAGCTGCATGACGATGAAAAGGCGAAATGTCAACACCTAGTTTTCCCTGCAAATATTTAAGAAAACTGTGACTAAAGGAGAAGTCCTCGGAGAGAGAGAAACACAGAGAGGGTGAATTAGCTGAAACATTCATGTAACATTTTCCCTGATGCTTCATCTTAATTACCGTCGTGCAAGCCATGCAAATCCGATTGGCCGTTTTGTGCCAGGAAATTCATAACCACAGTGCAATATTAATTACTCCGGTAGGATTTGTGCTATATTTGATATGCACGAGGCATTGCAGCCATTACCAGCCTTGTGTTTCTCAGCCCTGCATGTCAGCGGTAATCAAATCTAAACGTTGACAACAACACAGTCACCAATCAATATAGGATGGCAGGGATCCTTTCATGGTGGAGTTTTAATCTCTTTTCTCTCATGTTTTGTGTCTTAATCTGTGTCAATATCCTGTTAGCATCTCTCACACACAATTCTATTAATTTCTTTCCAACGTTGCTCATTGGATTTCCTCATTTAAAGCACATCTTTTATGTTCCATTGCTCGTAAAGCCATTAGATTAAGTGGAGTCAAATGCAATTACAGCAAATTGTTCAGTTAGAGCAAGTATCTGCTTTATTTGAGGGAGGAATGGGGAGATACAATATGTATGCTATACTGGGAATATCACATACGGCTCCCAGTACTCCTAAAGCATGATCCAGAGAGTAAGTTGAATGGAAAGAGCGAGCATGAGAAAACAGAATGAGACAGAGAGAAAACAGACAGAATGAAGCAGGGGTGGCAGTTTGAGAGTGGTAACTGGCCTTTAACTTCATCAATGGAGCAACACTGACCTCTACTGGCAAACACACCTTTCTTGTCAGTGTTTGTACACGATTTAACTCCTTACCAGTGGCTTTAAAATTGCGTTCTTAAATCATCCAGCCATATGAGTGAGAGGGAACATAGATCAAACACACTGAGGAGTAGAAATAATAAGAAAAAAAACACAAAGCACTGTGCCAATTACTGGCTCAAGTTCTACATTGCTCTTATAAAAATGTAATCAATCAGACGCTCCCATGAGGGCCACCAACAATGAAGTCCACAGTTTAACACCCCACCACCGCAGCGACAGGTAAAGGTCGATGGGTGGAGAGGTAATGGTGCACTCCTGTTAATAACATGGCTACAGTGCACACCTTTTAGTGAACTGAGACATACAGAGAGAAGTGCAGGGTTTTACTCTTATCTCCATCCAGAAAACTATTCTCTCCCATTAGGACCCCCTGGTGCAACTCCATTCTCCTCTAAAAGCTTCAGTTGATTTTCAGATCAGCACTGAGGATGCCACCTCAAGCTGATAAAGTTGGAGCGTGTATCGGGAGGAGAGAGGGGTTGCCCCGGGGGTCCTAAAAGGTCCAGACGTGCTAATTAATATCTCTGTCAATGCAGCGTGCCACGGACAACAAAGAGCGAGTGCAAGAGTTGCCAGAAAAGTGGTGACACACACATTGATGCAAAGGCATGTAGAGATGAGGCCACATTTTACATTCAAGTTGACAGGTTATTCATCCAAGCACTCATATGAATGCTTAAACATGACATACAAGTTCCAAACAAACCTGTTTGTGCATACCCCCCACACACACACACCCACCACCACACACACACACACACACACACACACACACACACACACACACACACTTATTTCCAGTCTCTGTATGATTTCACTATTCACATATACTGTTTATTCAGCACTAAAAAAAGATCAAGATCATAAGCAAACAGCTATCAGAGACCATTTGACCATTACAAAACCATACACCCTCTGCGTGTGTGCATGCGTGCATGCGTGCGTGTTTGTATCTCACATCCTCTGCCTCGGCTAATGATGTACTGGCACACACGTTAGCTGCGTAGCCATTCACAGGGCTGGCATGAGTTAATGGCCCTGGCACCCCAAGCCTGCGATAAAGTGATACATCCAACTGGCTTAGTGGCACACATACAGTCAGGACTGAACAGATGCCACTCATTTCTGCTAGCGAAAATGACCCAGCAATCAGCTGGCTAAACACCTAAAAAACCTCAGCAAGCTAGTAATGAAAGTTATGAATGTTCTACTGGGTGACAGCACAGCATGGAGCCTCACTACAGTGGCCGCATTTCTCTCTCCTACTTTCTGTTTGTCCTTTTCCTGCTCTTGCCAGTTTTGGGGCTGATCTTTAGCTGATATTTTGCTAACCCTTAGACTCTATTTTTGACCTACTCCTCTTCCCTTTTGTCTCAGTTTCACTCTCACATTCTGCCAATCACTTTGTCTCATCCACTTTTCCATCGCACAATACACTAATTTTTTTCTGCTCTGCCATCCTCCCGCTGGGCAGCACTGTGTGTGTGTGTGTGTGTGTGTGTGTGTGTGTTTGCCTGTGTACATGGCTGACTAGTCTGTGCATGTGTGTGTTTGTGTGGCTGCTAGCCGATGCAGTCTGTGACATATTGCGGTAATAAAAAGCTCCTCTGCAGGGACGGCTGTGGCCCACTAATTAAACACCTCCTCCTATGCGACCTTATTGCAGGCGCCAGTAGCCATAGAATCCGACAACATCTTTTGGGCCATGCGTCAAACTGCATCTCCCATCTCTGAATCACAGGAATAAGGGAAAAGGAGGAGGAACTGAAAAGATGCAAGGTCATACCTTAGAAAATTATATTATGCACAAAATTATTTCCTCACTCGGAATCAAGGTAGGCCTATAATGCAATACGCAGACTTGTTTTCATAGTTCTATAAAAAAAATACATATATTTAGTCCAGCAATCTTTGGACCATTGTGCTCATGATTTGTCCACAATGTCAAAAAAAGGATATGGTTGAGGTCCATTTATGTTGTCCAAGGTAACTGATGATGATGTACCTTCAAAGGGTCATAGTTGATCCATAAGGTACTAATATGTACTTTTTGTAGGTCCATATTAATCAATTAATCCATCAATCAATTTTATTTGTTACATAAAATCGTACAAGGTACAATTACTGTGAAATGTAATCCCATCAGCTCCTTTAACATGCATGATTCATCATGAAGCAGAATGTGGTTGTCAGATCCGCACACATAAAAAGTGTACTCCGGTTGAATGGCACTGACCCAGCCAACTCTTGGTGAAAGGACACCACAGCTCACAACATCCCGCTGGAAACCGAAGCAGGCACAGAGGCACGCAGGCCATCCAGCACATCGCCCAACTTCTGTACACTGGCTATCAGGAATGGCAGCTCATATTGAGCTCTATTCTCCACCTTTTCGTTGGTGATGAAAACTTTACTATGATGTTTACATTTGAAAACTTGAGTCAACTGGCTAACTTGCTCAGGCTAGCAAAGACGGCAGGATATTAGTAGGTTAGCAGTGTCGGCAGGAGACACTCACTCTCTACTACTTTCTCTCCAGTTAATATAGGTCTATGCGTTGTGCACTGAGCAGTCAGTGTCTCTTCTGTATAGAATGCGCTTTCATTGGCTCTGCATGGGATGTGACGTAGCAAGCACAAGCACCAGTATCCAGGAATACTTGAGATGTATAAAATAGTCAGTGCTATGCACAATCTTACTGCAGAAAAGGCCAAATTTGTCTTGTGGGTCTAAAGTCTAATGAACATTCTCACTTGTGAGCAAAGCGGTCGGTCAGTCATCGATATGTCCAGCTTTTTTTATCAGACATAGGTGGCAACCCTAGTAGCAAAACAGGTTTAGCAAAACATTGTTTGCTAGCTAAAACGTCACTTAGCTGTAGCTACACCAAACAGAACAATAAACAACAAAACATGTACTTGTTTGCTAGCTATAACTAGTTAGTTAGCCTGTAGCTACTCCTTAACAACACATTTCACGGTTTGCAAGCAGGGCTGGATATGAACTTTTTTTTTGCTCCCCAGCAACTCTAGCTAACGTTAGTTGTTTTCCAAAGTTACTCGCTTGTCAGCATTTTCAGCCACAATTCTGTGAAAAATTACATTTTATTGTATGCTACAATTTACTTGAACAACCAGAACAAGTTAAATTAAACAAGTGAAATGAAATGTAATTGATTTAATCACGACTACATTAAATATATGTAATTAAATATATCTAACACTATATTCAACTACAATTATCGTGTGTGTGTGTGTGTGTGTGTGTGTGTGTGTGTGTGTGTGTGTGTGTGTGGGTCAGGCCTGCTGAATGAAGGTGTCCTCTGATTTGGTCTGTTGAGGGGTGAGGGTCAGCGCGACAGACGACTCAGCACCTGTCACCAGCCGAGTCCCACTCATCAGTCACCACCTCCATATGCTGCCCATTAAAATCAGACATGTGGGCACTTGGCTGGCAAAGTCCACACACCTAGTGACCCTTTCCACATCTGTTGACAAATCCTTAAACACATGCAGCACGGAGAAAGGGGAAAGGACAGTCAACAGGGGAAAGAGAGTGTGAATGATGATGTGAATGGTCCGCATACTCAAATTACACAGTTAAAAAGGTTAAAGCTGCTGTTAATCATATTTCTTATTGATAACAAATCCAAATTGGTCTCAAAAATATATACTTTTATTGTTTCAGTATTTCCACAGCTGGGCATCGTAGTTTTTAGCAAAGATTACTCAAACAGGAGTACATTTTCTGGGGACTATTTTCAACTGTGGATTAATATGCGCTAGTATTTCTTTCAGCAGAATGTAGTATGAGGGATCAAGTCAACAGTTTTTTTTTTTATAGTTTTTTGAACACAATGGAGGTGTATGGCATATAGGCTGTATATCAGATTTTGGCTACACAGACAAAAAAAATTAAAGACTCAACTTATTCTTTTAACTATCCTTATCTGAGATTTCTGCTACCACCCAAATACATTGTATGTAAATAGAATATTTAGAATAGAATATATATTGTGGTGCTCACAGCTTTGAAATATTATATTTTAGAAATGTCAAAGCAAGTGGTGTGTTTTTCCAGACACTGTGTTCAACTCCACATAATCCACAGACCTCACTGTGAACAGTGGGAATACATACACAAAACACATAACATTTTTCCTACCACACAAGTGCAATTTTTGTATGATGTATGATGCCACATCTTTGGCTTTTTCCCATTTTTGGGACCATGTTCAGTATAATTACTATTTATGTTGGTGCATATAGTATTTAATACCATTCATTTTAGTTTTTCATGCATTATTCATAAATAGTAGATGTTCATAATGTGTGTTGTATTCTTGTTTGATTCCAAGTGTTTTATTTATTATTTGTGTATGTATCTGTTCTTGTATTTCTGCTGACACTTCAATTTTTCTGCGTGTGTGTGATCACTTACTTTCTACAAAATATATAACATGTAACACCTGGTGATGGCATGTTCTTTGGACAATCCATTGTAATAGTGACATTGTCTCCAGAAAAACAAGTTCCTGGGCACATACATACTGCTAGAGGTATGTGTTAATTTGCCTTTTGTGTAGACCTAAGCTTTAACTGTTTTATTTAAGGCAACACCATTAGATCTCAGTTGTAGGGTTTAAAAGATGCACGTAAGCAGTTTAACCTGAATTAGCCCTATACAGAAGAATGGGCTGTAGCTGGAGTAAGGCCATGCATATAAGTGAAGCCTGAGAAAGAAAAAGAGAGACATAAATGGGGGAGTATGAGTTCAAAGATGAAGAGACATTTGCTCTCTATACTAATGACACTGGTGCAAATTTGTGTGTGTGTATGTACTGTACAAATCAGTGTGTGTGTGTGTGTGTGTGTGTGTGTGATTGCAAGCCTAATGTGCCTGGTTGTGTATGTGTGAAAATGCAAGGGTGTGCGAGTGTACTTGATTGACTGTGCAATGGAAATGCAGAGGGCATTCTCTTCAAACGGATGGTATTCAAAGAGCAGGGAGTTTCAAAAGGAGACAGCACTGAGGGCAGTCAGGTTTGAACTGTGTTTGTGCAAGCAGTCTGCCTTTAAAAAGGAAAAAATTAATTCCTGAAATGCAATCACTGAGTGTTTTGGAGGAAGAGAGAATATTAGGAGAAATAAATAGAAAGCGGTGGAGCCAGAGAGAAAGTGAGTTTATTTACCAACCAGAGAGCAGAGAGAGGAATAAGAGAGAGGAGGGAGTTGTGGGCTGGAAAGCAAGAGGAAGAAAGTCAGAGGGAGAAAGAAATAGAGAAAGAGGAAGAACGTTGGCCTGGGGCGCTGCTACGTGCTGCGCCTCCTTTCTCCTCTTTCTTCAGGAGGCTCAGAGAGGAGGAACGAAAAAGAGAGTAGACAAGAAAGAACAAAAACCCACTTTCCATCCGTACCTATGGGAGCGCTGAATCTAACTGTGCCCCATATAGCTGCACCGATCTGACCTCTGCGCTGCTGGAGTAATGGCTAGTAAATTAGCATGTCAGTGGCCCAGTGCCCCGTCACGCCAGCTTCCTCACACACATAATAAACACACTCCATCACCTGTTTGGCCCAACCACACCGCCCAAAGAGAGCATATTAATTATAGATGTACGTTAAATTACTTTCATTACCTCCCCTGCTCAGTGGACGTGGGAGAGACAGGGATGATGGATGAAAAGGGATTTGCTATACCTCCCCAAGTAGTAAATGCCCCCTCTTTTACTTTCTCTAACTCTTTTATTTTTTATTTTGCACCAATTCCTTGATATTTTTCACTGTTTGTCTCTCTGTCTTGTGACTGTTTTTTCTTACTGTGACACAAACTAGATAGTTGGAGAAAGTCAGGTTGCAGATTGAGTTGTACGGGCAGCATGCTAAGCACTTCCCCAAAACAAGCTCTTTATGGCTGTGGTTGGTAAAGGAATATTCCACTGAAAATGTGTGAGTAAGGCTACAACTGCACATAAGAACCAACAGCAGAGATAGTATAGCATGTCGTAATAAATGCCACAAAACTTAGTATCTCATAAAAAAGTCATAAAACTCACATAATCACACAAAGTCATTCTATAGTATGCCATAAAAATTGTCATAAAAAGACATAGTATACAGTATATAGTATGTTATAAAAATGTTGTAAAAAGTCATAGTATAATATGCCATGAAAGTTATGAGAAGTCATAATATAGTATGTCATAACAATGTTGTAAAAAGTAATTGTATAGTATGTCATAAAAAAATGTCATAAAGAGTTATAGTATAATATGCCATACAAAATGTAGTATAGTATAGTAGTATTTCATTCAAAATTTCCTAAGAAGTTATAGTAGAGTATGCCATAAAAATGTTGTAAAAGGTCATGATTTACAAAGTCACAAGAAGTGATTGTATAGTATGTCATAAAAAAATGTGTCATAGACAGAGTATAATATACTATAAAAAGTCATACAAAGTAATAGTATAGTATGCCATGACAATGTAAAAAGTAATTGTATAGTATGCCATTAAATGTCATACAAAGTCATAATATAGTATTTCATAAAAATGTTGTAAAAACTCATAGTATAGTATGTCATAATGTCGTAGTTTTAGACAGCTGGGGGACTTCCTTTGACACACTGGGCTCCTCTCTCCTCTATCTTTCTATCTTTTCATTTGTGTGCATCCATGTCCCAGAAATGCTTGTTACTAACCTAGCTCTGGGGAGTCATTCCCCGGAGTCCTTATGTTCTTTTTCGCCCAGCATGTTTCCTTGGATCAGGGAGGCTCCAAAATCATGGTAGCAGCTGTAGCCATGGTCCCGCTACACGTCCTGCGATGCCATGTTCATCCTGCTACGTCCTGCTGTGCCTTGTAATGCCGCACAGTGCCCTGCTATGCCATGAACTACTACAAAGAACTACTACAAACTATTATTTTTTGTGACTGTTATTGCCACTCTTCATTCTAACCTCAACCGGTCGTCGGACACCGCCTACCAAGAGTCTGGGTCTGTCCCAGGTTTCTGCCTAAAAGGAAGTTTTTCCTTGCCACTGTCGCACTGTTGCTTGCTCTGGAGGGAACTACAGAACTGTTGGGTCCTTGTAAATTATGGAGTGTGGTCTAGACCTACTCTAGCTGTAAAGTGTCTCGAGATAACTCTTGTTATGAATTGATACTATAAATAAAATTTAATTGAATTGAATAAAAAAGTAATTGTATAGTATGTCATAACAAGTCATAAGAAGTTGTACTATAGTTTGTCATAAAAAGTCATTGTATAGTATGCTATAAAAATGGTGGAAAAGTCAAAGAAGGTTTTCACGACTCGTCATCAGACCAGAAGACGCCATATTGGAGGTACTTCGCATCACAACAAAGCACAGGCAGTCAAGTAGCTCGTCAAGGAAATCGGTTATTTTGCCGTGTTTTAGGTTGTAACAATAGGTCAGGGAAAAAACATTTGGAATATTATCGACTTCCAAAAGTTATTCAAAACCAGGGAGAGGAATGCCAAACGTTTTCAGAGGAAAAGAGGCACTTGTGGTTGGCCAAGCTCAAACTCACTCAGGTAGTGTAGATAGCAAACTGGGGCTCTTTAAAATGAAAAAAAAAATAACATTGAGAGTCACGTGGCTACACCTTGAGTATCACAACGATGTCGTACAGTTAAGGTTAGGTTGAATAAAGACATTATAGCATTACTTACTTTGGCCTTCACAACACAACGGCCGTTAATGACTTGGTACTGCGTCCCCCTTCACTCATCCATACACCATCTGGTTATAGGCCTCCAAACCTTTGTAGGATTTAAGGTCTGCAGCTGTGTATGGGCTAGGCAATAAAAGCAGGTAGTTGACTAGCTACAGTATATTGGGATATGCAACTGAAGGATGACTCACCGGGTCGTCATGGATGTAAGAAGAGGGAGGCAACTCGTAGGGCTCTGCACCGCCAATAAACTGTAATTTCTAGAAATATTGCGCCTTTTAATCCTTATATGCCAAAGTGCACAATACTCCACTGTACTCCGTTCAGTTGTTTACATCGAATGCCTCCAATATGGCCCCGCATCCGGGTTACTGCCCAGAACGTGATGTTGGTGAAACTTTCTATAGTATAGTACAGTATGTCATTCAAAATGTCATAAAAAGTTAAACAAAGTCCCATCTCGTTATCTCTGCTAGTGGGGCTTAGCACTGTCCAGGACGGTTGTGATTTGTTTAGTTTTTTTTCCCTATCCCAGAATAGACGGTGGCGTAGCCAGACCATACGCCAGTGCTGACACATCGCTGTGGTGAAAATCAAGGACACGGTGTTCCCGTACACAGTTCAGATGTAATATTACAGTGGGCAATCAGTGGGCTGATTGTGAATTGATAAATGAATGATGTGTTAAAGAGTCGATAATAACAATATATTTTATTTGCATTGCACTTTACATTTCAGAAATCTCAAATTGCTACAGGGCATACGTATAATAATAAAATTAATTTAAAAAAAGACAATAATTAAAAAATAAAAAGATCAAGGTCAATAAATAGTTAAGAGGAAAACCTATAAAATACATTTAGTAAAAAGCTTTCTTGAAAAGATATATTTTGAAGTTTTGTTTAAAAACTTCTGTAGACTGTGGGGCCCTCAGGTGTTCAGGGAGGGTGTTCCACAGCCTCGGAGCAGCAGACGAAAAGGCCCTATCCCCCATGCTGCAGAGCTTGGTTCTGGGGGCTTGGAGGGTGTTTGTGGCTGCAGACCGAAGGGTGCGTGAGAAGGTCTGGCGGGTGAGGAGTTCCTGTAGGTAAAGGGGGGCATGTCCGTGAAGGCACTGGTGGGTGAGGAGGGTGACCTTATATTCTATTCTGAGTGGGACAGGGAACCAGTGAAGAGATTTCAGGATGGGGGTGATGTGATCCTGCTTGTGTACCTTCATCAGGAACCTGGCAGTGCTGTTCTGGATGTATTGTTGTCTCAGGATGATCTTGCCAGAGATCCCGATGAGGATATTTAGATCATTCAAAGTTTTCTCTATGTTTAAGGCAAAGTTTTAGTCTGCCTTGTAAATTAAACTTAGAAATATCATCTTCTTTATAGGAACATCTTGTGACATTTCAGATGGCTCTTGACAAAACATACTATTTAAGCCTTTTTTGATGAACTTTTGCTCACAAGTTAATACAAATAGTCTCGCATTGCCAGACCCTCGTCCACAGCGCAGGAGGGTTTGGCATGTACGTGTTCTAATTAAGATTGGCGAAACCTGGAAATAGCACATCTCTAGTGTTATCTAGCAATATCCCTCAGTGTATTCCCTGAGCAAATAAAGCATCACATCTGTAGGCTACTTCAAACCTAAATGCCACTGTGTGTGTGTGTGTGTGTGTGTGTGTGCGCGCGTGCGTGCGTGTATGTGTGTGCGTGCGTGTCCTTGCTTCACTGTGTTCTGTAAGTTTGATCTCATTCCGGCGAGGGAAGCATTACATTGGTAGCCTGTGCTTGCTCAATGCCGAGCCTATCTAATCTCTGCAGCTCTTAAACATCCCATTCAATTTCTTCTGTTGATAGATGCCAGTGCTCTTTGAGCCCTCTGGGAACACATTTTCCTTACAGTTTGTCTCTGATATGCTTGTGTAAGACCACTCCAGATTCATCAGGTCAGCCACCTATTGTAAACAACTGAGATCTGATTCGCACAGATCCAAAGGTCAGGAGAAGGGCTGATAATCAGCATCCAGACACCTCTCTCTTGTCCACACTGGCTCCATTTATTCTAGGTGGATGCTGACATAAAACATAAAAACATAAAATGTTTGGTGAAGAGAGATACCCAATTACAATCATGTACTCCCAAATTTACTACTAGTTTAACAAGAACTGACAGTTGGTACACGGCAGTGTTGCAGTCAAGACCACCTAAACCGAGACCAAGTCATTACCAAGACCAGAGTGTATAGAGACCAAGACAAGACCAAGACTTTGAGGGGTTAAGACCAAGACCAAGACAGGGCAAGGCCGAGTCAAGACCAAGACCAGACCAAACAACTGAAACACAAAATACATAACTAGCTAATATGTATAGCTAATATTCATGTGAAGAGATTTCTGGAGAGTTTTAGAAAAGAGGCAGATTGATAAATAATAATATATTACTAATAATATATTATTAATATAATTATTATCACTTATACTTAGCTTATCTTTCTTTATGCTTCCTTTCTTAGTGCAGATACAAATTTTAGGTGGTCCCAGCTGTGTCGGTTATTGTAACATTGCAGAATTTACACACTGCTGTGTTTTTTCTTTTAGATGTTGTTTTGCAAATAAGTGTAATTCTATTTTTGTGTCATGCCAAACATTTGGCCCATCCCACATGGGATTATATACACCACAAACAAATCAATCGGCGAAACACACATGAACACAAGTATATATACACACATTTATACTTACTTATATAATAAATAAAATGTAATAAATAAAATTTTATTACAGACAATTTGGCTGACATCTCCCAGACAGCCAGAGCTTCTTCTCCTGTCACCTGGGAGTGTGTGTTAAACTAAAAATTATTAAAGTTTTTGGTTGCATTTGAAGCAGGTAGTTTTACATCCAATCACAGTAATGATCTTAACTTTATTCAACAATACACAGGCAATTTAGGGATTTCCCTAAATCCCTATCATTTGCAGCCATGGATGCCACTTTGTTAGCTATTTTGCAATTAAATAAAATTTTCCAGCAACATCGACACCCATCCTACTGAGGGGTCTTTAGCGAAGCACTGAAACTGGTTATGGAAGGGCTCTGAACGCCAGAGGGAAGAAAATTTCCCTACTGAGGAGGATTCATCTCAGGAAAGCTATAATAAACCACATAACATTGCAATAACTATGAAATTACTACATATAAATAAAACAAAACAACTGGAAACTACCTAAAAGCATGTTATTCATAATTTCTTTTGTATTTTTTAACTAGCATTGCCTTGTCACCTGACCACCTACACCCTCTGGAAACCCAGAAGTCTTTTTAACCATTGAGCATAGAGTACAACAGTCATGAAGTTCAGAGAGAACACACATGGAGGGCAGGCTGTAGGAGGGTCAGCAGGCCAGAGGGGAACAGGAGGTGAGAGGAAATATAATAATGATAAACAGATTTCAGGTCACAGCGCCCATCGACTCGTCTCTGGGGTACCTTTCCACCTTGTCATGTCCAAAGACCTTGTCGAATACTCAGAGAAGGGACATGAGATAGCACCAGTGTGTGTGTGTGTGTGTGTGTGTTTGCGCATGCATGTCTAATTTATTGGCCAACTGATTTGCTGATGTGTGTGGGGCTGCATGCAGCTCAGAGCAGTAGCCTGGAACATCCGGGCCTTGCTTCATTAGGTGCTCACGCCCTTAAGGTGCTGACATTTCCAAACTTGTTCCCCAGTCCTGTAATTGTTGTGAAAAATTGGCCATGGACACAGACATTGAGAAGCTGTGTGGTAGATCTTGATTTGACGGCATTTCTCCTGTGCCCGAGTCATTTACCTCCCTGCTTGGATGTGGAATGCAAAAAAACTGTACCCTTAAGTGATGAAGGAAATTAAAATTTTTTCACCATATTTAAAGAACAAAGTTATCTTACACAACAAAGGACACATTTTTGGAATATACAGTATATTAAATAAAACAATGAAATAAATGGGATTTTATTTAGGTTAACAATATAGTGTTATCCATACTATCTATGGTACATTGTGCACATATAAGATGCCAGAAGATAAAATACAGTTCTAATAATCAAGTTAGTAAACTAAAAATGTCATTCATTTCTCTGGAACACAGAATCCAAAAAGCTGCCATTAAGTATATCTCACCTTTTTGTCACTCACTCCAACAAACACACTCACATGCGCAAATACACAGAGCATCAAATCAATTAACAGTGTATGCAAATCCATTCTCGCCCAATGAACAAATGTCACTGATAAATGTCAACACAAAGGTATTACATCACTGTGGAACACACATTGTAGTTTATAAACCAATTGTAGGTTTTATGATGTGCTATGAATGCAACACATCTCACAACGAGGTTATGCACATCACAAGAACAATTAAACGTTCATAGACCGTTCACCGATCACTGTGCAATGCACAGCTTAAAAAAAAAATTCACAAAACAAAAAATTGTTGGTTTGTGATCATGTGAGAAAGAAGTCAAGCTTACTGCATTCACCCTGTGTGTGTGTGTGTGTGATATATATATATAGTGGCTGTGCACATTTCAACATTCCCTGTGACTTGTGAATTTTGTACAAACATTCACGGTCTCCACAGGATGAAACCTGGTGACTTTAGTGATCCTCTGACTTTTCTGCTAGAGAAACTAAGATCAAAATGTTCACTTTACCTTGGAAGAGACAGTCTTGTTGCCTAGACGATGAATCCTACTGCCTGGAGATTTCTAACTTCTTCTTGATAGCACTAACATGCAGTTGACATTTGAAGACGGGTATGATGTTAATCCTGCTAAACATCAGCATGTTAGCATCGTCAATGTGAGAATGTTAGCATGCTAATGTTAGCATTTAGCTTGCTAACACAGCCCTTGTTGCTTGTTAAATTACTTGGTTAAACAAATATGAATGTTGATCGACAGAATAAATGAGTGTGGAAGTGCGTTTCCAACTGTTTTATGTGCATTTTCAATTTGTGCATAAAAAACCTGAATGGAAAAAAGGTAAATAAAAACACTTAAGTGGAAAGATGGAGTAACAATAAAAGCAAAATACAGTAAAGTGAATTGGAAACAGACTGAATAAATAATGGCATACATCAAGCATGTGACTTATAATCAAGAAAACTTCCACTGAAGAGACTAAAAACAGTGACAGACAAAACATCAAGAGCGATAAGGAGACAGTAGCCTTGGTCAATGGCATAATACAAACAGGAATGCCATATTTAGCCTTGGTCAATGGCATAATACAAACAGGAATGCCATATTTAGCCTTGGTCAATGGCATAATACAAACAGGAATGCCATATTTAGCCTTGGTCAATGGCATAATACAAACAGGAATGCCATTTCCATCACATTTCCTACATCGGTTTTTCAGCTTCAACTGGCGCTCCTTTAATTGGATCATCTTGTTGAACCCTTTTCTTCTGCAGTGATTAAATAGCCCATAAATGGAGAGTTACATTAAATTCCGATTTAATTAGATGTTTCTGCATTCTCCGGACATGGATCTCTCCAAGCTCTGTTCTTCTCTTTAGCCTGAGGCTCAGTCTGTTCCATCGCTGCTTTCATCTCTGTGTCTGAGGTGCTCTGGTCAGGGTTCTCTGTGTTCTTTTGGTTCTGCTCTCTGTCCTCTGCTGGCTTCTTCCTCTCCAGCATGTAATAGTTGCAGATGTTCATGAGGAAGAGAAAGAGCCCGCCAATCACGATCACCGAGCCGCTCATTAAGAAAAGGTATTTGTATTCACCAAAGATGTCCACCAGTAACCCTGGGTGGAGAAGGGCAGAAGGGTGCATAGAATTACATTTCAAACCAAGCGAGTGTCAGTTATACCCATTTTATGCCACACTATTTAAAAAAAAAAAAAAAACACACTTGGGAAATGTTGTGCACCATGACAAGCAAAAACGCAATATGTCACTGAATAAGATCTTCATTTGTCCACTTTAGAACTTTGAAGGTGAAGAGCAAGACCAAACTCAGATTTGGCTGTGTGTGTGTGTGTGTGTGTGTGTGTGTGTGTGTGTGTGTGTGTGTGTGTGTGTGAGAGAGACGGAATGAGAGTGAGCACCGACAATTTGAGAAGAGCCATGTCGGAAATGACAGAGGGCCATTACACCCTTTCTGGCTCCTGCGCATCTCTGGGAAGGCAATTTGGACGGCTGCTACCAAAACGAATCAAAGAGAGGACCTTTCTTAGAGCCATAAATATCGAGCTCAAGTCTGCAGAAAAGTGACAAATGTAGTTTTTTAGATCAGATTTCAGCCTCCAGGTTCTCCAGACCCCCCGTGACAGATCTATAGCAGAGTGTCGTTATCTGTCTCAGCATGTATGACGGCCTGTTTGTCCAACTCATTACAATCTCTCCTTTATACCCTTTTTTAGCCTTGTTAAAGCAATGAAAGTGTGATGAATTACCTGAATTATTTACCTGAACCATGTTCCCACTAGCATAATCCAACTAAAAACAAAAAAAAACACACCACTGGTTTTTACATTATCACCAAACTCAGGAGTGTTTCGGACAACCTGGTTCAGGTTTATTTCCCTCCAACCTTTTAGGACTCCATTACTTAACAGCTTTGAAGGCACCTTTATTGCAAAGCAAGTAAAAGTATCTTATCAAAATCTATTAAAATAAAAAGGTCTACCTTGGTAGGTCTCCTTAAGTCTGCCAATCACCATCTTTACAACAAACAATGATAACAATTGTTTGTGCATGTACCATACTGGGAGGGGTCACTTTGTATTTGGATCACTGAGTGTGTATCACCTGATTGATAGCACTCATCTGGTGTGTGTACGACAATGACCATCACACTCATTAAGACAGCCCTTGATTGGCTGAGCGGTAATTAAAGTCCATCTGGCATAGTCACCTCTTTCTTTTTTAATGTATTCACTGCTTAATTATGGCCCAGGTACAGGACTTCAATGATAGTTTGAACTGAGCATCATTAAACACCCAAAGCAAAAGGCTAATTACACCCACTTACCTCACTTCCTCCTAATTGGATTGACCCGGAGGTTTGGGGGTGCAGTAACAAGCGGCATAGTTAGGGTAGACCTAACGATTGTGCCCTCTGGAGGAGAATGTTAGACGTGCAGGGAGCACTTATTTATCCTATTAAATGTGCGCCTCAGAACAGACAAACTGGGGGGGGCCTATATAATTTCACCTCATTAAAACTCAGGTTGGAGGCAAAGGAAAAGTCAGTGTCCCAATATGTATATTTTATAACATCATGGGCAGCTGCAGTACTGCACTGATTCAAGGTATTTATGTAGGGTACTAAACAGGCCTCAACATGAATATAAAAGTGGACATAGTTTGGCTGAGCACTAGTCTAAATAAGAGCTTTATGCATTTTGATCAATTGTTTATTCTGTGTGAGTTTTTAAAGCACATCACTAACTTAACACTAGCACACTAAACAATATATGGACAATCATTTCAGTAACAATCCATCGGTTCGATGAGCATAACTGGTCCGATGTGAACAACTGACGATTATGTTTGTCTGTCTAGCAGTTGTGTGTGCGTTTGTGTTTTGTTTGGCCATGCAGAGTTTGTGATGCAGTGATGCAACGCAGCATAGGATTTACATGGTGAAGACAAAGTATTACAAATGTCTGGAAGTTTTTCCACAGTGAAAAAAGATGGGAGTGAAGGATGCAATACTTGCAAGATCGAAGTAATGCGAGGAAGATGCCATGTCAAATCCTTCAACTACACCAATTTGATCACTCATATAAGGAACTGCCATCCAGATGTTCACAAAATCAAGAGCAAGCTACTAGCAAGCAGCCTAAACGAGAAAGAGAGAGGCGAGTGTGTGTCGGGAGTATAAATTTAGCAGGTTTAAGGTGGGCTGACTTTCAGGTTGTCCAACTATTCTCATTTTAGAGACAATCCGCTCCTTCAAGTTTTTTGATCGCTCCCTTGCCAACTTAGGTTAGTCATAAAAGCTAAACAGGACGTGCTGATCTATGATCGTAACTTTTTCACAGCTGTGACTGAGTTAACCTGGATTTTCATTAAGTTATAAACTTGCAAATAAGTTGTAAAGGTAGCCTAAAACTAACACTGTTAGTTACTTGTGTTTTTCATGGTGGCCCTGTAGTGGGGACGTCTGGTCACCCTACTTTAGGGGGGCTCAGCGCCTAATGAGAACAGCTCTAGGTCTAGTGTCCCCGTTTTAAGTTTTACAAAAATAAAAACATGACGTGTTTTGGAGGTACAGTATATACGCTTTTGACCTGAAATTGTCCCCGAATTTTGTCTGAGAAATCTGGTCACCTTAAATATGTCTGTACAACATGAACAGGGCCCTTACGTAACATCAAGATGACTTTTCAAGTCAGACATTGTTTTAATTCACCTACCCTGGCTTGTTCTTGCCAGTGGGGAGCTTGCTTGCCTGGTTAGCTGCTAGCGCTAGCTAGCTGTTAGCTGCTATTGAGAAGTGTGTTGAGCCAGGCTTTTGCGAAAATTCATAACGCCGCAAAAGCCTGACTGAACACACTTATCACTAGCTAGCAGCTAACAGCCAATAATGGCACTGAAGGCTAGCTGTAAAAGCAGGAAAAGGTAGCTAACAGTGTGCAGATTGTGTGCGTGAAGTGAAGAGCGCAGTTGTTCCTGGATTTGTTCACAAGGGAAGAAGCTTGGAGTAAAGTCACTAGGAGAATATAGCTGACATACAACACACCGAAGAAGCTTTTGAGTTTGATGGTTAAGAGGCACAAAGGCACTCTAAAACTTGCCCTGTTAACTGCCGTTTTAGCTCAGTGGAAGCTTGTACACGTAGCTGCAGCTGCTACGTACAAATTTGTATGTTTGGGCCAGTGCAGGAAGAAATATTTAGACAACTCTACACTGTAAAATTACTTTGTGACAAGTAAAAGGTCTTAATCAAGTAAAAAGGACAAAAAGGATTTGCATCAAAACGTATTTAAAGTACAAACAATATAAGTACTCATTATGCAGAATGGCCTATTCAAAAATTATTTATTATTATATTGCTGAATTCTAACTAGTGAGCCATAAAATTTTCATCATTGTATGTTGTAGCTGGTAAAGGTGGAGCATTTTAATTATTTTACATTTAACAAGGTAGCTTAATCTGATTTTATAGTACCTCAAAATGTCAAAATTGTTAACTACAGTACCGGTATTTCAGTAAATGTTACTCGTTAGGGCTATATAAATAACTTGAGGGCTTCAATTAACAATTATTTAAGACTAATGGGGATTTTGTTGTTTAAAAATGTCTGAAATTGTGAAAAATGTCTGGAATTTATTAAAATTGTAGCCTATTATCTATCGCCAGCACTGTGAAAATATTTACTTACAACAAAGTGGCAGAAAGCATTAATAAATATACATGCCAGAACTGATGATTTTTTTAACCTACTTTGGCAGTTTTACAGGCCCTGATGAATACAGCAATATCTCAATTCAAAGTGCTTTCTGTTCTATTGATTAATTGTCACTTCAAATAATTTTCTCCGATGGCTCCTTTTAAAAAAAAAAAAAAAAAAAGGCAGTTACTGCCATTTGGTTCCATGCTTCTGTTTTGACTGAAGTGTTTTATTGTGGTGTCTTTCAAAAGTGCACTAATCTTGAAAATAGCAAGAAAGCAGAGAGGGTAAACAATATCCTTCTGATTACAAGGTAATTTAGACCATGAAGGTAGCTGTTTGCACTTCAATCTAAAGCCTGAGACAGAAGAATGCTCGAGATACAAGTCATCAGATTAAATTTTTTTCGTCTTTCTTGGACTGGTAAGAAGACGAGTTAAGTAATTCAGCTTGGAGGTTGATGCTTAGCAACACCAATAACTAGTCAGCCTGACCCATTATATAATCCCCCACTAACACCATGTATTAAATGGTAGCCACTTAATTTATGAATTAATATTTTCTTAATTATTTACATAATCAAATGAAGACAAGATTTAAAAATGGAAAAAGTCATGGTTAAAGTCATCAAAGTAAGGTGACCTCTGGTGCACATGCTTTTAATATCTATGGCAAAAACATCAAATATTATAATAAGTTTAATTTGAAAAGGTCCCATTTTGTAAAAAGTAAGATTATCATGTCTTGTGATGTTGAAGCATGTCCAACTGCTATATAAATACTGTGAAAGTAGTCTGTATTCAGAAACCGTGCCATAAAAGCATGTAAACATAACTAAATATGAACCTGAAAATGAGCATAAAAGGCCCTCTAAAAAAGGAGCACAGGGCTACAGCCCTGCCTCTTTGTTTGTGTTTCCAACATATTTTCAATATCACGCACACAAACCTGAGCATCTTAGTTTTGAATTCTAAATGTTTCATAATTTGTATAGAGAACAAATCCAGTAGACTTTATACAAGCCTGAGCAATGAGTACAGCTACTTTACAGCAGTAAATGATCTATGACCAATTGCTACTTTAATGTGCATCTCAAAACCATCCTACTCACCAGTGATAATCCTACTCCGTTTTACAGTAATAACATCCTAGCAAGTAATTGAGCTCTACTGCTACACAATGCAGCCCATGACTAAGACACAGATAAACACACAACAGAGAAATAATTTGTCTTTGTAATTCAGTGTGCTGCATTATTTACAAAAGGAGCTTGCACCAAACTGGCTATTTTTTTTCTGCTGTTACAACGGATTTTTTTTACGCAAGTGTGTGTTTGTATATAGGTGTACATTATTTACTCCCTCTTGGCCCATTAGTTGCACGGATCAGCGTATGGTAATCTAAAAAAGCTAAAAGTAAATATGTACCTAGCTTATCAGTCTCAACAACACAGACAAAGAAAGAGAGGCATTGTTTTTTTCCAGTAAGTCAGGCTGCTTCTGTCATGTCTTTTAAATGGATAGTGTATGTGTAAGTGTGTACAGTTACCTCCAGCAGGTGGTCCCAGTAGCATGGGGAAGCACTCAATGATGGTGACCAGTCCAACAGCACTGGGGAAGCGTTGATTTCCCATCAGGTCCATCAGACATTCAAATATCAGGGCAAAAACCATGCCAAAACTCATGCCAAAAAATACTGCGTAGGTCACCAAGAAAGCGTAGCTCTTGCTCAGAGGGCACAGTAGGTGACACATTCCATTGAAAATCATGGCAAAGCTGAAAAAGTACTGTATTCTGGGCCTGACCCACTTGTTGTTGGCTATCAGGCCAGTGCCAGGCCGAACAAACATGTCCACAAAGCCCGTAATAGAGAGCAGATAGGCTGCAGAGTACTCATCAATGCCTTGGGTAATAGCATAGGCTGATAGGAACACAAAGGGAGCATAAGCACCAAAGATGAACAACACATTCCCAATGAGGTAAATGATGAAACCTCTATCCTTGAAGAAGGTCCAATCCAAGAACTTCTTAGCATTGTTCATACAGCTTCCTTTTAGCCTTGTGTTGCACGTATTTGGCTGTTCCTCCATGTTCTTCTGCAGTGCACAAGTGGATGGTTTACGAGGCAGATTGACAGGCCTCATCAGGGCCCCAGCAACACAACAATTCAGCATCAGACCCCCGAGGATAAGGAGACTTCCTCTCCAGCCAAACTTTTGGAGTAAATATTCATTGGCAGGGGCCAGGATACACACAAACACCGGACTCCCAGCCATGGACAGTCCGTTAGCTAAAGGACGCCTGGCCAGAAAATACTTGCTGATGATGGTGAGAGACGCATTGAGGTTTAAGGAGAGTCCAAAACCTGTGACAGATAAAAATAAAAAATAAGTCACATTTTTAAAAAATCCTCAGTCGAAAACCTTCCTGGACATAAACTCTAAAGGGTACTCGCTAAATTAAATCAAGACTGATTTGGTGCTCATTAACGTTGCATCTCATTTCACTTTTGCTGGCAAAAATCTCATTACAGAATGCTGGAATTATTTTAGAAATAATTTCTCTATTGAAGTAGAAATAAATTAGAGCGCCTCTGTAATACGTTCCATTTAATAGCACCTTATTTTCCCATGAAGATGAAGAGCTACAGGTAGATGTTAGGATGCTATGTTCCTTTCCAATGTCAATGTAATTGTTTTCTCTGGTTCTATAATGAAGCTCAAGGAAAAAGGTAGAACTAACCAGGGGTCGGTCTCTCACACACACGGACACACACAGGTCATTCAAACACCAAGCATTAAAAAGTGGCATCTTTGTGTAATTGGCAGGGGATTTCTTAATTATAAAAGAGCTGGCGGGATGTCAAAAACAAATTAAATACATAAAGAAATAGTGAAATGTTGAGTAAAATTAAATGGTATGTTAAAAACTAATTAAAAAATTAACTTAAGATAAATTTAAATATATATGTTCTATACAACTTCTGACTAATTCTGATATTTAGTTTAATTTACTCTTGTTAAAGAAATACACTGTTTAACCTTATTTCCATGTGTTTACTGTTAGGGGTGATTATCAATACATGGTATAAAGTCCATCAGCATACCAGAACCCCCAGAGCACCTACTCTATTCAAGTGTCAACTGTCTCTTTTTCAATTTGTTTCTCAATTATTATTTTTTTCCAATTTTGCCTGTTTTCTCAAAAACCTTATTACTGCCAACTACCAAGCGGCAACTTCTGGTGCTGAAAATTAAACCAACACGGGCGGAAGTCCACACCTACAACCTTGTATACTGATAAGATGACCTGGATTATTCCTGCCTACTTAAAAGACAGTCCCTCCTAAAAAGGGGCAACAAAGAAAGACAATCAATTAAATCTAAAATCTGGGCTAGAAGCTGTATGAACAAAGATAAGTACTTACTAAAAGCAACTCACTGAGTCTTTCTGGGGTGTTTTTCATCTTTTTGCCTGTGTGTGTATTTGTGTATACATGTGTGTAGGCAAATGTCTGCTAGGTGCACCAGGGCACAGGGGAGCAGAGCGTGGCACACACATGCCCCCGGGCACCACACATGGCCTAGCCACTTGCTAGGCCTATTAATCCTTCACAACAGTCCTTGGCAGGGTAATGAGCCTCGCAGGGTGGCAGGAGACCCCTTGTGACAAGCATGATGGGAGCCTACGGGAGAGTACAGAGGCAACGGAAGACCATGCTCTCTGGGATCAGCGACGGTTTCTTAATTACCGCCCTGGTCCCCTTTGTGCTCTAACTGCACCCCAGGAGCTGGGACAGATGCCCTGGGCCCCAACAATCAGCACGGTAGCCCATTCAAGGGAAGCAGATCTGGCAACCCAGACATTCTGACAGGATATGAAAAGATACAGACTTGCCCTACCAGAGACTGTCTTATGGAATGGTAAGCAAAAGGGTAAATATGTCTTATATCATAGAATTAGTTGGTTTATTCAATAGCAAACACATGGAGGCCTTTTTTTACGTTTGTCCATTATTTCGGATCAATAAACTCTATCTAATCTACTTTATCATAGTCATGAGCTGTGATCAACTTAATGACTGCCAAGCTTTTTAGCCAGGTTTCTTTTTATGGCGGTAGTGTCACAATTAAAAAAAAAACATATCCAAGTACTGTACCTGCAATGACACCAATGCAAAAGTAGAGTTGAAGGAGGGAGCTCCCAAAAGAAGCGGCTACCATAGAGAGCCCACACATCAGTCCACCCAGTATGACTATAGGCCGGCTTCCAAAGCGATTGACCAACACAGTGCTCACTGGTCCTGCAAAGAGGAGGAAGACAAAAAGAAAGACAGAGAGAGAAAGAGTGGTTCAGAATTATTGCATGTTACAGCTCAATATAAACAGTTAGTCTGTAAGGGCAAAGGGAAACTTCAAACTTTTGCATCCAATGTGACACAACTTGGCAAATCATTATACTCTCCCCATATAATGTAAAATGCTACACTCTGTGATCAATCAGCAATTAAACAGCCTTTTATATGCTGTCACTCTTCCATTCATTTATAACCTTGCCTGAAAAAGTGACATTGCACCTCCAGTCCTTCTGCAGGCCATCATAATGAAAATTTCTTCTTCTTGGGATAAAGACAATTGTTTCACTATACATTTATTTTACTCATATATAAAAATGGTAAGTGAATCAATCAAACTTTTTTTTTTTTTTTTAAATGCAGTGGTGGGAAGTACTTCACTGTGGATGGTGATGATTTAAAACAGCCCATTGAGCCATAAGAGGATTACATGTTTGGCAAACACATAGGGCCCTATTTTATTGTTCTAAGCACACGGCTCTAGGGCTGTCCAAATCAACTTTTGCTAGTTTAACACTTGGAAAAATAAAAATAAAAATAAGGGTCTGTGCGCCAGGCACATGGTTCAAAACTTTGTGTTTTTGGGCACAATATGCAATAAACCAATCTCAGCATCATCTCCCATCACCTTTAACAGCCAGGCCGGTTTGTCCCTTGGTGCACTGCTGTTATGATGGCGGATTTGATTAGCAAGAAGAAAAGATTTTCAGGAGAAGTAACTGATCTGCTCGTGTGTGAATTGAAAGTTTTTTTGTTTTTTTTAAATCTTTTGCATGTTTGTCTGCTGCGTCCCTGTGTGCGTGTGACAACCATAAATGTGCGCGTGTTGTACATGAGGCTAGGCAAATTTTACTAATGGGCTGTTAAAATAACAATGAAATTATGTGTTATTGACTTTAGACCAGGTTTTTGTTGGACAATGGCGCAATCACTTTCCACTGCCTTAAACTAGCAATATGTGAAGAATGCACCTGAAAAACACCTCCCTGTAAGACCTGCACGCCAGTGGGCTTACAGGTGGGCGCAGGTGCATTTGCCATTGAAACAACGTTGGTCTTAAACTAGCAAAGATACTTTACTTACATGCCGGGTGCAAACATGATAAACATGTCTTCAAGAGCTTGTTTAATCAAGGCTGATGATTAATTTCTCAGAACATGAGAAATTATACTAGGAAAGTGCATATATTTGTATATTGATTATATATTCGTATGCTGTTACAACCCATTATGAACCACATTCTTTATATCATGTGTGAATTTCTAAATGTAGATATTCATAACTACTTATAAAAGCATAGATCACGTTTGAAAATTTCCAACAAAATATCAAAGTACTGACATTATATCCATGCATGGACTTAAGGATTTGCTTTGCGGTGTTCTTCCACAAACAAACACACTGTAATTCCAAGATACAGAGCAGCAAATGATTATTGGTTTCATTATCAAATCAACCTTCTCATTACTTTATCAAACAATTGTTGGTCTATAAAATATCAAGAATTGTGAAAAATCTAAATATTTCCTAAAGCACAATGTGATGTCTTAGAATTGCTGGCCCTTTGCTGCATCTCATTCCCTCTCCCCTTACACATCTTCAGCTGTCCTATATAATAAAAGGCCGAAAAGATATTCAAATACATCTCCGTATGTGCTTATGTCATTTACTCTACACTAAAAAAAAAAAAAAAGCATACACACATTTATACATGTTTGTACATTTAATGTCAACTGAGACAGTGAAGAGTTTGTTTATAAGAGAGTTTTTATCTTTATTTCATGCTGAGCTGTAAAGAACTGTACGGCCGCTGTACCACTTCACTACAGTACATGCAATAAAAAAATATATACATCCTGCTGTTTATACAGTTAACCAGGTGCCTGCAGGGGGTCAAAGATAGATCATCTCTCTCAATGTAGCTGTGTCACAATAGGGCATCTCCCGCACTAGCACCATTTCTACTTCCATTATAACTTTATCATTCGGACTCCTTGAGTCAGAGGTTCTCTGAAAAGGCTGTCATGTCTCTCCCATGGGGCCCTGGTGTCAGACCCAAGTGTGCTGAACCGTCCTCTGATATATTCCCCCTGTCTCTCTCCTCCACTGGGTGACATTGCTTAAGCCTTGCCAAGGACAATATGATAAAGCCCTGTGCCTGAGTCACAGAAGAGAAGAATATTTCACCAGTTAGGCATCTGAGTTGAGTGCAGGTGAGTCACACACACCCTGGTGTCCGGTAACCTTGAAAGCAGCTACTGAAAAATTCAAATAAAGTCTTCACAAGGCTTTTATTTTGTCAAATTTTGTTTAATCTGAGTTTTTCAAATTACTATAATAATAATAATAATAATAATAATAATAATTTGAATTTGTAGAGCGCTTCAAAAATTCAAAGTCGCTTTGAAGGGCAAGGTAGAAAATCCCAAAACAAGATTCAGGCACTGATGAAAAGAGAGGGGGTGTGGGCCTACGGACAGGCCGAGGTGAACATGGGTCTTGAGGCATGAGTGGAAGATGGTGCGGATCTCTAAGGAACTCCACTGTGGAAAAGTCAATTTAGGTTTCTCAGATTGTTTTGCTTGTTGTGACAGCAATAATGTGGCATGTGTCCTTTGTGAAATGGGATAATGTTGCTTACATTTTAACCACTGAACCAACAGTATGTTTTGTGATCCAGTACTTTGTTGTACTTTGTGGTTGAAACAAAGAAATGGGACCAGACTAGAACCATGAGAGGCCAGATAGAGTGTGAATCCAGCAACTCAGAGCTGATATCTGTCAACCAGTCGTAGGTCCAGCCAGTGTAAGCTGGAGGAAACACAAAGCCAAAAGACACAGATGGGTACTAATACTTTTTCACACCACCTAACCAGAGTTGGGCAAGGAAATTCCAACCAAGCCAGTCTACGTACATGGGTATATCCCTGGTCAACCCGGGAGTAATGCATAATAAATTACCCTAACTGCTTGAAATGGGGGTGCACTTTACACGTCATTCAGTGAACAGCTAACATCACATACTCCAGTCCAGCTGTGTACCACCAGAACTAATGTTGTGTAGCTTCTTGCCATTGTACAGAAGGGGGAGATAAATAAGGCTTACTTTACAACCGTTTTGCAGTCATTACATTCTAAAGCACAAATAAATAACTCAAACACTTCTTAGATTATTTTGTGCAGAGTGATTTCTTATCACTTATCTTTCTGCATATGTATTGCAGGAGTTGGACAAGGAAGTAGGCTACTCTAGTATCGAATTTGACTTAAAATGTATCTTTGTTTGATTACATTAAAAGCTAAAGGTGCGCTCTGTGACTTATTTTTTTTTTTTAAAAAGCAGAGGGAAAAAAAGAGCTTTGCGCTTCCCGGCAGATGCACTGAACTGCAGGTTGCAGACGTGCCTCGCACTCGCTGTCAGTGGAATGTTTGGAAATTAATTGAAGTGCTCCGCTTTGCTGCTGTTGAAGCTGCCTGTAACAATCCTGTGCGGCAAACATAGGCGGCGACCTATGACGACTGCACGACAGAGATTCACCTCTTTATAAACAGTCTGAGAAAGGAACATCACTGTTTGGTTTAACTACTCACAGCTTTGCTTGGCTAAGAAAGCCGCTGAGAACCACTTTGCAAGAAGTAGTGCCTGCATGCTGACAACTCTTGTCTTACAGTGCTATTTCAGGCCTGGGTGTAGTTGCATACATTTAGTAGCCAATTGTAATGTTATAAGAAAGGGAAAGCATCTTGTGGCATCCAACTATGTTCTCATCACAGCAAATCTCTCTTTTTAGGGTCTTAGATCATTGTACATCAAATTTCTTATATACATTCTGAATAAGCATGTGTGCTGAAGGGAAAAACTACTCATAAATGAAACTGTCCAAGTGTGGATAGTTGAATTTTAGTCAGGTGAGCAACACATGCCAACATCATTCCTCAAATTAGGCCGCTTAAGACCATTTCAGTAGGTGCAGTAACTCGTGTAACTCATGTGAAGTCAATTTATTAATTATCTATCTCTTCCAAACACTGGTTTTCTTGTAGAGAAGACAGATGCCAAATAACTAAAATATTGTTTTAATCTGTTATATAACTGGAGTTTACTTCTGTAGTTTAGGCCATGATGCCAAGAAACTAAAAAAAAAACACTGACGCATACACCCACTCACGCCGGCGTACATGTCTGCATCCATCTGACCATTAGCTATAGTCTTTGTGGTGTGTTCATGTGCAATGTTCTTAGGGATTTTAAGGAGTTTTTGATCAGTAGACCAATATCAGTGCTGGAGGTTAAGAACACAATAAATGCATTCTCTAGTCCTGTAAAGGAGTATTGATTTAGAGGCTACAGAACCTGCAATGGGTTGAAGGTACATGACCTCACTCAATTCCAAACAGATCTGCTGAAACTCTGGATTTTAAGTTATTGTATTCATGGTAACCAGGTGGTTTTAGTAACAAGAAACTTCAGTACAGCAATGCCAAAGATATGTTTTAGGTATCTTAGAAAAACTGTCACAAATTACATAGTTTATCCATCAAAGACAACTGTTCCAAATTGTAAAATGCCCCATTCAGGACACATCTTAGTCACATTTTTTTGGGTTTTATACTTGCATGTAGTTTACATACATACATACATACATACATACATACATACATACATACATACTTTTGGTGATTTATTCTATGCTTCCAATGAACTAAAAGTCATAAAATGTTTACCAGTTACATAAGGAACAATTCTCCTTTAACCTATTCAGAAAAAAAAGATAACAGCCTTTTTTTCTATTTAGTAAATGATTTCAAAATGTCTTCAACACAAAAGGACCTCATTTATTATGAATTATACTGAAGAGCTAATGGTTGTATGTATGGCTGAAAATTGTTTAAACTGAATAGCATTGTATTTGTTGGAAATTCTGTTAAAAAAAATAAAAAATGATCAATCAAGAGCGGTGAAGTGAGATCCAATCACAAGTGGTCACTCACATTTGAAGACACATTCTCCTGCCAAGTGTAAACACATTTACTTAAAGCTATCCACTTGTGATTGGATCACTCAGGACAAATTAGAATACCAGGTGGAAAAGGGGTCAGTGTGAAACCATTGGAATGAATGTGAACTCCATCACTACAAACTTCACAGGGAGTTACCCACCTTTTTCAAAGAGTATTAAGCAAATGATGCGTGAGCGATTTTGTGTTAATTTTGTCACAAGGAAAGCTACTGATAGTAGACAATGAAAGGGTTAGAGTTAGTGATTGAATCAACTCACCGCCTGCATACATGACAGCTAGCATGATAGAGGAAATCCATGCCATTTCACTGGAGCCAGCTCCTAAATCCTCTTGGATCTCTTTGAAGTAAATGGAGAGGACTTTGGGCGTAGAGTATGCAAATCCAATGGATATGTGGGCTCCAAACACCACCACCCAGCCCCAACCACCATCCAGGGGTTTGTAGTCCAACTCAGGTGCTGGAGCAGGGGACATGTTCCTGTTAAACAAGTGAAAAACATACATAACATTATATTATATTATGTATATCAAAACAACAAAATATATGGTATTTATGGACATGTGTGGTCACACACACACACACACACACACACACACACACACACACACACACACAAAAAGTTTAATGATGTAGCGTAGGCATTTATATTTAAACTGTGTGAACTTTGTCAGCAAATGAGTAGCCAAATTTCAAAATAAAAGAATGAACATACAACTTCCAAAACTTGCAGGTATTACATGGACTAATACAATATGCCAATTAAACCAAAGTGAGGATGTGAAATATTGGTTTACATAAGTTATGTTTGTAAAAGACAAGATTGCAACTGACCTAAAAACAAAAAAAAAAAACTGCTGATGTTTCATCATTCCATCAAGCTCCTCAGTTATCTACATAATGTGAATAAACCTGTAGGCCTAATTTATATAGTCAAAAAAAAAAATTACTCACTGCGCCTTTAAATAAGTTTAGTAATATGATGGCCAGCCGAATACAGACCGTAGCTACATATAACAGTGTGACTTATTTATGAGACTTGCAGCATTGAGAAAAGTGTAACATGTCTTATAAAAGCAGTATAAACAACTGTATTGGTTAAGTAATGTTTAATATTCCAGCGAGAGCGCTTGCTGGAATAGACGCTTAGTTAAGGTTGTCACTTAATTTTGACTGGATCACCGTTACTAACTTAAAGTTCTTTCCAAACCAGTGTCCAAGTCTACAATTGTTATTCTAGATGTGATCGAAGAAAGGTTCGTGGTTGCCTTTCCACGCGGAGTCGGACGGAAGGAGATGTAACGTTACTTTCCACGTGGACGATGATCGGAATCAGTGACACAGCGTCACTGCTGTGTAAAGTTGTACCTTTCAAAGCATTAAAGACAGACAAGCTCCTAAACATATTGTACAAAGCCCGAGTGCACGTTACCTTTCACTGAGCGCCTTCTCAGCCCGTTTGTCTCCACAGTAATTACTGAACAAATTTGCAGCCTGCTGCTTTATTTGACATCTGGTCACGTGCTCACTGATGGCTGGGGGGGTTTCCTTCGCCTTTTTGACGAGTTTCAGAATCTACAGCTACAAGAGCCATGGGGTGGAGGGTAGACAATTTAGTTCTTCTTCTTTTCTTACAAAAACAGTTGGCCTGTATCTCAGCATTTCATTCATATCTTGTGAAGAAAAGATCCAAACTTTGAAGAAGCCCACAGGGAGGGTACGTTGAAGAACACAAGCCTTCCATCCATGCTAAACAGCCACACCCTGCATTAGAAAAGTACTCAGTTGAAACAACCAGAGAGCTAATAGAGCAATGACCAAACGTCAGGGAGAATTTAAGTTAAAAAAAAACATAACAAATTCAAAAATACATATTATAGAGAAATGTATTAAACATTCCTAAGCATAACAGGAAAACTCAACTGATGCAATGTTCACCAGAAATAATCTGCTCAATTCATCCAAATCACTCATTTCTGCTGGCTTCCTGCGGTCACTGCATTCACTATTTGGTTTAACTTTAAAGTGTATTGCTTGTTCTTTACTGTTAAAAAAAACAAACACATGTTTCACTTAGGGCTGTCAGTTTACTTAATGACAGGAGTGTCTGTGACACTGGTTTACACAATCCTACACTGCTTTTGGTTCACAGTGGGTTAACTGGGTGTGACAAAAATAATGTTAACAGTGGAGAATACATACACACATTTCACTTTTGATAGTTTTATTTTCAAATTATGTGCAATGTGAATTTCACAGTTAGAGCTCAACCACCACTATAACCCAAAACCCAAAACAGAACCAGCTAAAGAAAAGCATGAACACAATAGAATAGCACCCATAGGTGATGCATGTAAATGACCAGAATGATCCATGTATTGCAGCCAACGGCCACTGACTCTTAAACATAGAGAGCAGTTTTAGCTTGTTGTATTACATGACTGGTGTTTAAAACGTGATGTAACGATGCAGTTACTAGATCCGTAATGCTTAGTTTCGTGAGATGTTACAAAGAAATACTACTGTACTATGGGAGGGGGTTAGAGACATCACACGTGCGTGTAATCATTTTTTCTTCTCAACAGAGATGGATTACTCTACCATAACTAAATAGGTAATTACATAAAGAAAAAACAGCCACTGGAGACAACAAAAAGAAAATCACATCTATTTTTTTTCAAGTTATAAAAGAAACTGAAAAGTTTAAAAAAAACTGTGCAAGTACAGCAAACCTATAATACAGTATATTACACATAACAAACAAAATGTAAATACAGTACTGTTTATCAGTAGAAATCCTGAGAGTTCTCTGTTCCTGGTTCTCAAATGGCCATCTGTAGGCATGTGGATGAAGCTCAAACTATCTCTCACACTCTGTGAGGGCTGTTTTGAGGGCATTGTTCAGGCAGGGTCAATTCAAAATGAGCTCCAAGTCCGTTAACAGTGGATCTTCTCTTGGAGAAGTTACATCATATCCTCAAGAACTTATTGAATGCGACTCTTCATGTAATGTGATGATTGCTATGTGGTTAACAAAACCTTTTTTGTAATAGACGGGTACTCTTCTTTAAGATAAAATACAAGAGAAATGTGTAGTGCAAAGATGACACAGGAACCTGCATGAGGAAATTGACGGCACTGAAAATGTCCCACTTTCACAAGAACGCCACTCAGTGGTTGTATTAATTCTTCTATACAAGATTGTCAACAAAACAATAAGCAGCACCAACAATTTATGTCCTCTGTGTGATGGCGTGTAAAGACGGATCGATGGCTCATGGTTAGATGAACTAGCACACAACCCGAGGCACCCTTACTTGCTCACGAGGGTGCTTCGTAAAGTTTGCAGTTAAGGACTGCTGAAGTGGAGAGTGATTCAGTGCAACGCTGAGTAAGACTTTTGAGATATTCTTCATCAGGAGGAACAGTTTTTGATTCTGAGGCCCCTTTTCAAGCCACAGGCACATCGGCATCCCAAATGATCTGCACTAAATTACGCATCACTTCAAGCCTGCACCCATGCAACAGCCACACAATCATTGGAACTACCACTAGCAGAGACAAGCACACAAAACAATTAATGCACTTTCACCAAGGTAATATAATGTAATATAGCCTAATCACAGTTCCATGACTTATTGCTACCACATCTTTTCAATGTCCAGATCAACTATAACAAGACCTCAAATGCTTTTTTTGGCATTTAAGAGGAAGGTTCTTTCAACCTTTTTCAAATGATTATTAATCCAAAACCTCAACAGAGCTTGATGCTCAACTGAGCTTTTCACACAGTTGCTTAATCAACGCTATGGCCTGAAATATCCCTTTTCTCCTAAACAAACATAACTGAAGTTTCTGAGGTAAGCCTGTTAGTTGGTCTGAACGTTCCACTTAGTGTTGACACAAATTTGACCCCGTCCTTGTTTCTCCAATGTGGAGAGTGAGTATTCTAGCATTTCTGTCACTCCCCGATGTGCGTTGAGTGCAGATGTGAGTCGCGCTTACTCATATTTAAATGGTTTACGGTATAAAGTTTCATACTGTAATTTGTGAAATTATAAACTTCTCATTACAAAAAATAACAGAAGATGGGAATCATTTCAATAAAGTTTTAGCTATCTATGATTACTTGATTGTTAACGTTAGCTCAAAATGCCATTCAACTTTTACGGTATTGACATTACAAAAGTCTGTTGTTAGCATTTTGTATGCTACTTGGCGCAAAGTGACACATGCGCAACTCACATCTTTACTCGTCGCAAAGTGATGCATGCAAATCTGCACTCGACTTACATCAGGATGTGACAATTTCACTTGCTGTCTTCACATGTGACACAAAATGGATGCCAACTCAAAGAGTGGGAGGTATAAGACCCCCCTGCAACTGGAATCTCAAGCAAAACTTAAAAATAGCTCGGAAGCCACACTTGTGTATTGTTTGACACACCGACGCATATGAAGGAAGAGGGGGCCTAAATATATCATATAAGCTTCAAAAACACTAAGGTAATGTAAATCATAAGCACACTTCAAAACCTTTCTATAAAATAAGATGAAAGACTTGAAAAATAATAGTAAAAACACACAAACACAAAAGCCTCAGAGCCAGCAATCTACTAATGAGCTATAGTACTCATCTTACCCGTATGAATACATAGTTATAGTTTATATATATATATATATATATATATATATATATATATATATATATATATATATATATATATATATATATATATATATAGAGAGAGATTTTCACTTTATGCTGACACATAGCATCCAAATCTCCAGAGGGCACTTTTATCCTGCCAATACCCTCATTCGCATGCTTATGATTTGTAAAAATCCTTACCTATATGTATCTAAAACAAATAGAACATGGCTCAACAATAAGCAAAAAATAGGATAATTGCACTTATGATTCATTGTACTGTTTTTTAAACAAGCATCTGTGTGGGTAGTTGGTGCTGTCTGGGAAAAAAATACTGCAATCTTTAAAAGCACCCCCATTTTGATCATGTTGAACCAAAGTTTGAATGACTTAAGACTTAACCCAAAATGGTCCTTGCGGTGCAAACCCAAGGTAACACCAGGCACAAGGCAGGCAGGACACACTTCTCCCTCTGCCTTATAGATTGGTTTACAAAAACCAAGCTACTTCAAAGCACTTTCTGTAGACATTGTGGGTAAAGTTTGGCCACAACACATTCAAAATGGCGACCCAAATCCCAGAGGCGGTCAGGTGTCTCATAAACTTTGGTCCATGCGTCTGCTTCATCGTTGTACTGGTAAAGGGAGTTCTTGCGGCTGGTGCGAAACACATGCTCCTCAACCATCACTTGTGTGGCTCGTACAAACAGGTGTAGCTTGCCTTGCAGCAGCATGGCCTTTATATACGGGCTTGTGGCTTGGTCAAAGGGAAGATCTCTCTTGCGGCTCCATGTGCTCTTCTCTATGTCGTAGACCTCCACAGTGAAGGTGCGCTGGTGGTTCCTGCAGATGCCGGCAATGTAGTAGATGCAGTTCTTATACAAGGCAGCCAGACCCTGACTCCGAGGGACAGTCATTGGTGCAAGATGACTCCAATAGTCCTTACGGGGATCGAAACAAAAGAAATATTCACCTGCAGAAAACAAAACATTATTTTTATTATTATTAAGGTCAACCACTTTAACATACTTTGTCATATACAGTGTAGCTCGAAGGTTTGGGCACCCCAGGTAAAAATTTGTATTAATGTGCATAAAGAAGACAAGAAAAGATGGAAAAATCTCCAAGGACCAAATGACAGATTAGACATTCATATGTTACAAAAATTTAGATTTTATTTCCGTTATTTACGCTTTCAAAATAACAAAAAAATGGTGTCTGCAAAAGTTTGGGCACCCTGCAGAGTTACTACCTTGTACCGCCCCCTTTGGCAAGTATCACAGCTTGTAAACGCTTCTTGTAGCCAGCCAAGAGTCTTTCAATTCTTGTTTGAGGTATCTTCACCCATTCTTCTTTACAAAAGTCTTCCAGTTCTTTGAGTTTTCTGGGCTGTCTGTCACGCACTGCTCTTTTAAAGTCTATCCAAAGATTGTCAATTATGTTGAGGTCAGGAGATTGTGAAGGCAATGGCAAAACTTTCAGTTTACGCCTCTTGATGTGGGAGGGGGCGGTGCATGCTATAAATTCTGCAGGGTGCCCAAACTTTTACAGACGCCATTTTTTTGTTTTCTGTTATTTTGAAAGTGTAAATGATGGACATAAAATCTAACTTTTTGTGACATATTATACGAATGTCTAATCTGTCATTTGATGCCTTTTGGAAATTTTTCCATCTTTTCTTTGCTTCTTTATGCACATTAATAAAATTTTTTACCTGGGGTGCCCAACCATTTGAGCCCCACTGTACTGTATGTCAGTCATAAATGTTAAATAGTACATATTTTCAGAATATTTTCAATCAATAAGAATTATGACATTATCACATCAACTTCAGCTCATTGTAGACATTGCATAGTTTCAAATAAGTTGTATTACTACATTACATTTTAAGTACTTGTCAGTTTTTGTGGTTGTGTGTTATGATGGAAGTCATACTCTTGCTGCTGAATAAATCTACCTACGGGTACAAATAAAGTAACCCAAACCTGAACTCACCTTGGAGGACATAGATGCGATCCTTGTACTCCACAGCAGTGTGAAACTCCATGGCGGCTGGCATAGGACTGACTGCTGTCCAACAGTTGTCCCTGGCATCGTAGCACTCTACTGACTTTAATGCATTTCGCCCATCACCTTCATATACTCTGCCTCCCAATGCATAAAGCTTCCCACAGCAGTGCACAAGCCTGGAGCCTATCCTCGCTCTCAGCAGAGGTGCACGTGGAAGCCATCGGTTGCCTGCGTGTTCGTACTGCCAGAAGTCGCTCTCTGCCCGATGGTCAATGGACACTTCACTGTTGCTCGGTCTGTAACCTCCAGTAATGTATATGTCATTCTCTGAGGACACCAAGATACCGACCTCCCGGAGATCATTGGGTGGCTTACAGAGCTTGAACACTCTTCCTGTGGCTGTGTCTAGGCAAGGCACTGTCTGCTTCTTCCCTGAGTGTTTGTGAGCGGCGTCAAAGCAGATGACCATCTCAGAAGCAGTCATACCCAGGCGTTGTGGGCAACCATTGGTGCCAGTGAGGCGAGCTTTGGCCTCAGCAGGGTCCTTTGACAGGGATAGGGCACAAGCAAAAGAGGCAGGTATTCGACTGAGGAAGGCCTCATCCAGCAGGGGCAGACGGATGCATTGGGAAAAAACCTCAGCTAGGTGGGCCTCACGGCCAGAAAGATCATGCTCCAGCCAGCGGACAATGCTCTCATAGACATGCTCTTCTTTCTCCACGTTGAGGTCATCATTGTTCAAAATGCTGACCAACTGCTCCTTGGTCATCTGGAGGAACTCTTGCTCCCTTGACACACACAAGAACTACCACAAAAACATAAAATGTTTCAGATTTTAGGAATCAAACACACTCGTAACAAAGGAAGCACTGTTATAAGGCCAGAATAAAACAAGTCTGAGGTTGTTGTTTTTTTTAATGAAAAGTGGAATATGGTAGCAGCAAGCAAAATCACTAAATCACAATGCAAATAACTTAAGAAACCAATCCTGTTCTCATGTTAAACTGACCTTCTTGCGGATGTAGTCCTGTGAGCGTTCCCTCAGCTCCTGATGTCCATAGGCATCAGCAAACATGAAGACCCCAATACAGTTCTGGGGGTCCAGTCTGCTGATCATGAACTGGGCACACTGGTCCTGCAAGGCAGGAATCTGGAAAATGCTGGCTGCAGTGAATAGGGCCTGGACGTTGGACTCAGAAAGCATGACCTTGGATGTGTAGGCATAGTCTAGGACGAGGTGCATGGATTCAGATTCCACCCCAACAATTCTGACCTCACGCTGGCTGCTCTCTGTAAGGCCACTGGTGAACATGGACCTGGTGGTGATGGTAGAAAAAACACAAATGCTATAACTATAATAATCAATTCTTACAACAACAACTGCATTATGATTCAAACACGGTAAAACCAAGTTATGTTTTTGGCTTTTTAATTGTAAAAATACAAATATTTGTAAACATCCAACATTACCCACCTAAAATATGGGCTAATTGCTGCAAGGACATTCCGGTGACATGCAAAAGTCTTGCCATGGTCCACTTCTACGACAATGTCTGTGAGCTGTGCTTCATCATACAAGGCTTTGAGCTGCTGAAGGATGTTACAGGCATGAACAGCATCTACCCCGTTGTAGTTGGTGCTTGGTGGTGTCCCATTTTGTACTTGTAACAGCTTCCCTACCTCTGAACAACACAGCACAAAGAGAAAGAAAAACATCACAATAGCACCTTTGGTAACGGTGTAGACATTAGTGGTGGGCAACATGGCCCCTAAATGATATCACGCCCTTTCAGAGTATACTTTAAACTTTATTTCAGACCCAGGGGGATCCATATCACAATAAAAACACACACACAATCATCTGTGATAATGATATTCTTGATGATATGACAAAATACTGACCAATATTTTATTATTAATTTCAAGAACACAGAAATGCAACAAAATAAGTGTTACACTTGTAGGTCAGTAGAAACGCTAAGGGTTTACCTTCAAATAATTAGTAAAAACTATAAAAAAGATCTCTGTTCTTTTAGTTTTAAACAGTACCTCAGAGCTAATTACTGTACTCCTTTAAAAAAAAAAAGTGATTTGACAGGGTCATAAAATTCTAACTGGTAAACAATTATTCCTGTCGACAGCCTCTTGATATTATTCACTTTATATAGGTGTGTAGTCTAATGAAAATCTAAAAATAAACCTGTACTGTGCCATGCATTTTAACAGAACACAAGATAAAACAAATGGCAACGTTTGATATGTCGAAAAGGTGACTATTTAAAATACTGACATAATAGTGATAAACCAACATTTTTGACAAAAAGGATTACTGTAAATACATACGGCAAAGGTCACTGAGACAGTTTTTTACTGAGAAACGTATATTATGTATTCTGGTCTCAAATAGATCGTGTATGAGCAAAGAGTATATTTGGTCCAGTTATATTAATCAATGTGGCAACTACAAAAACGTCTCATCTGCGTCACTCATTTTCTCTTTATTACTTTGGGCCAAATTTATTCATGTTCTCACTGACCGACTGAACATACGAAAAACATGTGAGCTATAGCAAAGTAAACGTGTTCCTTGTCAAGTGTGTTGTGGCAAGTTATAACGTTACAAGTGTCAGTCCAACGTCATGCCTTCTGCACTGTTTCACTACAGTCTTGTATTTTCAGCTGTTAAGGAACACAAACTTTTCCAACAAATACCTCGTGTTGTATGACGCTAACTCCTTGACAGGACAAAGGCTCGCTATGTGTGAATAGAAAACGACTCTCCCGCAAGGTGGTAGCTAGCATGATAACATCCCAAACCATTTAGAGGCGACTGTAACTGTGTGGATGGCTAATTGAACTGGAAGAATACAAACTAACGTTATTAAATAATGTATAATAGTTCGTCGGAATGTTTGATTATCACGACAAACAGCATTGCTCGCGGTTACGTTAGTTGACAAGCAAGCTTAACTTTTAGCAAACAGCTAAGCACCGAGCTAATGTTAGCAAGCTTTCTTAGACAACATTGCGATATAAATGGTGATACAAACTTAAATGCTTTCAGCCCTAAAGTTTCAATTTTAGAGAAATATACTAGTATTTAACGCAATGTCTAGTGCATTTCTACTGGTAGCCGCAACTGTAACCACCACATGGCTGTTTCGTGTAATAAACAAGTGTTTACACAATCAGCTGGATAGCAGGCTAACCGGCCGAAAGTTAGCCAGACAGCTAACATTAGCAGCATAGCGAGGCTAACGATAACCAACACTTTTGAGGAGTCGTTAGAGCCTGACCCCTTTTAACGAAGATGCAACATGTCACGACTATTTCTATTAGTCTAAAAGACTATACTCAACGAACATACAAACACAAAAATTCTAACTTTAAAAGGTGTATTTAAGTCCGATTAGTACACAAAACAAGGAAGATTTTGCTAACCTCCACTGGCAGCCATTCTCTCCAGTCTATCTCGGGGCAGACTCGAGAAACGTCAGTGAGGGCTCAGCGGGGCCCCGGAAACAAGGAACAACCAATCACAAGAGAATCGCGGATCTCACAGCCAATCGTATTGCTTTCATCTGAAATCGGGGGAAAAAAGTTGGTAGCCGTATGGGCAAAGTATTCACAGCAACAGAATTACAGACTTCACTCGATATAACTGACCCAAAAAAAGTCAAAGCAGCCCATGTGGAGTGGAACAGGTGGATACAGAGTAGTCCATAGCAGAGAGAAAGCACTCTGAGTGCAATGACCTGAGCTGTCTAGTATTATAAATATGTTAGAGCATTGGAAGTAGATGTTACTAACTGATGAGGAATCAATTTCCTTTGCTTTACTGTCCCTATATACTTAGTCATAAAGCTAGGCGAAAAGATTAAATAAAACACATGAGTTAAAACAATAACGTGAGTAACAAAATCAAATCAAACTTTTTAAATAATTGTATTATTGTATTGTGTAGCATCCGGTTCGCCAATAGACTGTTAAAATCAGTGGTTGTACAGTAGCCTACAGTCTTTTAATTGGCCCTTGGACCAGTTTCTTGTGTATTAAAATCAAAGGTACACAGAGGACTCAGTAACAGGGGTGATTTTAACCCTTTTACACTTGATCCTGGCACCCCTAAAAAAAAATTAGTTGCTGAAAAAAAGTCTGTATTAATCTATTGTGATCTAAGGAGTTCTGCTCTAGGAATATCACAACATCGTGAAACTAAACCCCAAATCTAGATGCCTAGATCACTCAAAACTTCAAAAGTTATTGATTCTGCATTTTGGAAATGTCTGCTTCTCCATAGATAAATATCCAATTTCATTTGTAATACCACCTCATCTTTGCAGTAATGGCACTTTGGCTCAGCATTAAAGTGAGTTTTCTCAGAATTCTCGGTGTCTTTCTAGTTACCTAATTCCTTCTTTCCCCTATCATGACAGTCCAAAATATTGTTAAAATGCAAAGTTAGCACAGTAGAATACCGCTTCAAAAAATTACATTGAAAGGGTTCCAGGCACCCCTAGAGCTTTGATCCTAGAATCACACCTGTTCTAAGAAAGTAGGTTTAAGATCAGAATATTTTTCAAATTATTTATTAGGTAATGATTTTATGTACTTTTTCTTGATGACCTCCTTAATTTGGAAAACCTTTGATGGCTTAGTCTTTATAGTCTGTGTTAGGGTTGCTGAATCAAAATTCTCAGCAAGCTCCTCCACTGACTGAATAAAGTTATTGAATTCATTTGCAATGGCTGAATTGTTAGTGCCGGGGCCTGTTGCACAAAACCAGGATATTAGCCGGGATATTCAAGTTATCCTGGATGAATTTAGCTTTGACTTGGTTGCATGAAACCAGGAAGTGTGTTGAGGCTGCCTGGTGTATGGCCGCTGCCTGCCGGCAGACCTGTGCTTCGCATCAGTGTCCACTCTCTCTGTAAAAGTAGAGATGAGCAGCGTGACGTCCGTGATCTATGCAGCTTCAGGTTTATAAAGGACACTCCGGAGATTAAGTGGGACAATGCAGCTATATTCCCAGATGATATTAATGAAAGACTGGTCAGAGACCAATACATTCATGATTTCATTTTATTGTTGCTTGTCCTTCTCTAATTAAGGATAGTTTGTGTTACTCCTTAATATGTAGGCCTGATGTTTTTTATTATAGCTTACATTGGTTTTATAATCTTCTCAATTAGTCTCACATCCCTGGACCAATAATGTGGCCTATGCGTATTTAGTGTTGTTTACGTTCATCACACCGGGAACACCACAATGCTTCTTAATCTTTTCATTTTGGTGCTGTCATTTGTCAGAAGAATAAAAAAACATGAATATAGTTTTACATATATGCTCACTTGAAGTCACTTACTTCTTTTTCTAGTTTTTGTCCCTTTCTGATTGTTCTGTATGAACATTAAATGAACAAAGAATTAGACAGAGCTTATAGAGATTTGTGCATATGGTTGTAAAACATGTTCTCACGTTGTAAATAAGGGTTTGAAATTAAGCCTAGAGTCCTTAGGGTACATTTCCCGAGGAACATTAATTCCCTCTGCTTACTTTTAAGGCAAAGTAGGCTAAATAATAAATTTTATTTATATTGTGCTTTACATGGTAGGCTACTCAAAAGACACTTTACGGTAAAACCAGCACATGTATCATATAAAAACAGATACAGCAATAAAACCAACACATGAAACTAGCATATTTAAAGCAATTAAAACACAGTGTAGCCTACAACTTTGTAAAAATGTGGAGTGACTGGTAGGCTAAGTAGATATTTTTACATCCTTACACATTCAGTCAGTCCACTAGAGTCTGTTGGGCTTTTTTCTCTCCATTTGATAAAAGCTGTATTTCTATGCGTCTTCTAAATTTTTGCAGCAGTAAATTTGTGATCGATACTGTGGTCTATTTAAGACAGCCCTGAACGTGCACTTATCCCAGCTATCTACACCTGGCTTGACATAGCTTCACCTGTTCATCCTGGCTCGGCAAACGTGCAACCGATTAAGCCGCGATGAGCGGATCACACTAAGTCAAGCTGAGCTTTTTCACTTATCCTGGATATCTTTATTCTACTTTCGTGCAACAGGCCCCTGGTAACTTCATTTACTTCAAATTCTGTTATTGTTTTTTGTTGACAAGGCTTGAGTTTAGTAAGGCTGTTGAGGTGCTTCCACAGGGATGCGCTGTTTCCTTCAGATTCTTCAATCAATTGCACAAAATAGGCTGTCTTTGCTTTTTGCAGTTCTTTGACTAATGCATTATTCAATCCTTTAAAGATGAGGAGATCTGTATTTGTTTTAGAGAGCAGTGATTTTTTTCAATTCCTAGTCTCTTTTTTTTCCATTAGCTGGCAAGTGGCATTGTTCAGCCTTGGAAAGGAGACATTTCGTTGTGTACCTTTAAATGTCTTATTATATGTGAGGTTTTTCATCAGGGAGTTACAACAATTTTCTAAATCATTTGATTGTAGAACATTATTCCAGTCTAAATTATTTAGATAATTTTCAACTTGTGTCAACTTATTTTTGGGGATACCTGGGTTCGCTAATTTACTTTCGTTCACGAATTTTGGTAAGCAATGTTTTGTACGTTTTTGGACAACCATGGTCATATTATGATCAGAGAGCCACGTTAGTAGATTGTACGTTCTAATGATTCGCTGGGGTCTGTTGGTGACTATCAGATCTATCATAGTTTTACTGGTTCACGTGATCCTTGTTGGGCCCTTCATCATCATCATTTTGACAGCAGCCTCTTTAAGTTTTTTCTACGGCTTTTCACTAGCCAGTTAATATTAAAATCACCAAGAAAGATGGATTCTGTGTGGCTATTTGCATATTTAATCCTTAAAGAGGCAAACACAAATAAATTTGATGGAAAAATTATTCATTGCTATTTTCTAATGTATCTTTACTAAAATTACAAAAGTTCATGTTTGTTTTCAAAATATAAACTTATTTTTTAAGTTTATATATATATTTTAATAGTTTTTATATTTTAAAGTTAAACTCTGTATCTCCCGAGATACATTGCCCATTTAGGGTTACATTTTGCATTGCATCATTTTTCTCATAGTTCATATACCAACTTTTAAAAGAGTTCATAAACAATGAATTAACTAAATTATTTCATGTTATCCATACATTAGAAAAATTTAGAAAAACTTTCTAAGATGCTCCCAAGATGCATTGCCCATGTAGGATATAAATGTAACATTTCATAACAGTTCATGTGCTGATTTTTATAACTTTTTCCTGTTTTCCTTTTGACAAATGACTGATGTCTGCCTATCCTGGCCCATCCTGCATGGGCCTTTCACTGACAGGATAGAGAAGTGGTCAATCCTGTCATACCTCATATCATCCAATGGCCTGGGGACTTTTGGCTGTTTGATCACTTTTTTTTATGTCTGGTCTTGAGACGCCAGATAAAAAGCTAACAGAAATTCTGAAAACACGTGTACACTGGTGAATTCATCAATAATGCACATTTGAGAGTAAAATAAAAAGTAATCAATGTTGCACACCTTTATCCTATTCAATATCTAGTAGAGGCCTCAAACCATAATGTGTGAGTGATAAGCCTTGTTTTATACCCTTATATCATCAATGTATCCCCAAGATACAGGCATTCAATGCCTGATTGTCAAAGTTGTGAGAAGATAATTAAAAGATTTTCCACAAGAACATGTAAAACTATTCTTAAAAACTATTTTTTGAAACAAAATCACTCTAAAATATCATAATCGTGAAAAATATAACAACACTTACCTCATGAACAGTGTCTTTGTCCACATAGGCTGCCATTTTGGATTTTGATATAAATATTTGGAATGTTGGCATAAAATCACATGACCTGATTACATGACCCATCATCCCATCAGTGTTTCTCATCAACTACAACCACACAATGCCCCCATAGCTCCTCTCCCTGCAGCCTGTCAAATTACTCTTTAAGGGTTAAAAAGTTTATCTAGGTTATCATAAAATTAAACATCATGGGATGGTGGGTTATACAGCACTATAATGTTAAAATTCATCTTAGGGGATAATACAACATTCAAAGCTGAACATTCTAATGCTGTATCCAGTTTCATTTCATTACGTTTCAGAGTTTCTCTAGCATAGAATAGTACTCTGCCCCGGCCTTTGTCAGATGTTCTATCCTTTCTGTGGCAAGTATAACCAGGGACATCAATTATGCTGGTCGGGAGGTTACTGTGCAGCCAAGTTTCGCTCAAAGCTAAAAAATCAAAATTAGAGTTAGTTAGCAGATTTTGAATCTGATCACATTTTGGCAATATACTCCGAATGTTCAAATGTCCACCCAGAATGCCCTTAGGTTTAGACATAGGTTTTTGAGCAGATGGCAATGTTGTTTTATTTGCTCGGTGTGCATGAGTGATCAGATTTTTTGATGATCGAGTAGATAGCAAGGTATCCATGTCCGAATAAATTCAGTCTCAGCATTCCATTCCCATTTACCGACTGGTCGTTATCAGCCTGGGACATCTGTTTGTTTGCACTCTCCATGAATGTTGTTTGACTGGTTTCTTTGTTTTGTCATTGAACCAGTAATTATATTATTAAATGCAATGGCTATTCTGCCAATTAGCAGCAGAAATGTGTTAGAAAGGATTGGAGTGGAGCCTGACAAACCACCCAACCCTTCAGCAGCCATCATGCTCCTGGGTTCACTTCAGGCATCATTGCTCAGACTCACCCATCTTTAAACTTTGCCTTCATTTTTAATGAAGGCATCAAAATGTTTAGATAAAGTGTTGATGAACTTTGGAAAAGGGCATGCGGCTTATTTTATGCTTATTCAGAATTACAGGGATGGAGCCTGGTCAGCCCTCAAGAAGACATTGGAAAGGGATCTGAATATAACAGTGGATTATGGGGAGTGGGACAGAATTGGTGGGAATATTAAAATGATGTCACGCAATATGAGGGTCTGCCTCATTCACTTTAAGATTATGCATCGCTTCTTTTGGACTCCCTCCAAATTGTTTAGATTTGGATTAAGAAACGCACCAAAGTGTCGGAAATGTGTAAGACAGAGGACTGCCAATAACTTAATTTCCTTTGGTCCTGTAACAAGGTCCAGGAATTTCGGACAGGGATACATGATAACCTATGTCAGATTGCAGGGACCCAGGTACCATTCAGCCCAAGACTATTTGATCTAGGAGAAAGGTCAATTTAAAACGGGATAGATTAGCACACAAGAAGTTGGGTCCAAACCAGTTTATTGATAGCCAGACAGATTTTTCTGAGAGTGTGGGGAAACAAAGGCGTATCTTTAATTCAAGACCGGGCTTGTGAGATGGCGAGAGTAGAAGCATTTGAAAAAATGTCAAGATTACATGTTTACATTAAAAATGGGTACCTGAGCTCTTTGCTCCTATGATGCAATGTACTGGGGATAGGCATATGCAATGTGCTTACTGTTTCTTTTACAATTTTATTGCATTGTATTATATTGGGGAGGTGATGTGTCCATTTTGTGAGTTGTATGTTTTGCGTTAAAAATAATACAAAAAAATGTTAATCATGAAAAAAATGGGAAATGCTAAATGGTAAATGTCTGTATGTACAGCTTTTTGTTGCCTATTCAAAGGCAATAAAACCAAAAGTGTAAATGTTAGCAAACTTGTTATATCCGAGCGAGTTTTCATGTTTTTGTTCAAGAATTATACAACCTCTCATATTACACGTCTTACTCATCATATTGCAGGTGGTACATTTTAGATCACACAAGATTATTGAAAGGCTCATTACTGTATTTCATGTTTTCAATGTTCAATAAATTGTTTTAGGTGGGGGGTTTTTCAACCTGGCATTCTTACCTTTACCTTATGAATTTTTGAGCAGCAGGGACAGTGGATGGAAAAGTGTTTTTCCTGACTTCATTTATTTCATACATTTATTGTAATACATATTATTTAAAAACATTTTTAACATAAATAATGTTGTTTTGTTGTGAGAATTGACTGTTACACATTTGCCACAGGTTACATTTATAAGCTTAAATAACCCGATGATTATGAAAATGGTAATGATATTCTTTACTGAATATCTGGAAAAACAATACAATGTTTCCCCACAAATCATCTAGGATTTCTGTTTAAATGCCATTCTCAGCCCACCATCATGTTGGGCATACTCTAACAAGTCACAAGAGGAACCTTTTGTATTTCATTTTGGCTTGTGTGTTAACAAGTTAGAGCAGCCACACAGCCTAAGAATCTTCAGGGATTGTTTCCTGTTTAGTTTATTTGTTTTCAACTTATGCAGCTCAAATATACATATACATAATATTAAATAAACAATAATAAGTCATTACTTTTAAAGAAGTGATACACCAAAGCAAGTGAATGCAGACCAAAACGGTGAAGCCTGAAGCCTTAACTTATTACACATACCCTTTTTACATTAGTACAATTCCCTTTAGATTTATACACTGAAAATAAAAGAAACAAACTAAACTAAATGTATGTATATAGTAGAAGTAAGAAGTAGTAAATAATGAAAATACTAGTAAAAGTACATTACATTAAAAGTACCTCAAAACTGTGGTACGTGGTGTAGAGTACTTATAATATAAATGTATTTTTGCCAACAAGGTCCCTATATATGTATTTAATTATAGATGCTGAGTTTGTGTGTAGTGTATGACATGGGTTGTGTTTTGTACATGTGTCTTTTTGGTTTGAATTTTGCTCATCCAGAAATGTAGTAAATAAGCTCTATTGAAAGAGAAAGTCTGGACCTCACTCATTTCTAAACCCTGGCTATGGCCCTGATTTCAACTGACATCAATTTCTAGTTTAATTAATCACTCGCACTTTGTCAACTTCAACTTCTTCAGTGCCTTCACCTCAACTGATACTTCAACTTCACTTAGCACTTAACTTCTATCAGGACTTCTGTTTTAACTGTCATTTCAACTGTTATTCAGTGACTGTATTTGAACTAATTTTAGCCATTTTAAAAGCTTCATCTGAAATATTTTTCAGAAAACTTATTCTTTTCTAGTTAGAAATACAGTGCAGTTCATAAGTATTTAGATAGCAAGATATTTTCTATTGTGTTGGCTCTAAGCACATACTGGATTTGAAATGAAACAAGTTGCATGAAATGATGTTGAAATGCTGACTTGGTTTTGATTTGAGGGTGTTTACAGCCCCATTAGATAAACTCTTGGAAAGGTGGTCCTAAACTGTCTTGTCTTACTATTTTAATTTAGTGGACTATAAATTTGTTATTTTCAAATTAATTTCAAATACAATCGCTCGAGTACAAAGCAAATAACAGAAAATTTGTCACTGTACATTGGCACAGCTGAATCCTGCCAGCAACCCCAAAGTAACCTGTGTCATGAGCATTGTCTATCAGGATTTGTATGACTTTGATGATGTTGTAAAGTTTGTGTAAGATGTGTGTGTGTGTGTGTGTGTGTGTGTGTGTGTGTGTGTGTGTGTGTGTGTGTGTGTGTGTCTTTGAAACATCTCATGAACCATTTATTTAATTTACTTCACACTTGGTTTCCTGGGTACCCAATGACTTGGGTTTTGGAATTTGATACAGTTTGGAAAGCATTGGATATGGGAAAATAACAAACTGTGAATTAAACTAAACGACTGCACAATAAAGGTTGAGGAAAAAAGGTTGTTGTCATTATGCTGGCTCTTCTGTGTCATCATTCACAATAAACATCCAGCTTCGCTCCAATTCACTCAGAGCATTTCACTAAGAGAAAACTCAATAAAAATTAATTTTACCGACACTAGATGTCAAACAAAAGCCCTACACTATATCTTATTAAGTTACTGTGAGCTATAAATTCCCCACTTCTAAGCACATAGCAAAAGATAATGTCACAGCAGTCTTCCTCCTTCCCACTCAGACTCACCCTGGGTCCAGTTGCTGAAGTGTGCTGCTAACTTACAACACTAATAACATCACCATCGGCAAAATACCCCAAAATATCCATACTTCAACTTTAACATCAAGCCACTAAGCCTGTTTGAAAATAACACCTTTGCTTAAGTCTTAAATTCCTTAACAATATATGAAGAGACAAGACAACATGGACCCTGACTGTTTCGATATCAACATGTATTGTTGACGAAAAAAAAGACAACACTATAATCAGAATTTTCATTGCATTCCACCTTTTATCCCCCATCCCCCATGAGGCAAATGTCTGTGATTACTCCACATTTATTTATTCATAATTGTGATATTTTGTGAATAAATTCTGAAACTGCCATGTTCTCTGTCAGGTAAATGTAGTAGTACAATGTCTGAAGTAGAAATACACAGTAAGTCAGTAGACTATACAGTGGGGTTGCCTAAGTGCTTTGAGGTCCTTCTGTTAGTAATTTTGGGGTACAATGGTTCAGGAGAAAGCTACAAGCAGCAATACCACAAGCCAAGCAATCGGCCTGCTCCTAACAGGCACATTTCGAACGGGCACTGTCCAAAGTACATAAATTTGACAAAAGGTCTATTAGCATGTAGTCAGAGCCAACACTAGCTGCCGACAAGGCCCATTCTTGCAGTGTTTGCTGCATTCAGAAGTAGGTTGTTTAAAACCTTAAGGTAACACCTTTACTGCAGTGCCATTATCAATGTTGTGCAGGCTGGAAATGCACTCTAACGCTGTAAAATGACAGAAGGGGAGACAACGAAAAGTACAACTGCAATCTGAGCAATCGATTTCACTTTTTTTTCCAATTTCTTCCCATTCAACCACAGTGCTGCCTGTGAAATTGGGCCTACCTATTGTTGAAGGAGAGAAAAAGGCTTCCTGGATTTGCTGTTATTTGATGCTAGCTCTGGTTTCTGTTTACGCCTCCACAGATGTCCTTGTGTTACATTGAAACTTATCACCTGATATCTGCACTTTCTACTTCATCCCTATCTTGCACAGAATTTTCTGGTCACAGCAATCTGAACGAAAGATGTATTATTATAGTGTGCATCCACAATATGATACTGGTTCAGCCCGAAAAAATGCAAGAATGGCTGTAAACAATGGAATTATAAAAAGTGTTCCCAGAGAATATGTGGGAATAGATAGGATCACTTTTTTGCAATCTTATTTCTGGAAACACAGCTGCTGTTTGGTGTTTTTATTTGAAGTAGAATTGTCATTATCAGGTTCTCAGTTAAATAAAGGTCTATATCCATCACTGTTGATATTTTTGCAAAAAGGATTAATTGTGGATTAAGAGTGTTTGTGTTCTGTATAAAAACAAAGGGTTTACAATTGTGCTAAGTGTTCTCATCTTCTCTATAAGGTCTCTCTTTTTTTCAACCCATCTCTTGTAAAAGAGAGAGTGCGGGGGGTTAAATGGAGGAGTCTCAGGTTGGCAACGTTTAAATTGCAGAACAAAAGAAGAAGAGGAGATAAGATGAGATGCATGAGTAAGAGGAAGCAGGGGGTGTAATTGTAGTTTAAATGTGTGTTTTTGTCAAAGATGGAGGTAATAGGTTATTATATGCTTCTGGGGGCCTGTATAAGAATGCCTGCAGATATTGTGAAGAGCCACAGGCTCCCCCACCCCGCCACTCAGGAGAAGACAAATAGGAGCACAATGGGACGCTGCTGTAAATACAGACCTGGAAGTCCTTGTCCATGTTTAGAAGTTCTTGTTATTTTTTTCTCTGACTTTCTTTCTCACTAACCCAGTGGTGTAGTCTACATAATACACAGGTATACGCAGTATACCCACTAAGAAAGATCCAGGATTTCCATAAACCCACTTAAAAATGCCCAATGACACGCAACAACATACTTTCCATTATATTGTTGACATATTTTGAATTGTTGTCTGTGTTTTTCTTCTTCACATAGGCTAAATAAAGGTATTTCCACCATAAATTGGTGCATAAAAGTGTATCGGAATAAAGGAAATGAAGTCATTGATGCTCAAAACTTCACTGGGGAGGACACCCAGACCCCCCACTATAATATGCCCTCCCCCCAAAAAAGGTAGATTCTGGCTAGTATAGATATATATATATATAAACATGATACAGTATACATACATTATGCTACACCACTGCACTAACCCTAACTGAGGAGCCGATGAGCAGATGTTCTGAGTTTCCCCAAAAGTCCCTAATTTCCACACAATCCCACCCTAGCAAATGAAACTGCTGACAAAGTTGTTTGCTAATCGTAGTTCCATAGCTGCATAACTCTCCATTTGGATGTTAAAGGAACAGTTTGACATTTTTGGAAATATACTTTATATGCCTTTGTTCTTTTGCAGAGAATTAGATGAGGAAATTGATACCACTCTCGTGTCTGTACACAAAATATGACTCTATAACCAGCAGCCGGTTATCGTAGCTTAGCATAAAGACTGGAAACAGGGGGAAAGAGCTGGCTCTGTCAAAAGGTACGAAAAACATCAATAGACTTGCCACACTTTCTTGTCAGTAAAAAGTAACTTTCTGGAGTCCTGCACATAAACCCCTATGAAACGGCAAATGTGGGTTTACACTTTGATTTCTGTACAGCATAAACAAACAAAATATTAATTATGAAGTGCTAGTAGGTGGACTTTTACCTTTGAACAGATTCCAGGCTAGCTGTTTCCCCCTGTTTTAGTCGTTACCTTGTATAAGCTAACTAATTGCTGGCTGTTGCTTCATATGTTGCAGACAGATAGGAGAGTGGTAAGAATCTTTTCATCTAACTCCAGCAAGTAAGCAAATAAATCCCAAAATGTCAAACTATTCGCTTAAATGGTGTGGCTTAATTCTTTCTAGTTTTCATCAAACTTAATTTGCATCAAGGAGTTGAAAGGTATGAGATAAAGATTTATATTTACAATTCAATACTCCAACCTAGACACTGCCAAGGATTCCTCAAGATTGAGTCTATTTAAGGAAAGATAAGATTGTACAAATATCTGTTGGGAGTATTATCCAGTCTGTTGCAATCAGAGTGGGTGGTCCTATCTTATGTTGAAACTGTGCTGAAAATGTAAGCGCACTGATAACACTGGATCAGAGCTCATGTGTTGATCTGTCTGCCAAAACCCACAATGACTAGTAGAAAGCTCTAACTTCGGGGACAATTTCAGTAAGCTGCAGCTGGGTGACCGTGCACAGTCTGCCCTTCAAGTTGTAAAAGCAAACAAATAAGGCTGTGCTGCCTCCCACTGTGAGGTCGACTCATTTGTTCCACTTGTCCGGCTGATGGATTTGGTTTTATAAAATTTGGCTTTTTTTAGCCCGCCGCTAATTAGTTAAGGGAGAAAAAAGACATGCACTCCACACATTTTGTCCAATTTGACAAGCCTCCTTTTTCTCCTTCTAAATCATTCTCCTGTGGTCTTCTTCACAGACCTGTGCATCCACAGCATGGCTAGGCTCTCTCTGTGTCAGGGTGAGCCAGAGTGGCCGGGGGGCTCAAGACACCCAGCAGGGAGGTTTGGGTCTCTAATAGCAGAATCGGATTAGAGGACTCCCCTGGTGTGTGCTGTCATGCACCCGTGTGTGAATGCTCTGCCTGTCATCAATATAGAGGCGGTGGCGCGGGGAGATCTATCAGCAAATCCGATTGCACGCAGAGAATTCTGAGGTCCCGGCAGAAATGGCTGGAATGGGCTTTTTTTCTCCTCTCTCCCACTTTCCTTTTACATTATTTCAGGCCCCAGGAGAGTACTCTCCATCATGTCAATGTAATGTAGCACACAGAGGCAATCATGCAGCCTCTCTGGCCTCAGGGCTGCCTGCTCGGAGGAGAAAATGCAACTTTAGCACTTAATCATCTCACCCCTAGCTGCCGCACCAGTCTATGGGAAGGTTTTCCACACAATATGAAACCAGATCCCTCATGGTGGGCATTCTGTTGTGTGTCCCCCATGGTTGGGGGCTTTCAGCCCTCCATATCCCCCCTTCCCATTTGAAGATCAGCAAATTCTCTGCCTCAAACCTGTGCTTATATGTCAATTCAGCCCATGCGAAAAAAGACCTCAGTTGGGTGCGATGTTACCTGCCGACACCTGCTGAAACATTTGGATTCATGAATCCCATCTCTTCACTGAGGAGTGCACAGCAATCAGAGTCATTCTAGTGTGATCAATGCCGCGCCACTGAGAAAGACCATGCATGCCAGAGCAGAGTGATGTGGGGCTTTATTGATATTGCATACCAAACATTACTGTTTCGTGTTTCAAGGCCACAGAGTGCACATTTGATGGGAAACAAATACAGTAAAGACATAATGTGTTGCAAGAAAAAAAGAAAAAAAATAGGAGTGTGTGTGTACATGCATAGAAATGAACAGGGAAGTGTGTGTGTGTGTGTGTGTGTGTGTGTGTGTGTGTGTGTGTGTGTGTGTGTGTGTGTGTGTGTGTGTGTGTGTGTGTGTGTGTGTGTGTGTGTGTGTGCAAGTATGGCTCCAAGGGAAGACATAGGGAGAGGTCAAACTAGTCTGTTCCAAATAGACCTGTCGGAATCAGCCTCAGGGAGGCCTAACTGGTTAGACAAGGGCGATACTTTTTTACTACAAGTGCCCTTGCTATACTGTGCGTGGACTGGACAAGCCCATGTATTATTCACTGGTCTCACTGGGTGATAAATGGCAGACTCCATTTCAAAAGCAGTGGAATATTCACAAGTGATTATCTCTTTTAATCCCATGACCACAGGCCAAGTCACTGAATTAGTGGGCAAGGCATAACATTGCTGCTTAAACTGCAGGGGCAAGGTTGTTTAACCAGAAGATTTATCCGAAAGCTATTTGTGTGATGAATAAGCTTGGTGATGTTTTTAGGACATATCTAAAAGGAGCACATGTAGGATTTATACTAAAGATGAATCACATTTATATCCTGTACATTGTATATTTTCTGGAAACAGTTTTTTACATCTACACATTCAACATCTGCAAAGTCATTAATTTCTCCTAACGACTGCATGTGATGTACATTATGAAAGCGAAGCATTAGAGTTTGTGGATGGCTGTGTTTTTAAGCTGCGCCACCAAAATAAATGTTACGGCGCTATGTTGAATACAAACATAAAATGTCTATAAATGCTAAACTACACACTGTCTAATTGGTAGCAGATTTTTTTTCAGATTTTTTTGCAACATGTGCCTAAAATTCTTTTTCTGTCTGTTGTCTTTCATTTGATTGATCTAGTCATTACATTGAAGATGGGAATATTTAAAAACAGCTCACAAATATACAGTCGGGTACTGTAGTTATGAGCAATCTTCACTCAAACAGGAGTAACATGGGGAGGAATATGATTTATTGGGCTTTAGCCTCACAGACAGTACTTGTTAGCAGGATTAGTTCATTGTTAGTTTTGTTTTTTCAAGGGATTTGTTGATAATGTAGAAAATCACCAGCCTCCCCATTAGCAAATACCACAGTGTAAACTGCATTGCATTACATGTAAAAATCCCGCATTCAAAGAACATCAGTATTTTGTAAATAAAATATTCAAGGTAACTTCTAACTAAAGCTCTTAAATAAACTAAAAGTACAATGATGGCATCTGATAAAATGAAATTACTCAAGTCAAGTACAAGCACTTGAAAATTGTACTTCAGTACAGGGCTTTGAGTAAATGTGCTTAGTTGCATTCCACCAGTGGTGTCAACACCCTCCGAGGTAAACCATGGCCCTTCAATTGACACAACGTTTCTAGATTTTTTATATATTTTTCTACATGAGTTTCCGTTGGAGACTACAACTTGTATGATAGTGACAATTCCCAATTCTTCTCAGCACTCTGCCTCCATCCTCAGCTCCGCTGCAGTCATATCACAGCAATTTGGAAGAAGCTGAATTCTACAGTACAACTACAGCACCATCCTTTGTTTTCCCCCACACAGAAATTGGATGTCTGCCACAGAGCTTTCTAGAATACTAATGAGGGTGGTTAGTGAGTCAAAGTTACTGACCTAAGGTGTCAGAATAGAGCACAGTGGTGGTGGGTTTGAGTGCAGCGTCTGGCACAATAAGACTGGAAATGTCAGAGTTTATTACCTCTGGCCTGGTTTACCCTCAGTCGGTTGGTGCTGATCACCCGCTTCGAATGTTCACTGCTTCACTCGATTGAATGGCCGTTATCAGTGGTTATCAGCCTCATAGATATGGGTCAGAAGGGGCAATACAGTTGCCTCATTTGTCCTATTATGGGGATTTTTTGGGGATTATGAAGGGACATAATCCCCAAAACACTACAAACACAGCAGCAAGAGTGAGATGTTTTCCATTATATCTCACTTACTGGAAACATGTTTTTTAGCTCCTTGAGAGGCATACTGTAGTTTTTCAGGGAGGATTTGAACTGCCTCTGGAAGCAAGGTCTCTTTTTTTCTCCAATTCTCTCCGTCTTTGCCTGTCCTTTCCTTCACCTGTCCTCTTCTGTGGTCATTTTTTGTATCATTTTGCTGCTGATTATGTTTCTGTCAGTCTGTATCTCCCATTTTTCTCAACTTTTCCAATTTCATTTAAATTCTGTTCCACCTCCTTCTCTCTCCCTCTCTCCCTGTCTCTCCACAGGTGGGGAGGCCAGAAAGAAAGTAAAGTAAAGAAAGGGATTAATCCCCCTTTCTGCTCCTCATGCCTTTCCATGGACATGGTGAGGTTAGGCTTGTCAGGCAATTAATGTAGCTCTTTGCGGCTATGGAGAGCCTCTCCATTATAAACAAAGCCTATTCATGAGCTGGGAGATAACCCCCGTGCCTTCATTTGTATCAGGAGGAGAGTAATTACTCTACATGCAACTAATCTATCTCTGCATCCAATGATTCTTCTTCTATGTGGCAACGTTTTTAAGAAGGCCTCTCCCATTTTTGTCTTTAATTAAAATTTCCATGAAACATTACGGATTGCAAATTGTATTAGTGAATGGCAAGTGCGGCAAAAAAGTATCAAACTGTAATCAAAACATACAAGGGGAAAAAAAACATATAGAAAGAGCTCTAAAGGGAATTGGGACATTGAATGGATTATGCACATATAGCAAATTAATAGGTTTTACTTTTTTTAAATATCATAATGTTTTATATGTGACTGCTCAAGTATAAAATTAAAACATATTTGGAGTTACAGTATCAACTGACAGTTATTGGATCCCTTTTGGAAGCCTTCATAATACATGTTCCCTACCTTCATAACTTGAAAGTGTTTTGTTCATTTGTGTTTCCCCATAACAGTATATTTGCCAAAAGCGCATTCTGATGGACTTAAATTGAACAATTACGGAATGTAATGTTTGCAAGAAGCAGCTATTTAAAAATATCCAAACCTCCAAGAGTAGCTGGTATTCTATGGAAGAGCAACATTGCCATCTATCACTTAGAAACAGAATTGCATATACCTGACAAAAAACTAACATTGAGTTCCTCAAATCAAATTGTATAAGTCTACAAATAAAGATAGTAATGAAACAAATCAGGATTCTGGACAGAATGCAAAAACAATCTGACCAAACCATACCTGTGGTATCTTGTTGGTCTGTATGCTATAACTGAAAAAAAACTCAAATACAGGAGTAAATGAGTCAACAGGAGTAAATGAGTAAACAACAGGAGTAAATGAGTAAATCATAGTGAATACCAAGCAGGTTTAAAGTGATTGATATCCCCTCAAAATTAGGGTTTTGTGATAAAAAGTAGATCCTATGCAAGCCAAACATTATCCCTCTTCTGAGCTGACTGACATGCTGATGGTCTACTTACTGACATTCCTTATGCCTATAATGCAGCCAGCTTGGCCCTGGATGGGAATTCTCCGAGATTTATTCCTCAGGCTTGCACTCAGGTAGTGTATTTGCATGGGATGCGGCGATGCTGCCACATTGTCAAATGATAATCCTGCTTTGTTGACGGTCTCAAAATTCCCATTGTGTAGATGTGATTTAATTTATCCTGGCTAATTTAGTGAAGAGTGCAATTTATTGAGTGGCCTGTCTCTCTGTGTGTTTTAGAGATTACAAGTGAAGTTGGTGCAGGTGATTAAACGTGGTTGATGTGGCTTTGCTCTGTTAGGATGGCAGCTGTGACATCAGAGTGTATGTTGCATGACCTTTCTTTTTTTATTAGCATAGTGTGTTATTATGATTGAGAGAGTTGGCTTCTTTCTTAAACATAATTTCATGCATAATGTCACAGATTTGGATCGTGTCCAACCCGACTGTTCTCCTCTGAATCCTAATTCCACTTTAAGATTGGTTTATTTCTGAGACACCTCAGCAAATCATGTCCCTAATTAATCGGAATGAGGCATCGATTCCAACTTCCTTCTTCCTTTTGCTCCACAATTTTCAAGTGCTTATGAGGAATGCTTGAGGAAACAGAAAACACAATCAAAGCGGAGAAACTCCCCATAAAAACAATATGACTATGGCTATGTAGCATTTGATCACACCACTGACTGCAATTCACTATCATTTCTGCAATGCTTTAAATCTGCAGTGTAGATAGTTTAATCAGACAGCCTCTCCTGCTTTCCTTTCCCTCCCTCCATCCTTTGCTCTTCAGCTCTAACAGCCCTTGACAGCTAGAGATGAAATAGAAAATTTGATATCAAACACCTACACAAAGGAGGGCTGACCTTTGATCAGCACACCGTTTGATGTTGTGACATGAAATTTGCATCATAGGAGCCCAGGCAGCGGACGCAACCGCAAAGGGCTAATGCCAGAGCCCTGTCAGGGAGCTGCGAAGGTCAAGGGCCTATTAGAAAGGAACAAGCCCTCTAATCCAACACAAGGGCCCTGCACAGCATTTGATGTTCAATACACAGAAATGGAATAGAAAATTAAGCCCTGAGAACAGAGCAATGACAGTAAGAGTATTCATTAGGTATTAGGTATGAGATAACAGGGAAGGAAGGGTATTATGGAATTATTATTAGATATGATATTGTGTTTAGAGCAAGACATTCATAACCTCTGCTGGTCAAACAAGATGATACTATACCAGGCCTCTTGTTGAAAGAACAATCATCTGATTTGATGCCCAAATTTGTTAAACTATCCAGGACGCGTTTTCATTACTGCTAAGCTGCTCTCTCCCAGGTTTGTGGTGGTGTGAGCCACTTTAAAACATATGGCATGCTCCATCTGAATGTTGTTTATTGATCTGTGGACAGGTGGATCAGTGGAGCTCTGAAGATGCTTAATTATTCAAGCTGGCATGTCATTTTTTATACTTGGTGCTGTTTCAGAAGACCAAAAATAAACCTGTCACACCTACTGTCCATCTTTCATCTGGCCATCCGCTTACAACCTCATTACCTACACATTACAGGTGAGGGAGGAAAAGTCACACAAGAGGACATACACTTTCACACGTACATACTGTACTTTCTACCTCTCTCGCTCTCTTACACACACAGATACAGGTACTGTACAGGCACTTTGTCAGACAATTTGATCTTATTTCAGGCCATATCATCATCTTTCCTTTGTCCTGTAATCAATATTTCACTTACATATTTGGTTCCACTTTCAAAGTGCAGTTGTGATGCATTACACATAAGTGCCCAGCGTTACACCTAGATTTTCATTTTCTTTAAATGATATACTGGTATACATCAAATTAATTAAATAATTTAGAAGGAGAGGTACAATTTAAAGCTTTAGTGTGTAACCTTTTGATATTAAAACACTGCTACAACACACACTAGTATACCAAGCTCAGGATCTGTGTAGATCTCACACCACTCAATACAGCTGTGAAGAGAGAACATCACATTCTATCGGCTGTTGACGCTTGTAATGATGTTGGATGCAAAAGTGTTCACAAAACTGGACGTTCGATCCATATATTGGCAAATCCCCATAACACCAGAGTCACGGCCCCTCACAACCTTTGTTGCTCCTTTTGTTAGATACCTCTTCAACCGACTCCCCTTTGGCATTGCATCGGCTCCGGAACACTTTCAAAGACAAATGTCGGAGATGTTTGAGAGTTTTGAGGGCGTGGTATGTCATGGACCAACGACTACATTGTGTGCTCCAGAAAATGCAGGTTGAAGGCCTCACTCTAAATGAGAAATGCAAGTTTGTTAAAGAGCACATAATCTTTGTTGATCACAAAGTAACGGCAAATAGCATTGAACCAGATCCAAACAAAGTAAAAGCGATCCTACAGATGCCAGAGCCGACATGCGTGGAAGATGTGCGGCGCCTGATGGGCAGGGCAAACTATCTGGCCTAGTTTGTGCCACACTTGGCCACCTTCACCAAGCCAATAAAAGATCTACTGAGAGAGAAAATTGAGTGGGTCTGGGGTTTACCCCAAAGGAGAGCTTTTCAAATCCTCAAAGAAGAACTGAGCTTGCAAAAAGCACTTGCTCAGTAATCAAACACAGCACAAACAAAAGTAGCAGCAGATGCATCAGCGTACGGCATAGGGGCTGTTCTCACACAAAAATAGACTGATGACTCCTGGCAGCCTGTCACATACATGTCAAGAGGGCTGACAGACACATAGAAACGCTATGTGCAGATCGAGAAAGAGACTCTAGCAGTGACATGGGCGTGTGAAAGACTAACCTTGTATATACAGGGTCTGCACTTCTCACTGCAAACAGACCATAAACCCCTCATACCACTGTTGAGCACCAGAAGTTTGGATGATCTGCCACCCAGGGTTCTGAGGTTCCGTCTGAGACTCTTGAGATACAACCATGACATTGTCCATGTCCCAGGTAAAAGCCTCATCACTGCAGACACATTATCAAGAGCTCAACTGAGAAACATGCCGTCCTCTGACGACCTACAACTGGAGAAAGAGGTCCAGGTGTTTGTGGCTGCTGCTGTGTCTTCACTCCCTGCTACAGACAAGCAGTTGGAGGAAATCATACAAATGCAACAAACAGATGAAATATGCAAAACAGTGGCCCACTACTGTCTAAGTGGCCAGAGAAACACCCAGCCAGATGTGGCACCCTACTGGCAGGTCAGAATGGAGCTGCATCTTGCAGGAGACCTCATAAACCTCAGGTACTCAGAGGGGACATAATGAATAAGCTCCATGAAAGTCATAAAGGCATCTCCAAGTACCAGAGCCCAGGAATCAGTATGGTGGCCAGGTATCTCTGGACAGAAAGTGTGGATCACCACAGAGGAAGCTCCAGGAACTGTGTTGAGAACTGCCAAATGCCAAGGTCATACTTGGAAGAACAGAAACCACCTTAGAGCCACAGGGGAATCCTCCTGAACAACTGACAGTCACTAGGGCAGGCAGAATATCAAAGGTTCCTGAGAGACTTGATTTATGAGTTAAAAGTTCATGTGAAGGTGTAAAGTTTATATCTGTTTAACAGGTAATACTGTTCCTAAGTGTGTAAATAAATAAAATAATGAATTAATGGAAAGAAGCCTACACAGTTAAGTTAAAAGTATGGCTTATGTTTAAAAGTCTAATGCTGAGCTAAAAAGAGGAGGTGTAGCGGTAGAGAATACAGTACCCATAATGCAATGTAAGGGCTTCCCAGGTTTTGGGTAAAGAGTTGTTGTTAAGCTGACCCCTTAGCGTACTGTCTCATACATTCATTATACAGTTTTAGCTATCTATGATTGTTTGATTGCTAACTTTCGCTCAAAACAACATTCAACTGACAGACTTTGTTGTGTTTGACTTCTAACTTGTAGCCAGCAGTGAACAGACTTCATTATGCACTCTACTCTCATCGGGTAGCGACAACTAGTCGAAATCCTTTGCGTTTGACTTCCAGGATTGCATGTATTTTCCGTTTCCTTCCACTTTCTTTGTGTGGGAATCTTGAATTTGGTGGATTTATGAAGACTATTGGAGACTGCTCCTTTGATCTCTGCAGGGTAAATTGAGACAGCTTTCTTGCACAACTTTTTTGCAGCGGATCTGTGCGGCGATTAGCACTATCCATGACGATTTAAAGAAAAGCGATTAAACCGGAACACGTTTTCCTCCCATCCCTGAATGCTATGTGGAGTAGCCAGACTCTCCTTCCCGCTTTGGAGGATGGTTTGGCAAAACAAGACTCTGCTTCGTTTAGGCAATATTAACAGTAAACACTTCATAAACTTTCATTGTTATGCAGATGATAGTCAATTATATCTATCGATCAAGCCGGATGAAATGTGCTAGACCCAAGCGTAAAACTATCTTCAAAAAAATCCTGGTCCGAAAATGGAATATTTTTAGTAATGCTATTAGTTTTCTTTATTTCTTCAACATTTTAAACAATAAGTCAACATTAGCACATTTCATTACAAAAAAGATTTTAACTTTCCATAATTACTAACAGCAGCATGCTGACATGGCTCAAATGATAAAGCTAATATGCTGATGTTTAATAGGTAATGTTCAACATGTTCTTAGTTTAGTATGTTAGCACGCTAACATTCACTAATTTCTAAACACCATCTACAAATTGGAAAGTCATTAGTTTCGCAGGTATTTGGTCACAAACTAACATATTTGATTAAAATGTTGATGTTGGCACGGCACTTGATAAAATGTTTAAGGGTCAACAAAGCAATTTTCATGAGGCGGGGCGTGAATGACCAAATTTCATGGCAATCAATCCAATTTTTGCATTTCACTCACACTCATGAAGAAAAAATGTCAGGGGATTGCCAAAGTCAATAGGATAGATTGTCCCTTGAGCCATGCCCCTAACATGACCAAAAAACCTATGATGTTATGTCAACAGATTTTCTTATTAGTGTAGAGTTTAGAACCAGCACCAGAATCACAACACAGACTCAAGAACAGTTTCTTCCCAAAGGCCATAACCACCCTGAACTCACATATGCACTGACTCCACTCCACAGCCTACCCCTGACCCCTGGACTTTCTTCTTCTTCTCTCCGACTGTGCAATACTGTAATACTGTTATAAAATACCTCAAAGGACACTGGAATCTGTGCAATTTCATACAGTGCAATATTTAATATATTAACCATTCCATTACTGTGCAATATTTATTTATTATTTAGTACTTAACCATTTCATTACTGTGCAATATTTATTTATTTGTTAATAGTTATCTACTTTCACACAATGTGTATTCAAAGCTATTTTATATATGTATACAGTTGCTCTCCGGACTCAGGACTGTGCACCAGACATCATGTTCTTATATTCACAGTTCAAAACATATAATGTAAGGATAATGTATCATTAGTCATTAGTTACACCCAGCAAGTATTTTGGACAAACTGCTAAAGGATTTGATCTTAAGCACCACCACAAATACTTCCTAGATAACCTTTGGCATTGTGCTGCTGTCGTAATCCCTCAAGTCAAAATCATCAATCATTCCACCAAAGACAAATATCCACTCCTGATGAATCAAAGGTCAGAGTTCAAGAACCTTTCTCACTTAGAGACAATCTTTATGAGTCCCAATAATCTCCCAGGAGTGATTAAAAATACCAAATATCGTCCAGTGTATTGCATTACCTCACTCACCATATTTCCTGACACAGTATAAGTATAAGGTAGGACTTTTCAGGTCAGACGTTTTTAAGACTCAGGAGTTTGCTGGCCTGATCAATAATTTTGTTCTCTCTAATTATCTCACCATTGCACTCATTAATTACACTTTCAAGGCTCATTTCCAGCGTTGGCCACAGATGCCCATTCTGTGGGAGCATCTTGAGATGTGAGGGTGAGAAGAGGGGTGGCAGAGGGGAAAGCGAGGCCTGATTAATACTCAGTCTCTCTGTCTGATGTTGGCTGCCACTTGCAGGTGGTAAAACGCAAGAGCTCTGTCATCTGAGACTTCACCAAGTGGGAAACAAACGAGGTCTTTTGCAGCTAAATCAATAAGTTCCTCTGATGAGCCAAATTTAGAAAGTCCTGCTGATTTAGAAGCAGAAGTAGTAGAAGTAATCCAGAAGTAAGAACTTCCTGCATAGCTTTTTCTAACTGAAGATATACAACATATGCATTCGGAAATTGAGAGAACAATCACTTAATTCAGTGCCTTCTGGAAAGTTATTCTCAATATCGACTAGATTGGCACACAATTTTATACGGACATTCCTGGTTACCAGACAGTGACCAATAAATTTTCCTCTAGGGCGAGGTTCAAATTTGTGGTTTTGAGGGAGTTATCTCTACAACCTTTGGATAGATTGCCATGAAATTTGGTACAGACAATAATCTCCCTTCTAAGGATGAATTGTAATAAATTTGGTGAGCCTGCAACTTTTTATTTAGTGCCATCGTCAGGTCAAAAGTTCAATGTGTCTAATACTTTGGTTTATGACCAAATACATTCCCATCAGCCTTAGCTGTACTTTGTGTTTAGTGCTAAGTGACAAATATTACACAAATAAACACACAAAACTAAGCGAGTGAACATAATAGGACTAATATTTTACCAAAAATTAACACTCAAACATCTACGATGGCTAGTTTTTGAACCAGAAGGAAGCAAAGAGAAAAGTCTGCTCATCTGTTTTCCCTCATCGGCTCACAGCTGAATCCCATCCTCATTCATTCATTTATCATTTCGCCACTTTCCTATTCTCTAGATATAGAGACAAAAACACTGCCAGTCCTGCTTTTTCGTTGGGGAAAAAAAATGATGGAATGAGTTTGGCTGCTAGCAAATCCAGAGTGATGTGTGACATTGCTAAATGTGTTCACTACCTTGCCAACCTCTCCATCTGTCCAGGAGGCGGGGTTGCCAGATTGGCTGAATAATTTCAATAGACCCAAACAGCTGTCAGCTCCCATCTACAGCATGTTCCCATGACAAAACCTGGATACAGTGGGTGGAGACATAAAGAAACTGACATTAAATGTCACAAGATTAGAAAATCCGGTTGTGTAGTTCATTTTTTATCAGTGTTGTTAATGTGGGAGTTAGAATACTAACTGTGGGTGACTCCCTTCCCTTGATGACAGTGTGGCTCTGTAAAGTCAAGTGCACCGTGGGATACCACACATCTTAGAAGTAAGAGTGCAGTGTCATCCCTAAAATAGTATTTTTTTGCTGACACTGCTCTGACTCCCTTATCTCATGCTAATTATCATGTTATAATGGTTAGTGATTAGGTGTAAATCCACCAGAGGGGAGACAGAGGTTAGTATTCATTATTCATTCAGCACCCTAATGCCCTCTGCTGAACAACCAAAGCATCAACTGGTCAGAGCTCAGGTCAGAGAGGTCTGGCTCACTGATGCCATCTGCTGTCTGTTTCCCCAATAACTGGTTTTTAATGAAGTACGAGCAGAAAGTAGTCTTTTGTTTCAAAGTATTGTTGGATATTCTTACACATATTGATTAACAGCTTTGCCTGTCCACACGCTGTCTGCAATTATATCTGTAAGATGTTTTCAGGTCTCAAAACTGATTTTCTTCAGTTTTAGTTACTTATAATTCAGAATTTCAATAAAAGAATAGGTGTTAAAGTAAGTCTTGCTCTCATTAGAAATAGATGCATTCGGAAAACCATATAATCGTTTTGTGATGGCGAGGGCAAGTGTAAGAAAGGCTATTAAACTGAATTATAAGTGGTTTGGCATGTGGATGGAGGGAGGGGCATAGAAGAAATTGAGAAAAAAGGAAAAGTGGAAAAGGAAGAAGGGGAGGATGGTTAGGAGAGGAGAACCAGCTGAGGTTGTACTTTGAGTCAGGATACAGCTGCAAGCACAGTGGCATGTAAGGAGGCTTAGGCCAGGCCGGGCCTAACATGGAGCAGTTTCACGCCTCAGCTGCAGAGAAATCAGCTGGGAAATAGGAGGCTATTAAAGAGTCTGGGAGCAGATGATTTTCTGCTTTTGCAGATCTTTTCCCCACTACCAGTCTGTTGGACTCTATCTGTATGTACTGTATGAATCTGTGGACATCTGAGTGGTTTGAGTGTGTTCTATTTTTATTTTATTTATTTTTTTTACAACACCATATGTTAAAAGACAAGGGCCTGGCTGTGACCATGACAACAGAAAGCAGATGGCTCACTGTCATCCAGCAGTACAGCGCAAACAGGTACAATTCTCCCAAACTGAGAGGTCCAATAAAACCAGACAGCCTTTGGCAAACATTGCTTGTTGTGACTGTTATGAGATTATCTGAGGAAATTTATGTCATATAAAATACATTTTACATTGCACAAGTGATTATTATTCTGTCGGATTTGGCAGACATTCTGGCTTGGTTCACTTGTCAGACACAGAGGTGCAATCTTCCTCCACAAGGGGGCAAACTCTCTCCAATATTTACATGTAGGTCCATGCGGACCTGCTGTAATCAGAGTTATGAATACAGTACGCTGCAGTTACTCAAACAACAGATTTGTCTTGTAAGTATAACAAAAGTGGCAAAATTGTTTGGCCCAAGTACTCAAGTTTGAGCCTGGTCTGCAGTTTGAGTGTGTTGTTCAAACAAGGCTTTAAAGCAGAGCAACTCCTTTTTTTCTTCAAAGGCATGCATGCCTTTCCTTTCACCTCGGAAATTAATTTCCCACCCTTATATACACACTTGGCTGTTTCATCCCCTTTTCAGTGAATTTTTTTCTTGCTCGAGGCAGGAAACGAACACAGGAGGTTTTGTGCTACGCTCTGGTGGGGGTTGAGACCCCCCACCCCTTCCAGCGACTCAACTTGATGTTGGGAGATGAGACGGGAAACAGGTGTCACCCATGACCTTCAGTGCTCAAACACTACAGGCCTCACAATAAGGGGCACTTCAAGGGGGGGTTGATCTCCTCACAAGCTACTTTACCATTTCTTCTATCATAGTTTTCTCTCTCAGTGACAAATATTAGGTAACTCCACCCTCCCACGTTTGTCATCAAAGATTATTTCCATCAGAGTTGATGAGCGTTCAGGATTGTTTGTTCAACATCACTACTGCATTACCCAGTTACACTGCATTTCTCTTGTGTTCACCCCAATCTCACCTCAACTCAGAAAGATGACTCCTCAGACAAAGAAGGGAGCACAAAGTAATAACCTCTAAATCCCAACGACTGGCTTATGTGAAGCCGGAGACGATTGGGAAGTCTGCTGTCGAGAGGGATAGATGTGAGAGCCGGCGGTGTCTGTGTCCTCAGCATGTCTGTCAGCGCTGCTCCTATCACCCACTCTGTTTTCCTTATAAGAAAAAGATTAATTCTGCAGATTATCAAGCTTCAATAAAGTACTTACTGTTAACCAGTAGTTGGGAGAAGTTGATGCCTTGTCCAGACGTACACGATGGGCGGTCAAACAAAGGTAAAGGACACAGTAGACACAACAGCTGAATATCTGTATATTTTAACAGAAATTGTCCTTAGAACGTGATTCACAGTTGTATTTCTGTTTATATCATGGGACATGTATCTGCATGTACTCCGACAACTAACGATGTTATTAACGTAGTTTAAGTAGCTGTTCACAACTCCATTATTGTAAATTATTAACCAGCACTTGGATTAGTGAGAATCAAAAGTGTAAAAAAAGCTTTTCAAAGCGTTGAAAAAAGAGTCAAAAAGCACTACAAACGCATAAGAAAAAAGTATAGAAAAAAAGCGTTAAAAAAGGCTTTAAAAGTAATAAAAGAACAGATTTCATTTCCAAAGGTTTACTAACTGTACAGCTTTGTATGAGAGAACTTTAAATAGGAGAAGAGGTTCTGTATTTTTACTGTAGCTACACACAACTTTTCTGTTGAAAATAGCTGTCAGAATGTTTTCTGTTATTTTACAGATATATTTTTGTGCGGCACATGTGGCACCATGTAGCAAGACATTATAAGACATTTCTTCAGTACGATCATCCAATTTATAGTTTGCCAATTTTGACTTTTATTGAAGATAAGAAAACTAAAATCATTGCAACACTACCTTGCCAATTCATTATAGCCTGCTTATTTAGTGGAATTTCAAACCTATCTAAGTGTGAATGCTGTTGTTTGTCCAGTTCCTTCTAGAGAGAAGAAGAAAAGAAAGAAAGAATAAGAAGATTCCAACATTCCCAAATATAACAGCCAAATTGAACGGTCCTTTAGGACAAATTATAATAAGCAAGTAACATTCTGACAAAGAGCCCTAAAAGGAATGCAGTCAGAATATTTGGGTCATTTCTGATGAGGGAAATGGCTCCACATGACTTGCACTCGTGCTTAAAAAGCAAGCCACATCACATTATCCTACATGATCCTCAATAAGTTACCAAGATATTATTTGACAATAAACAAACCCTCCTTAAAGGCATTTTTTTCTTGATTCCAGTTCCACTTTGCCTATGTTTCACATGAACAGCTGTATGTCATTGCTTTATGGCCACTATCTCACCACAGACATGACCATAGAAATCCCTAACCATTTGTCTATAGAAGGGCGCCTGTTTATGGACTAATGGTTATCCTGGTTGTGTGCCTATGGCATGAGCCTGACAGCCAACTGTTTGACACTGAAGCCACAGAGACAGATGGCAACCAAATGCCTTTTATTGCCTGCCTTTACCACTTGTGTGTCCCGGTCACATCAGTCGTGAACACTGCAAGTACTACATGACATAAAGCTCTCTCTCTCTCTCTCTCTCTCTCTCTCTCTCTCTCTGTCTACAAAGCTCCCCAGGCTGTCAGCCTATCAGATCAAAATGAATGCAAGCAGTGATTTATGCTTTTCAAACTTAAATCTGCTGCATTCTGATTGCACATCTGTGTCTTCTGTATTTGTCTAGGTTTATATCTGTGTGACTATATACTAGAGGTGTTAAAATTAATCGACTAATCGATGCATTGCATTGCGGACATGGACGATGCTGCATCGATAATCAACCAATTTATTATAGAGATAACAACATTTCTGTTTACATATTCTTTTATGTTTTGCACATTCAGGAAGTGCCATGTGCTCAGTGCTGTAGTTTTATTCATCCAATTTATTTAATATTAGAGCACTGCACAATGTTTAGTTTTTGAAGCTTGAAAAGCTATAAATTAAATATCCTAAATGGCTTTAATAAAAAAAAATGCATTTGATGCATCGTTATTTCGAATCGAAGACATGATAATTGTAATTGAATTGAATCTGGAGATAAGTGAAGATTCACACCTCTACCATTTACTCTGTGTGTACATACAGTACGGTAAATATCTGTGTGTGTGTGTGTGTGTGTGTGCTTTAGAGTGTCATATTGCCGCACAATGTGCTGACACAGCGCCTAGAGCTACAAGTCACACCTGGTGTGTGAGAGCAGTTCACCAGCTGCTGATGCTTGAGTGTCAGATGCTCACACACACACACACACATTTATTCTGTATGCACACAACGGTCTATTTGTTCATTCCATTCCTTACAAATGTGCTTTGCGTGTATGTATACATACACCCTTGCATTGACATATGCTCCTTCGTGTCACGCATGGCATATAATGCATGAATGCATATTTCTACATTCACATTCCCAAACAAAGAATGGCAAACACTGCAATAAGCTATTGAATGCAGTGCCTCCAAGAACACAATGAACCTGAATGCACTCTATGACAAGCTGTTCTGCCGACTCCTAAACACAGGAGATCGATATATAGGTATACTTTATTGAATTTGTTATAAAACGATATTAAATATTACAAATTAGAAAATCAGTGAATACATCCAGTACTTAGCTATAATGGAAGCCTAACAAATATCGTATGTGTTACTTGCCTCAGTATCTATAATGTAATATAAAACTGAAATACTGAAAATAGAAATCACCTTTAATTTTATATTTATAGTTTGAAATGTTATTATTATTATTATTATTATTATTATTATTATTATTATTATTACTACTATCATTCACTTTCTTGGTGAGAGTTAGAAGAGAAGATTTATACCTCTGTTCTGTAAAAGTAAAGCTGGATTCAGCAGCAAGTTAGCTAAGCTTAGCTTAGCTTAGCATAAAGACTGGAAACCGATGGAAACCGCTATCCTGGCTCTGTCTAAAGGCCAGTAATTAAAACATTATATCACCTTTTTATGCACAGGACTATTTCTTGGCCAGGTGCAGTACCTCCCTCGAGTCTCCGCTGGTTGCCTAGCAACCTCACAGTGATGACAAAGTGGATTCTTTTTACCTTTGGACAGAGACAGGCTAGCTGTTTCCCGTTGTTTACAGTATTTACTGTATGCTAAGCTAACCAGCTGGTGGTAGCTTCATATTTACTAAGATACTTCCCTTGTAGTATCATTTGTATCATAGTGATAATATACAAATCCAGAAGCCTTCCCATTTGGGGAGCATCCCAAGCAATATTTATTTTCCTAGGATGGCAAAGGTATGGCCCTAATTTGGTTCTGATTGGCTTACCCTGGAATTCTTACTGTAGCCCTTAAACATCTTCCTCCTAATGCCTAAACCTAACCAATCCAACCTACTTGCCAAACAAAAACAGAGTAAGGCGGGTCATGCCTTCGCCATTCATGGGAAATGCAAATTTGAGCATCGCAATCTGAGCTACCGTATCCTGTATTCAAAAAATGTCATAATTTCAAATGTTCTCAGATAATGTACCTATTGACTGCAAAAGGTTATTTTTATGGTGTTTGGCAAACGATTGATAGGCCCAATATGAATGCTGTAGGTAGGCACACTTTAACAGTGTCTTTGACATTGTGAATTATCTACAGCTCAACCCTCATAATTTTTAACTTGGTCATGTTCGTCTGGCTGTTTACTTTGTCCCTGCCGAGAGGTTTGTACCCATGCACGCAGCTCTTCACTGATAGCACATTAAAGGAATTCACACATTGTACTGACCGCTTCAAACAGGACCCGTAAGATCAAAGAGTGTCTAGACTCATAACTACCACAGGTCTGTGATGTCAAAGTAAAGCATTGTTGTCGCCTGACATTTTGCTGAGATAAAAAAGGCACGTCACGATCCTGAATTAAACAGCAAAAAGTGTGTGGCTGAAGTTAAAGATAAGGACTCCAAGTTGAGCTGGCACCAGTTGAACCACCGTTGGGGCTTGAAAGGTGACGCTAGCAGAGCTACTATCACTTTCTTCCTATACTCGCTAATCTAATCAGTTGTATTGTATATTCACTGAAGGTGAAGCAGTTTAGACGCCACAAGCACAACAGAGGTTAAACTCACATCAGACGAAGCTGGAGACAGCCGGACTATAGAGTGGAAGTGGCACTTTCACTGCATGTACATGAGAGTTAAAACTATTTGTAGAAGGTATATACCGTGTATTTGTGTATATTTGTTTTTATAACTGTTGATTCACAGCATAAATAATGCTCAAATAGCAAGCCTGTTTTTCTGCAAAGGAATTTCCGCATGCTCAGTTCTTGTTGACACATTTTTGTTTGTGGTGGGTCAGGGAGAGAGAGCGGGGTGAGGTGAGAGGCAAGGAAACCATCATACCCCCTTCCGAGATGGACAAGCCCCTATTATCCCCCGTCCACCCCCCTTCTCCTTCTCTGAGTGGGGGCTCATAATTGGACCTTTGTGCTGTGTGTGAATTCTTCGCCTGCACACACTTTCCCAGACTGTGTCCGGCCACCAAACAGATGGGGTCTGTATGCAGAGGACACACACATACACGCACAAACACGCACACAAACACGCACACACACACACTGGCCACAAACATCCACAAACACAGTGAGTCGGTCCACGGGACATGTCACACACACCTATGCCAGACCCTTCTAATGCCCCATTAATAAAAAAGTAGCACAATACCAAGAGAAGGAGTTTGGGGAGCCCTCAGTCCCTACAAGAGGCCTTGCACCACTGAATCCCTGGGTTGCACAGAACATTCAATAATGTTTTTGTAACTGGGATGTTTGAAGTCATTAATTGGGGATTCATCATTTTGGGGAAAAGGGGGAGAGAGAAAGGCAATGTTTAAAGGTCTATTGTTTGGCCTTTCCTTGGCTTTGTTCATATTATTGAACATTGTGGTAAGTAGAATGGCTTGGAAGAAAGCAACATATTGCCAAGGCAACCAGAGCCAGTAATTGTCTGATGGTACTTTAAATCTTGCAGCTGCATGGGCTGTTCTTTGACAGAGCCTTATTTTGGCCATTGAGGATGTGTGTGTGTGTGTGTGTGTGTGTGTGTGTGTGTGTGTGTGTGTGTGTGTGTGTGATGGGAGCTTCCCACTTTTTCCATTTTCGAGAAGTATCAAAAGTTTCCCTCCTTTTTGTCCTCACCTGCACCTATTTTCTCATTTCACTCACTCACTTTCTCACCTCATCCCCGACTATGTCAGCAGGCCTGTCACATGCCCTCTTTACTCTTTTCATTCACTCCCCTTGTGTTTCTCCACTCCTCCCCCCCATCTCTGTCAGGTACGTCTGCATGTGACAAGATAACCATGCACTGTACAGCCAATTTGTTCCATAAGTCACCCACTTGTTAGGCTGTCGAATCTGCTTGGTTTGGACACTTCTATCCGTCAGCAAACACGCTTTGTAAGCCATATTTCCTGAGCCACGCTGAGCTCATTTTGTGTCAGCACAGTGGCAGGAAAAACACCACCTTTCATGGTAAATGCCTTTATTGTGATCGTTAGAGATATAGGAATATGATTTATGTCCCAAGACAGATATCAGATAGCAGTAAATTGTTGATTTGTATGACAGAAAAGAGACCGTTTAGATTAGACCGTTTTGCAGGGCAGAAAAAAAACGTGTTCATAACCGTGTGTGTGTTTAAATGCACACGTTCATGGGTGTCTGTCTGTCTCCAATCATTTATTTCTAATGACAAATAGCTTCCAACGCCTTGCAAAAAGTATGTGCACTTCCCGCCATTTATAAGCAGGACAAATTGGTGCAGAGCACTTTCAGAAGCAAACAACATGATGGATTCTGGCAGGGATTTCCTCCAAATCAATAGTCATGCTTTTTTGGATGGAATGTAGCAGGAACATCTGCTGCCCGAGTTGGGTCCAACAGGTGCTGCAGAGCGGCACAGTGTCGTGAGAACACAGAGCCCGCAGGGAAAAGGGCAAGGCCAGGTGCTCCAGAGCCATGTTCATCTGCGGGGGAATCCGCTTTATTAAACCAAGCAGAATTGTAAACTTGATCCAGGACAGAGAAGAGTTTAACACAGGGCCAGCTCGCCCACGCAGGCTAACATTGCCTCATGAGGCTCTGCATGGATAGGAAGGGGTTACTTACCATGATTCTTCTAACTCCTTTATAACCCTGTCTGTCACAACAACCGCTGTTGATGCAAAGCAAGTAAAAGGTTGTCTTATTTACAGTTTTTCTAGGATATGTCGAACATGTAGAGGAAAATACTGAAATATCTGCAGGAAAAAAGTTTTGTCTGGCTAGTCTGCATACTATGAGGAAATTTACAGAGGGAAAACTATTCAGGGGGAAAAATAACTGAAACGACACTTCAACCAGAAGTGTTTGTTTTTCCCATTTTGGCGGTATTGACATAGCTGTTCCTTCGTTCCGGCCTGTCCTGTCCTTTCACAAACACACCCTGCCAACCTTGTCGCTGCAAGCCTTCACCACGGCAACAAGCCCAGTGGAATTGATGGAATTGACTTCACTATCTGGGAGTGTGTAGACTGCTGTTGAAGGAGACTGCAAGGTGTGTCTACGTCATAGAAAAGACTATAACACACAAACAATGATTAAAATCAGGGCTTTATTATAATTCTTGAATCAGGCAAAGCACTCTCCAAACCCATTGATTTTCACACAACCCTGACGATTGCTCCTTCCTCCAAAACTTGGTTATTCAGACACGCTGAGCAAATCCTTTTTGTTAATTTGAGTTTTGGTGCCAGAAATGTGGTGTGATATTTCACTGAGAGGGGAGAATTGCAAAGTCCAGCTGTTAGATTTGACAGCTTTAGGGCACAGCTGGTCTCGGTCTCTGTGTGTGTGTGTGTGTGTGTGTGTGTGTGTGTGTGTGTGTGTGTGTGCGTGTGTGTGTTTGTGTGGCTGATATGCCCATACAAGTGTTGATTACTTATTTAGCGGCTCATATCCGTCCCCAGTCCATTTACTTTCATTTTGCAAAATTTTTAATAGCTGATTTAATGAAGTTTAATGTTCACCAAGTAATTATGCCTTTGAAATTAGATGTAAGCTTGAAAGAGACTGGATAGCGGCAAGGAGGTGTGACATATTAGTGAGATGGAGATCACAGGAAAAAAATCAAAACATGTGATTATAGATATTTGATTTACCCAATAATATATGTAAAGATGTTTTTAACCAAGTTTGCGTGTCATCAACCCTTCCTCCCTTTGCTCTGACCTATAGGGACTCCAGTGGATGGATGGAGGGAAGGAGGAAAAATACGTGAGGTAAGGCGTCCTGTCCCCTGTGTGATGGGAGTTAGATGAGCCTTGGTTGTACCCCACAGGGATCAAAGGCAGAACAGTCGAACCCAAACACCGACCTCTCCTCCTGTCTCCTCTTCTCTCCCCTCTCCTCTACCTCATTGTTCTTGCCTCTACTTCTTATCTGATCGGGCGTCCACTCACTCCTATTTGCAATTCTAATGAAAATCAGACACCTGCCCTGCCAACCTTCACCCTTTTCTGCAGATCCCTGCCACAACAACAAGAAGAAAAAGACAGAGAAGAAAAGAGGCAGAGAGAAAAGCGAATGGGGTGAAGAGAGTGGGAGAGAGCCCCCATCAGAAGCAGGATATTATGTTACTGCTGGCCTGGTAGATTGAATTGTCAGATGGCCCGGCAAGGGGAGAAAGGAATGGTCTCTTTCATTCTGGCTTGCAATGACAGAGGTCTTCTCACACAAAGAGTCACGATATGAAGTTGGCTGTCAGACTGGTCGAGGGACCTAATCACCCCCACGGGAGGTCTGACATAGGGGTGATCCTTGCCTCTGTTATCCCCTTCCATGTTGGTGGAAGAGGCGGGAGCTTCTAAGGTGGTGATGTTATGAAGTCCACAAGGATTGCAAAGCCATCAGCACTGATATGCATCAACAAATTGAAAAGGAGCTTGTTTTCAGTTTGGCCCACCCTTCAGATATCACCTCCACATTGTAATTTCAATTGTGTCCCCTTCAATCTTAATTTCTGAGCTGGTATCAGTGAGGATAAATGCTCACCATATAATGTTACAGAATGTGTAATACTAGTTAAAGACAGAGTTCACTAAGAACAAGAGTTTCCTGTGTATTCTCCCCCATTCTCTTACATCATCTATCAGCGCACACAATCTGCACCTATCACTGGCCCTCAGTTGCTGATTGCCAAAGGTTGAGAATATCAGCAGCCCTAAATGGGGCCTTTAACAGCCAGCAGACTAAAAAGAGGAAAAGAAACAGGTGGGGAAGGAGGGAGGTCAGCACGATGCTATCAGTCCATTACAGACCCCTGAGGACAAAAGCAGCTTCTCGCCCTTTCAGTCTGTTCTAGTTGTGGCAATGCAGGGTCACTACGCTCCACATATGGGTACCTACAAAGAGGCCTTGATGCAGATGTCAAGAGGTGCCGGTCATTTAGACTAGTTTTTGTACTGAGTTCATCCTTAGGTTACTTTCTACTAAGGGACGAAGCAACAGAGGCCCCAAAAGGCCAGGCCTTTTTCTACTTTGGCCATATAAAAGAAAGACCGTCTTTATGTAGACCACCCTATGTGTAAGGTGGATGGTGTATCAGAATTTAGATCCTGCAATCTTGTGACATTCAGCATGCTGTAGCCGTAGGAAACCATGTCTAGTAGTCACAAAAAAATAAAAACCCATTTCTATTAATTACAGCCATGATTATAACCAGCCCCTTATGGCATTTTTCCACTGCTGGTAACAGCTCAACTCACCTTGACGCACTCTGCGTCTGTTTTCCATTGCAGATTGAGTAACGCCTCAGCGTGACTGGTCGCCATGGCTACGCAGCCAGAAACTGCCATGATGTAATTTTTAACGCGACTCACAACAGCACGTCGGAGGTGTGTTGTTGGCATGTGGCTACTTGCCACAGCCAGAACAAAATTTGTTTAAAAAGAAGCTGAAGGAAGCAACAAAACAGGAGTTTGGGAATTCCGACGGAGTTCAGACGTCGACACGACTGTTGTTCGCCAACACAAAAGGGTAAGTTAAGTTTCCTGGTAACGTTAGCTAACATTTGCATGTGTTCAGGGTCACAGACAGTATTTACTATATGCTATATAAAGTACATGAACTTTAGCAACCATGATTACACACCAAAATATGTATGCTGTGTACTGTGTGTGTTTCAGATCCTTCACGCCGCAGACCGTCTGTTCAACCGTCTGTCAGCAGTCTGCAGGTTTTACGTCATAATTTGGTATTGCCTCAGCTCGCTTGGAACCTCGACTGAGGTAGTAAAAAAAGTACTTGGTAGCAGGTCCCAGAGACTTTTTTTTCATAATGGAAAACCAAAAAAGGCGAGTAGATTCAAGGTGAGTTGAGTAGATACCATGCAGTGGAAAAACAGTAGTAGTTCCGAGTAACCCCAGTGCTACTTTGCTGGGACAGAGGGAAATGTTTTGTGTGGGAGCCTAGGGGACAGTAAAGAAAAAACAACACACACCTGTTTCTCCCCTTTTAACGCCTTCCACATGCCCTCCCCTTGGAGCAGCCACAGGGGCATAGAGAGTGGATTGTACTGGTGCTTAATCCAGAGAGGCGAGGACAGTGGAATTGTCACCCATTTAGAGGGTGCTGGGGACATGTGGCTCAGCCTTTAGCATGCTTGAAGGAGTATGGGTGAAAGCAGGCTGCCGGCCACAGTGGCAGGTGCTGTGACGGATGTCCCGTGGAGTGCCAAAGCAAACACGGGGAGGCGAGGTGGGGTCAGGGTGGGGCAGTCAGAAGTGTAAAGCGGGTATAGGGAGATTAGTGTGCCATGGCAAAGATAGGAGAAGGGGAGGGAGCACATAGGGGTGGGGGCAGTGAAAAAGAGAGGTGTCAGGACAAAGGGTCACATTCTGCTGCATCATGCCTGTGTGTTTCTAAGCAAGGTGCCGAATGACTGACCTCAGAATAGAGTTCAGAATCAGAATGAAATAATGCAAGACAGAAAATGAGAAATGTCCAAGTCACCTTTCATTTCACAGCCAAACAAAGAGGCAGTGTTTGCAGGGCAATCAACTCTTCATCTAATTGCATTTGTAAGACAACTTTGAAGTCCAGCTCCAACTTGCAGCAGCAAAAGTGGGAGGAAGTATGAATCAGGTAGAGTTTCACTTGCCTCATGTCCTCTAATGGCCCACCCAATCACCAGGACATGAGCATTACACAGAACATGTGCACAGGAAGCCTGGAGGTATTACTGTTACACAACAGAAATTGGATAGGCCTTGTTCGCCAACCTTGGGTCCCAGTCCTGCCCTCAGCCCCCTTTGTACCATTATGAGGGTGACGAAAGAAGGGCACAGAGAATGTGTGAGCTTCAACCTATTCTGGACTGACATTGGTGAGCAGCTCAATTGGCTGTATGGACATATTTGAAGATGAAAGGTTGCATGGAGGCTATGGAGAGCTTACACTGTTAGCTGAATGTCCTCGACACATCTGGAAAAGTCTAATGTTACCATGGCAATGACATGCAGGGGAATCGGGCGTTGAGTTAAGAAAGGCTAGGAGAGGAGCAAGAACACTTGTGAAGCCAAAGTTTAGCTAAAAGACTGTGCCTTTGATCATGCAGATCCAGACGTATACAGCCTCTGTCTGTCTAATCTGGCTTTTGACTGTCGGCCTGTCGGGTCAACGCTAAACATTGAACCCAAAATGGATGGAAGAAACAACCTGATCACAATGGTGCAAATACAATGTGTTCTCTTCTACTGGTTGAGCACTCTCACCTGAACAGTAGTAACAGTTCCTATTGTCTTGACCTGCCGTGAATTTGCATTTCCTACAATGCGAAGGAATGTTACTCTGCCTCTAATTGGCTAGGACTTGTATCCTTCATTGGTTGGATTGGTTAGGTTTAGGCATGAGAAGCGAGGTTGGTTAGGGTTAACGTGAGAATTCTATGTTAGCCAATCAGAGGTAGTGTAAAGCAGAGTAGGGAGGGGCATTCCTTCACCATCCTAGGAAACGCAAATTTGCAACCTGACCCTGGATCTCAGGGAACCTCCTAGTCCACAGGCATTTGTATTGTTGCATACGTTTATACATATGCAAAGTGACAGAAACAACTGTGTGAAAAATGAAAAAAATTAGCTTGAAAGAAGAGTTCAAACCTTGTCCCTGCCCATACAGTAAATTGTCTGATTATGGGGGGGACAGGGTTTCCGACACCGTTCGACTTCCCGACAATCACTTCAGTTGAAGAAAACTGTTGCCCTTACTCTATCTTCTATACTTTTTCATTATGTATCCACAGAGTACTGTTACAAAACCAGGGCAAATATGTCTGGTCAACCAAGCAGTACATGAGCAGTAAACATGAGCCGAGGAATGTCTGATAGAAGTTCAGAGGTCAGAAACAAGCATGCCTTGGCAGGGACAGAGGGACATAGCCACCTGGTCATCTGGGTTAATTATAAATGTAGCAGGCCACAAGGGGGGAAGATGAGCTGGACAGCTGTCTCTGCAGACACACATTTAAACACACACACAAACACACACACACACACACACACCCAGGATCACAGCCCATATGCAAGGTCCGCTCCACTGAGCACCAGATCCCAGGGGCCGGTCATGGCAGAAAAGCCCTCCACCGCAGCCAGGTGAAACTGGGTAAAAGTTCACCATCACAGCCGCCAAAAACTTTTTCAATCTCTCCCTCTATTTGTTTCTTAGAGCCTCCCACTGAAATACAAGATGAAGTATGTTCCTTGGATTTGTCTTCTGTAATTATCTGGTAATCTCATCCTGACAGGAAAAAGACGTTGGAATTGAGAAATTACTGATTTATCATGAGTTAGACATAGTTGATTGGGTGATAAAATGAGAAAAGTGGAGATCAATGCTCGAGGGTTGAAATTCTAATTGAAATTCTTATTTCTTATTATTTGTTTATTTGTGTATTACAATATCATAAGGTAATTTCAAACAGTGAATGGAGAATTTGTTCAGTAATATATGTAACTGCTGTGCCCATGAGGCTTTGTGCTACTTGGTAATGCTCGGTTTGATTTTGTGTTATTGTGTTAAAGTGTTTCTCCATGCAATGACAGAAATCCAAAAACCCCATAGGTGCGACTGTGAGACACACACCAGCACAAGCAGTTTGATTGTGACAAGATGACCAGCCACACAGCAGAGAGAGAGGATGCACAGAGGAGGAAAGAGAAAGGAAAAAAAAACAAAGACAAGAGACAAGATGAGAAATGGTAAAGGTGAAAGGTGAAAATTAAGCAAAACATGGAGTAGAGGAGATCATTTGACAAAGAGACTGATACCAGCCACATGTCTTCCTCACAGGTTACAAAAATTTCAGTTTCAGTCATATCCGACACCTGGGTTTTTAACTTGATAATATTTCACTGTGTGTTGATGGAGGTAAAATGATATGGATGATTATTTTTTGCTGAGCTTCTACATAAAGTCATAAAGTAATGCACTGCTTGAGACATTAGACACTGAAAAATGATTCCGTGGTCCACGCTGATAGCAAGTTACATGAAATATGTTTTAGTTTTGTCTGCCAGATACAAGAGATGTAGAAATCAGACAGACCAGTATTGAACATGAGCTTTTGTGAAGGCATTGTCCAAAAAAGCGCTGACAGCACAGAACCCTTACAGAAGACCTTTAGTGAATGCAAGTGTCCAGTCACTGGAAAAACCATTGCAGTAAAGTGGAGGAGTAATCCTGGCAGGGCCTGTCTTTTCACTTAGGAAACCCATAAGAATCCAAGCCCTGAGCAGAATGCCTCCCCTGACACCCATATCTGAGATAGCAAAGACGGCACTGGGGCCACTGTGTTTGAAATAAACACAAGACTATGTCCACTGGGCGCAATAAGACTGATGCTGGCTTAATTACTTTCATTGAAACAAGAGAATAATTTCTCTATATTGTAAACAGAGAGAGAGAGAGTGTGTGTGTGTGTGTGTGTGTGTGTGTGCACATTTGAAGGATGCATGAGCTTCCTCGTTCAAGGACACATGCCATTAATGTGATACCCTTCCTCCAACCTTCTCATTGCATGAATGCCAACCCACAAGGAGAAAAAACATTCATCTCCACTGTTCATTTTGTGATTGTCATACCAATCTGCTTCTTTTGAAGTCCAATCCATAAGGCTCACTTCAGTTTAATGTTGTTTGTCAGATACAAGCAAAGGAACATCCTTAGCCCTTCATTTCCAACCGCACAATGACAGCTGGAGACAATCTGCTGTGTATCAACCATGCCAACCCACCTCTTCTCACGGACATCTGCCTTTGAGAAACGACAATGTCACCTGTCACTCACGAGCCATATTAAATCAATCAGGCCCCCAGGAGATCTGATTAGGTGGGCCTGCCAGCATTAAACTCACTAAGAAAATGAGATGCCCTGCTGTTGTCCCTGCTTATCATGGCTGAAAACCTGCAGTCAACAGCACACTGAAGCTTGCCAGAAAGACAAGATGGATACTGAGTCTCAGATGGAGATTTGGTCTGATAGAAATCTTTCATGGATGCATGGATTCATTCTGAAATGTGTGTGGTTTTGTTAAAGTGCAGTAAGCACTCAGAAAGGATTAATAAAGTAAGTTTTGTGCTAGTCAAATAATTTCCTCTCTTATGACTGTTGAGAATGATCATTCTTGTTTCTTGTATGTTTGCCAATTTTAGCAATAGTAATAACGTAATAAAAGTGCAGCAGGTTGGACTGAAGAGTCCTTTCTTCAACTCAACACACATGCAGTATGTCCTGCTGAAGTTGTTGCTTAGCAAGTCTCCGAATTGCGCCAACTTCAAATGTGTATAGTAGCTGACCCTAAACTTTAAACTTCCCAGAGAGAAATGAGAGCTCAGATTTTCGAATCCTTAAAGTGCACAATCAAAACAGTTTAATCTTGTTTTCTTCCTGTAAAAACATAACTTTTGAAATGTGTGCCTCAGTCTAAGACACAATCTTCTCTGGTCAGAGAAGCTGGCCTTGTTCCCATGTCACCCAGCTACAGAATCCAGTCACAGCCAAACAAAGCAAAAGTGCCGATCAGCTGCAAGTTGAGCTGAGCTGTTGCTGGGGCTAGGAGACATGGAGCAGAGAGCAGGGTGGGGTGGCGAGTAAATGTCCAGTGTGGGGAGAAGGGAAGAAGCAGCGGTAAGGTGGCGGCAGCGGCGTTGGTGGGAGTTCAGAAAGAGAATACGGACAATGGAAGGGAACAGGCTGGAGTGTTGGATGTGGGATCAAGTGATGTTTGGCCAAGGCCTGAGGAAGTATCACATGCGACATGCACCTTCATGCAAGAAGGTTACTCCGGGCTAAGGCAGCCTCCTGGACCACAAGCCTCAGGAAAAGCTGACAGATACGCAAGTCCAAACAGACTGATATGCAGGTACACACACACACACACACACACACACACACACACACACACACACACACACACACACACACACACACACACACACACACACACACTCTCTCCTCACATTCATACACATATATTCAAAGGTGAAGGCAGGCACCGGATCACATTCTCAGCAAGTCCCGTTTGCCAGCACACACACACATTGATTAATCCATATGGGCTAGCACAAACACAGCCGCTTCTAACAGCTGAGTGGTGAAATTGTAGGCTTCCACCCAAACAAAGCTTAGCAGATCCCAATCACTTTAATAGTTGCTGTTCAATAATAGCTGTCCCTCGCAGGACCACAGGAACTCCACACCATGTGCAAAATCCTGAACAATCATGTATAATCTCATCAAACATTAGACATTACACTCATGCCATCGAAAATATCTGAGCAGGAAATAATAAGATAATATAACACAGAAGTCTCTTCAACGACAATTGAAACATTTGGCATATCAAAAGACAGGCTTTCCATATAATGCAGGAAGCATTCCTAACTCCACAATGATAAAATAATCACATGAATCTTTGATGTCAAGTCATAAACATCCATCAACATGCTAAAAGAGGAAAAGGAAACTTATCTATACATCTTTTATATATCTACTATGCATACTGAATAGGACTTACATTGTGTATTTATTACAAAGATAATTCTGCTATGTTTACAGAAACTCCTTTTCCACTTGGTCAAAGTGTCCAATCAGTAGGTGGTGGTGTGGTGATTGACATCTGAGTGAGATGTGATCACAGATAGCCCTCCCTCTCTATTCCACCTGGAGCTGACCCAGTGCTCATGACTGACAGCTCTGCTCTTAATAATTCATCTGGCCCTGGGTGTCTGAAGGTCAGGAGATCATCTGCTTGGGCTTGGGCACTGAGGCGAGGTGGCACTGTCATCAAATATTTATTGACCTGCTGTACTCCCAATACACTCTCAAAATACACAATCTCTCTTCGCTAAACAGCACAGATTCGCACCCAGCAGCTTCAGCGGAGTAGCAACGGCGCTGATACTGTTTGACTGTGCTTAAGGGTTGCTGGTTGTGAAAGTGGAGTAGAAAGGAAGGTGGTTATGAGGGTGTGTGTGTGTGTGTAAACCTGCACAAATTAGACAAAAAGAAACACCCAAAATGCACCCCTGACTGCACTGTGCGTTGGTGCTCCTGAGCTAATTGCAGCCATTTAAATTATGTAATTTGCATACATTTGGCGCAAAATTGCCCCCTTTCTATACATATGAGCCTCACTGCAAAAACAGTCCAATTCATAAAGATCAGCTCTAACAGCCACACAGTTCCAGTGACATTATTAGCATCTTCAGAGAGTTGATGGTAACTGAAGCACATATGTGAGGGGTGTCCTCCACTTAAAATCATAACAGCATTTTTTATAGACTGAAGGCGTGCATTTACACACACACACACACACACACACACACACACACACACACACACACACACAACAGCACTGACAGACAGGATACGGTTGATCTCTGTTCATGTTTCCTTCCCTGACGTTTTGAGGAATGCTTCTGCACCTCGTCAGTCAAATTTCTTTTTTTTCCTTTTTCTCTTTGCCATTCTGCCTACTGTGTTCTTGACACAAAGGCAACATTTGACTTCGCCCGTCAGTGTTTAGTTTTTGTTGGGCTCAATTGCAAGTGTTTGAGATTATTTCTGCTCCATAGAAGTTTTTGGGAAGGTAGGAGGCAGATTCTTCCTATTCCCATTGTTGTTGTCCTTGCAGAAGTGTGATTATCCACAGCTTTAAAGGTCTCGAGAAAAACTGCATCATGGACAAAAATACTAGTAGTAGTAGTAGTAGTAGTAGTAGTAGTAGTAGTATTTTGACAAAAACTGGAACCTGACTTTGATGAAAACATCTTTCATGCAGTATACAGGACTAAAAACTTGAGCCGCATCATCTGCATTTAATATCTGTTATTGAGTATAACAAACGTCCAAAAGCTGTAGCCAATCATCTGACCCATTATAACCCAGAAAGTAATATTTCTGGTTCCAATTCAGAGCAAAGTGCTGTTCATATGAAATATTTTGTGAGCAGCAAGAACCTCCATATGTGGACATGTCTCAACCAGTCAAGCCCAGCAGCTGTAGAGACGCCAGCAGAACTGGTGACCTAATGCTAGCCCTGTTTCATCATGATCAATCCTGAAGGAACATACAGACACACACACATACACCTAAAATACACATGCCCTCTCTGAAGCCAAGGCATTATGCTACACTCACTCCTAGATTTCAGGCAGGTGCTGCTGTTGTTTGTTGGACGTTTGGCAGTACAGTCTTGGATTGCAGCATTTTGGTGCATCTGTCTCAGCTTGATACAAGCAATTACGTGTTCCTAGTGGTATGCTGCAGACCTAACACACAGGGCCTAACTGTTTCTCAATCTGAATGAGGAGTCTATGAATGTTTCATGCCTCTCAGAGAACTGTTTCCACATGACAGAATAGTTATCTAACTGCATTCAATATCTTTGTGTGTGTGTGCACTTGTGTAAGCATCTGCATAGTGTTATGTGAGTGCACATAGAGTGTGTGTGGTCGTTTCTGTGGTTATACCACATCATCTAGGTGTGAAGGAAAATAGTGTGTTTCCTCAAGGTTTCCGAGAATGAGCCACGCAGTAACATTTATAGGTGCTGCTGCTCATAAATCTGCATATCACACGTTAACAAACCAATCATGCAGTAGGTGAGTGAATATCTGTGTACTCATGTGTGAGTGTGGAGTCATTTTCTCCCTTTAGAGGCTGATGAGCGGCGCATTTTTGACTAGAGGCGTGCCCATCGGAGGTGGATGTTTCCACAATGACACAGTCGGTGTAGTGCAAGCAAGTGGAAGTGGGTTTGGAGGAAGAAAGAATTGGACAGGAGAAGAGAAGAGAAAGTATACAGTATGTTCGGTTCAGATGTTTTGGGTTCACAAACACAACAATAAACCTCTGGGGGCACACATCTGTATAACTTTAATAACTTTGATCAATTCTCTATTTTTTCGGCTAAGCACTGTCATCCCACACATTACCAACAGACAAAATAGCTCTGGTCACATCTTCTATTTAAATATTTGTGTTACAAATTAGTTCATTGAAGTTGTTAGGTTACCTTGCAATAAGCATGTGGCACACTGTGGTTTATTGTGTTGTCATTTTATATCCAGGCCAGATAATTTACATCTCTGTAACTATGTCACATTAATTTGTTAAAATTACCAAGCTGGTAATGTAATTGGTTTTCTATTAGGCACCCTGCTGCAGAAGCCACAATTACATTAATTGGCTTGATGAATACACTAGAAAATAAACAAGCAGCCGCATAAAAGGAATTTTAAAATACAGACATGTTTAACTGGTATATGCCATCTGCACAATCATTTTCGAGGCATACAAAAAGCCAAGTGCAGTAGTGCACAGTACTGTAAATTAGGATTTTACTAATAATGTGGTTTGCTTGTATATATGTCTACAAATATATTCAATGAATTGTTTAATTTCTGTTCTAACTTTTTTCAGATCTTAAAATCCTGAAATGGTTCCAAGACAGATACGCCTCATGCAGCTTTTGTCAGTCGCACAAAAATCTAACAAATTGCCGCTGCATTCAGATGTCCAAAGAACAAGCATGACAAACGACTGCACATTGTGCAAGGATATAGGGAAGATATGAGCAGTTGTGTTGGAGCTCAACGGATGGAGCCACAGGTGTTAAACAGCTAAGCGCTTTAGCTGCTCCGGGGCAAAAGATGTTATTGAACCAGGAAGGCTTCTCAAACTGCAGGGCAACTCAAAGCCCAGGGGTTAAAGGTCACTGTGAGCAGCGATGGAAGCCATTTGTTTTGTTGTCATGGCTCAACAGGTGAGCCCTGGGTGGGGGACCAGGCTTCTCAAAACATCTCACCCGGCAAGAAAAGAAACAGCACCACAGGCTCAATATCAGGAATGTCCACCACACACGGTCACTCACTCACCACACACGTCACAACAACCCGTGTTTACCCTTATTCCACCCCGTGTTCACACTACTCTGTTTGCTTTGTAGCTTTGTGAGGGGAGGCTGCCCTGAAAAAATGCTGAAGCAGAGAGAAGGACAAAAATGGAAAGAATAACCATGGCCACCATCGGTGCACAGCTTAGTGTTTGTTTTTCTTTAAATGTCACAGGGTTGAGATTTTTTTTTTTAGTTGAGGGAGACACCAGAGCTGCACCTGTGCTACAAGTGCCTCCGGACTGGAAGCTATCCTCCAGCTGGGTTGTTTTGTATAGGATCCAGCCTAATCATCACATTGAACATGTTGCTGCACACATTCCTCCTCCCTTTAGGCTATTGTACATATTGTGTGGCCAGTGAAGCATTTTCTATAGAAGCTGCATAGCTCATTTAAACAGCTTTTGGGTGACTTCCATATCTTCACAATGAGGCCTGATTGCTCATTGGCCCAAAGTCATTTAAAGCTTATTTTTAAATGATATCCTACATTTATGGGCAAATTATTTTGTGTGAATGGTTGTAGTGTCCAAGTAAAATGGGTCAAACTAAATATTTAAAAATATACTTACGAGTATTTGATCCGTTAATCCACATGACGCAAGCCTTTGGTGATCGTGCACCACCCCCACCCCTCCTCTGCACAGTTGCTAACCCGTCAAATCCAGGAGGTCACACACGGAGGATTAAAAAACATAACGCACTCTTCAGAAATGGTAATTATCTTGTAATTTTAACAAGATAAAATCTAGCAGTGACGTAAAACACATCACTCGAGCTGCTGCACGCAAATGTCGCCAGACTACGCTATTTTGTAAACACACCGATACTGACAAATACAGACAGAATTTTGTGGAGCTGATAGGCTTAATTAGATTTATATTAACTCATTTGTCAATGGCTTGAATGAAATGGACGTTCAGTAATTTAAAATAGTTTAAGTGTGTAGGTCTGTATTAACGGCGTTTTACTTCTGGGACTGTTCAGGTACTGCTGGAAATTTCGCTGGATGTCCCTTACATTCCTCTAAACTACGGTCGATTTATTGGTACTATGGTTAACTGCTCCTCAGATCTCTGCAGGCTAAATCCAGACAGCTAGCTAGACTATCTGTCCAATCTGAGTTTTCTGTTGCACGACTAAAATAACCTTTGAACATACACATGTTCTACCAAAAGATGTTCCTTCCCGAGGCTATTTTGCAGCAGCACTCTGGCCCGGCGCATAGCACCCCCCAAGACAATTGTGTTTGGTTTAAAGAAATGCCAATAAACCAGAACACGTTTTTCTCCCATCCTGGAATGCTGTGTGGACTAGTCAGACCTTCCTGTATTGACGTATTGTAGTTTCCCCCTTAAATCAAGGCTGAAGACCTTTATTTTGGATGTTGCCTTTCTTTAAATGGTTGTTCATTTCTTTAATGTTTAATTTCTTATTCTGCACTGTAACTTTTATTCTTGTGTTTTCATTTTTTTTACTGTTTGCCCTGAGTTCAGCGCGTTTTAGTGTTTTTTAGGTAATTCTTTTCAATTTAGGTTTAGCCTTTCAACCTCATTTCCAGAAGCAAAAGCAGCTGTTTTAAGTGAAAAAAAGATCAGATTAATCCATTGAACACTACCTGCCCACCAATCGAAAGACGGACAAAGTCAGCAGCTATCTTGTAAAAATAGTGGAGCATTTAACGTTTGGTTCTGGAGCTTTTAATCATATCACATGGTTGTCAAAGTGGTAGAGAAATCCTGAAAGTGTTTAGAATAATGGAAATTTCCATGCTAACTTTGTAAACATCATCTGCTGATGAAGACTGTGTGATTCTTTTGAAAGCTCCCGATCAAGCGAGAAAGTGGACCTACTACTACTTGAGTAAATGTTGAATGCCGGACTGTCATTTGTAATGGAGTATTTTTACATTGTACAATTGCTACTATTAATTAAATCAATTATTTAAATATACTTGTTCCACTACTGACTGCCAGCTGAAAATGTATATTAAAAGACGCCATATATGGATATGGTTAACTCAACATAGACTGCTCTTTCAGACAGCAGATCAGTCTACTAACAAGCATGAAGTTACGGGTCGGAGCAGAACACGACAGAGCATTAGGTGAATTATCAGAAGGGGCCGTGACTATTTCAAAGCTGTAAAAACAAGGCGGTACACATGAAAACATCTGTTGTGTGTGTGTGTGTGTGTGTGTAGTGTGAGAGAGCGCGAAAAATACAGCAATTTCAGACCAAGAAAAACGCGGAACGTCATCATCTCAATTTTCTAGCAGTCCTCAGGCTTAACAGCACATATGTAAGCGACACACACACACACACACACACACACACACACACGCACACACGTCCTAAGTCATCCCGTCTTGATGGGCTCTGCAATAGAGATAATTATGTTTAAATGCAGCCATTTAAAGATAAATGAGCAATAGTCAGTAATGATGGCTTATTTCCCATGTGTCTGTGCATCGCTCGGCAGCTGAGCCTTGTGAATGAACATCAGTGTTCTGAATGCACAGGACTACTTCAGAGCCTCAATTTATCTCACCTGCTACAACCATGTAATACCAAGCAGTTCAGAGGCTGTGTCCATCCCAACTGCTGTTAGAAAAATCTTAACTTAACAAAGAAAGATTAGTTATTTCATGTAAATAATGGGAAGCCAACTAAAAAAAAACAGTAAGGGTGCATCTTAGTTACTACAACAGTCTTCCTGGTCCTGACTCATTGGCCTGTAAACCAGATAGTGAGAGAAGCATGTTAAAGGAGGACTTAATGCTTTGCAGGCTGAGTGTTGTTGGGTGATTGAAAAAGCAAACGGAAAATAGTAGAGGGCTGAGCGATAGAGGACCTGTACAACATCCTGCATGCACACCAGAAACAGAGTGGGAGAAAATGGCTGCATGGAGCATCAGCCGCCTGCGTCAATGCATTCTTCTGATTTTGTTTGTCTTGGTTTTATCTCTTTTATTGTTTCCACAGAATATTTTTTTTCTTTTTCTTTTGTGTGGTTCCTTTTTTTCTATCTTCTTGCCATGCAGACAAACATACACACACTAAACAAGACTAGGGTGTGCAGGTGTGAAAGTTCTGAAAGCAACTTATCCCAGGTGCAGATCAAATGTTTCTGCTATGACAAACGCTGCATTGCATTTCCACATTCCGATTATTATTAACCCTGTTTTATTCTAACCATTTCAGAAGTCAGGCACTGAAGGGCAGATTTGAACACTTGATACATCTCTTGTTTATATCATATGACACAGAGACTTCAGAGATTCTGTGACAACGTTAAGCTTTCTGTAAAATCTGTTTAGCAAAAGAAAGAAAAGCAGTTACTTTTTTCAGGTCAGTAAGGTATAGGTGAAGCCTGTTCTCTCCAACTGTTGTTGGCAGAGGCCACACCTGATCGTAACTTTTTATTGCACTGGGCATGGTATTGAAAAGCAGACAAAATTAGCATTTGGTGAAATATGTGCACACTGCACAGAGCATGACGGGCAGCTTTTCTGTCTGCTGAGCCTGACCTGCATTTAAAAAGGAGCAGACCACACAGTGATTGATAATCGTCTAAAGAGGAAATAGATCGAAGAGATACACATGGCATAGACACACAGGCTCCCATTTGACAGTGTCTTCCAAATAAGCCCATAAAACTGTCACCACTTTTCATTATACCCTGTGGACTTATGATGACAAACTGGCACTATGAGGAATAACTTTCTCACAGTTTAACAACAAACAGTAAAACTTAAGTAATGTTTTTCATAAACTCACAGGTGAAGGAAACTATTGGCTAGTGGCTTAATGGACTCATTCCTGTCACATGTATTTTAAAATCAGCATCATCATTTTTAGCCAGACTTGATGTCTTGATGTCGATCCACCACTTTGGTACAGACTACCTCAACAAGTACTGGGGATTGCAGTGAAATCTTTTACAGACATTCACTATTATGACTATTGTGATCTCCTGACCTTGTATCTCTACATTTACTCAATGAATTAGCACAAACAATTGTGTAGACATTTTTGGTTCCCAGACCATGAATCCTATTGACTTTGGAGAGCCCCCAACCTTTCCTCTACCGCAACCACAAGGTTACCATTGGTGGTTTTGAGTGAAATACTATATCTAAAGTATTTAATGATTGATTGCCATGAAATTTAGTAGACATTAATGTCCCTCCTCAGAGGAATTTTAATAACATTTGTGATTCCTTAACCTTTCACCCAGGACTATCGGCTTTAGCTATAGGCCTACTCTGTTTTGAGTGCTAATTAGCAACTGTATCATGCAAACTTTCTAAACTAAGATGGTGAACATGTCTATATCAACGTTTCATTTACGGGATTGTTCCAGTGCCACCGTAGGTTCCGGATGTCCCTCACCTTTTGCTTTCTTTGTGTAGGCATTCTAAACGATTTATGTGAACTAGGGTTAACAGTTTCTTGGATCTCTGCGGGGTAAATCCAGACAGCTAGATTATCTGTCCAATCTGAATTTTCTCTTGCACGACTAAAACAACTTTACAACGTACACATGTTCCACCTAAACAAGTTCCCTCCCCAGGCTATTTTGCAGAGGTCTAAAACAAAAAGGTCTAAAGAAATGCCAATAAACCAGAGCCCATTTTTCTCCCATCCCAGAACGTTGTGTTGAGTAGCCAGACCTTCCTCCGCAGACCTGTGGAGATCTGGCAATGCGAGACTAATAAAGAGTAGACCTGCTAAAAATCAGCAAGCTAGCATTGTCATCGTGCACATGATGACATTCTAGCTCAAAGCACCTCACAGAGCTACTAGCATGGCTGTAGACTCTAAGACTTGTCTTTGTAATTTGGGCAAACAGATGCTTTGATAATCTGCACCAGCGGATGCCCAAAAGTTTTTTGCAGAGCCATTAAAAATCGAAGAGGATGAATGCAGCAGGGGAGGGTAGCCCCTAACCTTCTTCACACGTTTCTTCAACAGCTGACAGAGGCAGAGGGAAGAGAGGAAGTTAAACTGATGGAGAGGGGCTGGAGAAAACCCTACAGGAAACGGTGTCATTACTGCCATGGACTGTTCGTCTGCAGGCACGCACACACATGTTCACACCTGCAAATGGGTCAGTAACACGCAGACCAAATGTTCATTCTTATGCCTGCATGTATGCATTCATGCATGTTGACATATACATAATGGGCAGGGCATGTGGGGAAACACAATATAGCAAGTATGCTTGTCTTTCCAAACCTGGAAGACAGCTAAAGTAAAGATCAAGTACGTTCACTTTGGAATCATACTTTTAAACAATATTGCATGAACCACAAATAAATGTCCATTTTAATTAATTTTAACTATCTAATTGAAGCCAAAAATGACATTTTAAGTAGGGGAAGCCCTGTTCCTGGTCCAAGATGAAATCTGAGATGAGTGTGTTTAATCCAAGACAATCAATCTTCTCCCCTCAATGACTGCCAGACTTCAGTGTTTCGCGTTTCACCTCAGCCCCGAGTTTGATTTCCACTGCAAATTTCCTGTTATGGTCATGTTTTAATCAACCTTGGTGTGTTTGACTTGGAGGCCCCTCTCAGGTGTCAAGAAATGGATTATTCTGAGGATGCAGTCGGACTTCTCCCTGCATGAGTTAACTATCCAGCACTCTAAATGATTGAGTTGTTTTTGTTTTGTTTTTAACATTTTTACTGTTTATTATAACTTAACAAAACTTTAAAAGGCTTTTACAAATATATATCTTGCCCTACCAGAAATGGCAAGACACTTGATCAATGTTACGGTTCAATTAAAGTTGCCTATAAATCCATACCGCTCCCTCCACTAGGTACAGCAGACCATAATTGTGTACATCTTATTCCTGCATATTGCATGTGTTTACAGAGGGGAAAAGTTCTCACCAAAAGGGTGAAGCTGTGGTCTGAGGATGCTGTATAAGAACTGCAAGGCTGCCTGGACTGTATGGTGTGGGAGGAGTTCATTACATCATCTAGGGACCTGGATGAGCTCACAAATGTTGTCAGTTCCTGGATCTCATACTGTGAAGATACTGTAATTCCGGATAGAGAGGTAAAGATTTACCCTAACAGTAAGCAAACATCTTCAAAAACATGCTTTTAAACAGGACAATGTCACTGAACTAAACTCTATACAAAAAGAGATTAAACGGGAAATAAAAAAGGTGCAAACTGGGTTATAGAGATAAAGTAGAAAGACAACTGAGTAACAATAATTTGGGCTCAGCCTGGGACAGTGTCAAGAATATTGTTGGACTTAATGACAAAGCAAGGAAGAAGACATTTTTAGAAGGTTTTATGGCAGACTCTGCACTGGCACAGGAGTTTGACAAGTTTTATTCTAGGTTTGAGGTCCACGATTATAGTAAAGAAACGGGTAAATTAAGAGTCTATTTAACTGTGGTCTTTTTACTCCTTTTATTTCTGAACGCAATGTTGTGCAAGTCTTGTACTAGCCCTGGCCCCAACAACATTAGCAGCCGCATGCTGAAACACTGTGCGGATCAATTAGGCTTCATTTTTTATCATATTTTTAACCTGTCTTTGTGCCAACATAGAGTCCCAAACTTATGGAAACAGTCTACAATTATTCCCATAGCGAAAAGTAACCACCCAAAAATTCTGAATGACTATAGACCTGTGGCTCTAACTTCATTAGTTATGAAGTCCCTTGAAAAACTGATAACTGGGTAGGATTGAACACCTGGGTAGGATTAAACACCTCCTCAACCCCCTGCAGTTTGCATACAGAGCCAACAGGGGGGTGCAGGATGCTGCCATAACTCTGCTCAACCTCATATACAAGCATTTAGAGGGTAACAAAAATCATGTTAGATTGTTGTTTGTGGATTTCTCATCTGCCTTCAACACCATCCAGCCCCATTTATTGGTGCAGAAACTCATAGAAAATTTTGGGTTGGACTGCAATCTGGTGGGCTGGATTTTGGACTTTCTCACTAACAAGACACAGAGAGTGAGAGTAAATGGACATCTTTCTGGAATATCAGTGACATCAACTCCCATCAGCTCCCCTCAAGGCTGTGTTCTCTCTCCTCTTTTATATATTATGTACACTAATGACTGTCGCAGTGAACTGACCAATAACTACATTGTAAAGTTTGCTGATGATACAGTCATAGTAAGTTTAATGGACACCACTGAAACATCTCACGGCCCTGTACTACCCTATTTTTTAAACTGGTGCAAAGAAGCCTTTTTAGACATAAATGTTACAAAGACAAAGGACATGTGCATTGATTTTAGACGTCACCATCCAACTCCTGGAAAGACGATTATAGATGGAAAAGAGGTTGAAATTGTTGAATCATACAAGTATCTGGGAATCATCATTGATAACAAGTTGACCTTTGAACTAAACACAGTAAGAAAAGGCAGCAACGTCTCTTCTGTTTGAGAAAGCTAGCTAAGTTTCAAGTGGACAGATCCCTGATGACATTGTTTTATAAATCTTTTATTGAGTCTGTCTTTACCTTTTCATGTATTTGCTGGTATGCTTCTCTGAATTTAAAACGGAAAAACACCGGTAATTAAAGTTAGCAGCAAAATCATTGGGATTCAGCAGATGACACCAACTGATCTGTATAATAGACATGTGCTTAAAAGGCAGAATCCATCATGTCTGATAGTTCTCACCCCTGAATGCAGAATTTTTGTTCAGTCAGCCACCAGCGAAAACAAATAGGTATAAACTGTGTGCTTAACTCTGGAAAGAGTAGGTAACGTTGGTACATTGACTTAAACTTTTAATGTTGTGGTATTTATTTTCCCATTTGGTTTGATACTGTATTTTAATTGATGTTGTCGTCTTTGTTGTCAAGTACTGTGTGTCAATTTCTTGCTACTGCAGCAAAATGAATTGCCCCTCGGGGACAAATAAAGGTTTTGAACTTGAACTATCATTATTGTAAAAAAAAAAGTTTATATTATAGTGCATTTTAGACCTATTTTAGACCTTTGCTATCAGCCTAAACTTACAAAGAGACTCAAAAAAGAAAGGAGGATATAAAGCAAGAGACTGAGAGAGAGACAAATTGTGAGTGTCTGGTTGGAGTTAGACATGCGGAACTGTGGTGCATCTGCCTTGTCACGCTCCTGGCCTCAAACTGCCTGAGGTGCCCATTCTAAATAAGCACAACAAGTGTGTGTGTGTGTGTGTGTGTCTGTGTGCTTGGAATGGGGCAAGTTTGACACGTAGCAGCACCTTACCGGCACAACTAATCACCTTGTCATGTCTGGAGTGCAAAAGGTTAAACTGATCCTCAGCAGGAGTTAAGTCAAAATGGAAGAGATCCAGATCCAGTGTGAATGGCAATCCGGTATTACCAGCAGCTGTAAAGTATAAATGCAACCTGTTGAATGACTTCAGCGTTGAAATAAAGTGATGTTTGTAACATGGGTTTCAAATTTCCATATCTCATTATCAATGTGATTTCGATGCCTCTCATATTACACAAATCCAGACATCTGCCATGTGTTCATACAGCACACATTGAGCAACCTAAAACCACCAAGAAACTTCATATTCATGGGTGTTTTGTGGCTTTTTGTACCATGCACAGGGCTACCAGCCAGTAGAAGATTCCGTTTTGGAGTCTGGGATCTGGGAGACAGATCTTAGATGATGCTAAATTATCATATTTAATGGCATGGCACATTGGATATTTCAAACTTGTTCTACAGAGCATTGCAATTGTTTCAAGGTGCTAAGGAATCTTATAGCTATAGTAATGACAACAGCACTGTTGTTACAACCACATGAATCGGACTGGGTATCAAATTCAATACTTTTTAGGAACCAATCAAATTGCCTCTAAATTGATCAAGTATCAAAAGAAGGCCTCATCATTCAATTCCCAATTTCAAAACCTAATGAGTAAATCTCATTGGTGCCAGTGAGCCATGCAGCAGGAAGCTGCATTCTACCTAGATCTAACGTGATTGACTGTCTAATGTTACATGTCGTAGAGGCCCGCAGGAACAATTCTACGCTACACAGAGACAACTCATGCAGTAGGAGCTGAAAAAATAAATAAAAAGATTTTTGTTTTATAAAATTGGTTTTGAAAAAAGTATTGTTTAGGAAGCGGTATCAAAGTCACATATTGTTATCGGTACCGATCATTTTTTAACAATACCCAGCCCTACACATGACACAAGACTTCCACTTCCACCCCTCGTCCACACAGTTGCTGGTAACCAATGAGGACACGGAGGATTAAAAAAACATAATGGACTCTTCAAAAAAGGTAATTATTTTTGCTCAAGATCTGCATGCAAAAGTGCCGGACAAAACCACTTTCTTAACATAGCCATGTACAGAGAGAGTTGTGTGGAGCTGATAGTCTAAATGAGCTTTGCATCAACTCATTTGAAATGGCTTTAATGTAACTGACGTTACATTACAGTAATATTAAAACAGTCACCCTTCTAAGCTTTATTGTACTATTTTACAATGCATGGCTGATTCTTATTTTTGTTGTTTGGATGATAATTCTATGATTCAGTACCGTGTGCTATTCCATGCTCATACTTTCATACATTAGGTGTGTCTATGTATCTATAAGTGTGTGCATTCGTAAATATTTTGGCTCTACATGTGAAGGTCTTGATATGAGTTTAGTACACTGTGTTTGATTTCTTGAACTCCAGCATTCCTCCAGCACCAGCTCCAAAGGAATAAAGTGGAGGTGCATGCTAAAATGTTAGAAGTGTCCTTTGGGAGCTTTTCCAGCTGGACGCAGAACCCTGACAGTTTCTAGTTCAGCTTTCACTCCACTTTATCTCCAGTGCTTGCTCTTTGACGGGGGAGAAAATATTAGCAGAGGGAAATCTCACTTTCCCTTTCACTCATTCCTTGAGTCTCTTTTCCTCATATATGTGCCTTGTTTTTTTTAATGTGACCGTGTTTCAGGGAGGAAGAAGCAGAGATTACAGAGCTCAGTTGTTTGGCGAGAGGTCCCCTGCACTGTGAAGGAACTGGACGCACATCAGAGGCAGTAAACATCTGCTAGGTAGTTTAATTCTGGCTGAAACTCAGGAAAGCTCAAAAGGCCTTTTGTTATTGTCTACCAGTTTTCCAAAAAACTGATGCAAATAAATGGATATTTTAAATACACTATAAATAATTCTCTATCTCACTTACTCTACCATTTAATACATAGAGAATCCTGTCTGAAAAAATGCAATTTGTCATCCAACTTCTTTCTACCTTTAAAGAGTCCTGTAAGTTTGTTTTCAATTGAGGATAAATTACTAAGAAATACTAAACATCTAACAATAAAATCCTGTTTATTACATTCCATATTTGAATAAGTTTAAATAAACTCTATTCAATTGGTTTAAACAGTCAAGAGATTCTTCCCAGTTACATATGAGTAATGGCCCAAAGCCCCAAGGCTGAGTAGAAAATGGTAATAAATTTGTCTCTGCGGTTTTTGAATGTTTAATGCCCCATGGAACCCTGAATGTAAACGCTAAGTGTGTGATCTCTGATGAAAGAGATGACTGGGTTCGGGGGAAGAAGAGGACAAACACCAGGCAGCCGTGAGAGAGCAAACAAGCTAAACTGTTACTTTAATAGGTTTAGCTCACCGCCATCCCCTGCCTCCTCTACCACTCCACCAACCCCCTACAACCCCCATTGCCTCCTTCCCTCCCTTGTGCTCCCACACTCTCCCCTCATTCCCCTGTAGTATGCCCACTCACCCCACCACTAAAGCACATCCCCCGCTTTTCATTCACACCTGGCCAGGTGAGTAGACAGTTGAAGAGGCTTCACCAGTGCAAGGCTGCTGGCCCCGACAGCATCCGCCCCAGGGTCCTGAAGACCTGCGCCAGTCAGCTGTCTGGTGTTCTCCAGTATCTCTTCAACCTGAGCCTGAGCCTGCAGAAGGTGCCGCTGCTGTGGAAGATGTCCTGCCTTGTCCCGGTCCCCAAGAAGTCGACTCCATCTGGCCTGAAGGACTACCACCCAGTGGCTCTCACATCCACTGTGATGAAGGTGCTGGAGAGGCTGGTCTTGGCCTATCTTGGCGGCAGGGGAGTTCTTCTCTGGACCCTTTATAGTTTGCCTACTAGCCTCGTCTGGGAGTGGACAACGCTGTCATCTTCTGCAGCGAGCTCATTTGCACCTGGATGGCAGTGGCAGCACTGTGAGAATCACATTTTTTGATTTCTCCAGTGCAAGGCAATCCAGGCACTGCTACTAGGTGAGAATCTGCAGGTGATGGGTGTCAGTGCGTCCACAGTCTCCATTTTGTATTTCATTTATATTTATGTTCTGTGCTGTGTGACTGATATGTTGCTGCTGTAACACTATAATTTCTCATTTTGTTGGGATCAATAGCTATCTATCTATCTATCTATCTATCTATCTATCTATCTATCTATCTATCTATCTATCTATCTATCTATCTATCTATCTATCTATCTATCTATCTATCTATCTATCTATCTATCTATCTATCTATCTATCTATCTATCTATCTATCTATCTATCATAATTTTTACTTTGGAGGTGATTTAGAAATTGAGTCCCTGTGCTATCTCTGACACCGATTTGACATACTTTTAAACACATCCTGCATCCCCAACAGCCGAAAGGAGAAGGCAGACACACTGATTCAAACACACACATGCACACAGCCCTCAGCGCTGCTCTGTGGGTCTTAAGTGTGCATAACATGGCAGCCATTATCCTATTAGCAGCAGCAGAGGCCTAGGGGCAGGTGAGGGGGACAAAGGAACTGGCATAAAAAAGGAGGTACAGTCAACAGAAGGAGGTAAAGCAGCAGTCCATGTGTAGAGGGAAGGAGGCAGAAATTGGTGAGGGAGGAAAACAAGCTGACGTAAGCTTAGCAGCTGTGGCATTGCAATAATACTATTAAAATTGAGCATTCTAGAAGAACCAAGACAGATATTAATAAGGGATGGAGGTGTGGTAAGAAAAGAGATGCAAAGAAATGGCATGGTTTGACTTGGAGACACGGACATGATTCCAAAAATAGCACCCTTACCAGGATAAGCTCACAAAATTCTCCAAATAAATAGATAAAAGCACCAGGAGACCTGCTGCATGAATACCATTGGTACTGTATTAAGGCCTTTTTATGGTTGTGCGTCAAATCGACAGTGTTCCCCTGCAGACCCCTCTGCGTCTACGCCAAACCCTACACTGTAGCCTGCATGCACCTCTCGAAAAATGTAACTACACGTTGCAAAGTTAACTTTTCCTGCTACAGATTTCCCACCTTGGTCAGAAAACACAAGGGAAACACTTTATTTCTCTCACTAGAGTTGGTACTAGAGTCTGTCACTCTCTCACTTCTCCCTCACTCTATCACCCACTCACACACACACACACACACACACACACACATGCCAGCTCGACAAACATCATAAACATCAGGCCACTTACGTAGGCTACGGCGAAAGCTCTGCGTGGAGCCTCTGCACAACCACAAAAAGGCCTTTAGACATGCATTTCAAAGCTCTTTAAAGAACTTATTTTCTGTTTGAGCTTTAGCAATGGCCCTGAAAAGCTTGATTTGGCCAGCATCAGTAGATCCCAGCTCCAAAGTTAATCTCCCCTTTGAACTTCCCAAATAATTGACTTCTCCAAATGCTTCGTTATAACATGCTAATTTCCATTATGATTGATTAAACCAAGCTGCTCTTCTTCTCTGTCAAAGACCAACCCCAAGAGCTCTGTGCCCAGTGGGGGCATAACGATGAGCTTATACAAACACTATAGCCCTCCCTTTTTCTTCCTTCCTTCCTGCCCTCCCTAACTTCCATTCCTCACTTTCTCTCTCTGTATTCAGCTACCCTGTCCAGGCTCTTTTCACAAAGTCTCTATTGAAGCAAGGGAAAAAGGCTCAGCAGCAGCAGCTGGCCACTCTTTTCTCCAGGACAGGTATAGAGGGTCTGGCAGCTCTCTGCATGAGCGAGCCCCACTCTTCCAGCTCCATTCAGCTCTGCTTTTGCCTCCGCTATTCACCAAGGCCCTACTTTGTCAGGAGCAAGAGAGCGCAGAGAAAAAGAAGGGATCACCCTTTTCTCTCTTTGTACTCCACATAGCTATACAAGTGTCCCCAAAGCCTCTGCTAATGAGTTGGCCTCCGCAGAGTAGTGAGTTTAGAGAGAAGCAGGTTTGCGAAAGAGAATAGGTTTGATTATTATGGGTTCATTCTTCTCACAGATGGAACGTCAGGCGTGTGTTCATTCGCCAACTGGGTGGCTTTGCTTTTTAAGTGTTTTGTGTGCCTGCTTTAGAATATTTATAGGGAGAGCTTGCCAATTAAAGTTTTTTTATAGAATGTGCAAGTGCAAATGCAGTGAACTGTTTTATTGAATCAAAGACATTTGTGTGGTTCAGAAGAAAAAAACCTTTGTGTACAATTACTTCTAGAAAAAAACAACCTGTGTCTCTAAACCTTTCCTCCTTTCCCAGTGGCTGGTAAACACACACAGGCACGCACACATGCAATATATATATAATAATCAAAAGTACTCACTTCCTGTACTCAAGTAGAAGTACAGATACTAAAAAAATACTCTGGTAAAAGTAGAAGTACTGATTTAACTTCTTTACTCAAGTAAAAGTAACAAAGTACAGGCTTGGAAATGTACTTAAAGTATAAAAGTAAAAGTAGCCTTGCAAATGACAAAGCTACCTGGACCACACACGTTACTAAAGAGCACGCTGAGAAACTACAGTGGACATGGAGAAAAAGGCTCTTTGTATGCCATTGGCTACATTTTAAATGGCTGTCTGCCAATAGGCCTAAAACATACAGCTTATTTATTGCGACAGAGACCGGGACTCCAGGTTAATAAGATTCTGACTGAGTAGCAAGATATGAATTCAATTGTGATTCTGTGAGAAGTCTGTATATTACCATCCAATTAGATTAAATTTGGTATTAGACTTTATTAAAACTAAAAGGACTAGATTACGACTGTATTTAAAGCTGATTCTGGTTTCCAACTTCGCCCCAGGTGTGTCTGTTAAAAATGTCTCTCTTTTGATGCTTTATTACAATCAAGCAACCGGACAAACATGGGCATGGCTCTGCCATGGCTGTGTTTTTGTGTGGTAATAAAAGAAATAAATAACATTGTAAAGGCTGCATACACAATGCAAAGGGATCATATATGCTAGTAAATAAAAATAAACCCACTATTAATTCCATTATCTTAATGTAGTGTAGCCTAATTGTAGCATGTAAATAATGAACCTAAAATACAAACGTGAGCAAGGGCATTCAACAATCTCCATTATGAGTCAACTGCCAAGTGTAACCTAGGTAACAGGTGAAGAACACAAACAACAACATCACTAGTTAACTTTAAATTTGCCAATAAAACAACAGGCTTAAATGAAAACAACATACTGTAAGTTATACGACTTACAGTTCTCAAGGACTCACGCACACAATCTCAGCTGATTATCCTCCTGACGAGTAGTCTCTCTTTTTTCTCACTTTTATCTCTGTGTGGCGTGCGCGCCCGCTCGCTGTGTGAGGCGCGTGTCCGCGCTATTCTCCGACATGCCTGATAGACGACCTTTTGTTCAAAACTAAAGTAACGAGCCAGTTTTGTAAAATGTAAGGAGTGTAAAGTACCGATATTTGTGTGTAAAAGTAAAAAGTCGCCACAAAAATAAATAGTAAAGTAAAAATATCTGAAAAATCTACTTGAGAACAGTCACAAAGTATTTTAACTTTGTTACTTCCCATCTCTGATAATGATATGTATGTATTTATATACTGCAGCATCAGTTAACACATAATCTAATTGCCATTTCTCCACAGTTAGTAATGCACTTAAGATAAAGTAATGATGCTGAATGAATTGCTTGTAAACATATACAACACACACCAAGGAAGAGGCCATATGGTCCACCATGCAGTAAATGGGTATCCGGTTACTTCAAATAAATTGAATTTTCCACCTCTGGCCTGTGGTGCCGTTGAGTGTGTTTGAAGACCTGATTGAATTTAGACCGGCAGGCCAGTCTGATTTATCTGGCTAATTAAAGCACTCACTGGATGTCTAAACCCTGGACCCATGTGTAACCGACCATGAAATGTGACTGGTCAAAGGTCTAGTGATTTTATATTTCACGGGTAAATGAATGAATTTTAAGAGTTCAATGTGAAACAAAATTGCTTTTCTAATTTAAGCTTTTAGAGTAAAACATACATGGTTGAGTACAGAAATGGCACTGGGTTTTATAATTCTAGCAGTGATAATTATATTCAATACAACAATAAAATCTGTGTTTAGACACTCAAGAGAGGGCAAGAGGGCAAGACAAAGACAAAAGAGAGAATGAGATCCTTTCTTGGTACAAATGCATTCACACTAAAAACCAAGAAACAAAGAGTGCTGGCAGACAAAAAGATGTTTGGCTGCCGCAGCTGTGCAGCACAGAAGACTTTGAAAGAGTGAAACAAGCACATTCCTTGCCTAGCACTGAACAAAAACTGTTCCAGGCCATCACTTCTTTTATAAAATATTCTATTGACAAGGCTTATTAAAACAACCAAAGCCAAATAGACAATAGAGTCACCTTTCCCACCCTGCCTGTCAAAGGAGCTGTAAACCAACAAGCTACAGCTTCAAGTTTGTCTTTGCTGGGTGAGGATGTCAACAATATAGACACAAGTAAACACCTGTTGAAAGGACGTGGAAACTAACTGCCATATTGGCCCAACTTTCAACAATGCATACCTTCATTGAAGCTGACACTGTGGCTTGAAGTGTAAGCATAACAGACAGGGCAAGCGCTTCTTACCACACCTAGCTCGTGATGGAACAGGTTGGGGAGCTGGTATGGTTTGTCTCTAATCACTTGCTGTTAGGCCGCCAAGCTACAAGCCTTACCTGCTGACAGGAACTTGGCACAGCACAGCCTGATTCACTGTTCTCATTAGACAAGCATTGATGAGAAATGTAAATGTTAGCACACACTTTGAATATAGATTTAAAAAACTAATACAGTGAGGAGAAAAGGCAGAGCTGTGGTGTTTGGACACCTGCCGATTATGTTGCTGTGCTGAACACTAACAGCCAGTCCAAAGTTAGGCCTCATCATTTTGTTTTCACCAGCTGTTTAGTTCATAACCTGTGTTACATAACTGTTGACCTAGACACTATGAAATGTATTTAATTATACCCAATACAGTACAGTTACTCACTGAAAAGGTTTATTAGATTACTTTACCAATTGCTAAAGGTGCCTTTGACAACTCCAAATCCTACCAACACATGCATTATTTAGAAGAGGTAGAAATAGAAAGCAAGGCATTGTGGTTTAATGAGTAGTCAGTTTTGGAAGTATATAGTGACCATAAACAGCTATCTTAATATTAGCCCCCATGTATGCTTCCAACGCTCCAGAAGTCCCATCCTCACTGTGAAGCTGCGTGGTTAACACACCCTCCAACTCTGAACAGAATCAGGTGATTACTAAATGTAGGATTACCAGTGGGTAGTTTTAGCAAGCCACCCTGTGTCATGGTGATGGTTAGCATGCGTCATTTTCATCATGTATAAAATGGCCACCATGCTGCAGTAAATAATCGGTCATATAGAATGTTTTGGGAGTCATTGACAATCAACCTGTTCTGTTGTTTAGGTATAGCAAGCTCCCTATATGGTTGGTGACATAAGACAACAGAGCAGGCTAGCCTTCACCAGCCTTTTATTGTGGGTAACCCAAGGCATACAGGTTGTGCTGTGGCTGTTTTTCGTAGCAAAAAAGGCTTTGTGAAAAATAAATCACCTAGACTTACCAATCTATTCACTAGTACTACCTGTGCTGTGACACCAGGAGTTGCCTATCATACTGCATGTTGTCCTCTAATATTCTCTCTTTCTCTAGATCTGTCCTGTGCCCCCCAACCCCCCACTAACACCCCACTCCCTTGGAAGTCACGCATTACGCCAGTTAGCAGGCAGCCTGGTATCGACAGAAATGCCCAAACTATTTCTGTTTCCTATTAGCAAAGCATCTCCACGCTCCTGCAACACTCGTTAGCCATCCTGTCCCAGTATGATGAGTTGGCCGGGTTTCACGCCTCTCCATTTTATAGTTGATGAATAGCTGCAGCAGATGGTTTCTTATCTTTGAAGATTCCAGTAAGACGAGCGTGATGAATCGCTTCAGGTCTTACGCCTCCATTGGCCCTTTTACCATCCACATCACAGACACCATCACGTTACCACCTCATGCACCAAAAAAAGGTGAAATGTGAACAATATGTAGTTGACTCCAATAGTACACCTATAAACCCACTGCTTTAACGTTTCACATACCAGACCCAAACTTTTCAAACGTGTCAGCATTGACACTTCCTCTCCATTCCAGCTGTGTAAACGGCAATATGGTTGGTGTTAAAAAACATCTATACAAAAAAGACAAGGCTCGTCTGGTGCAGTCATTATCCTCTTTGCAATGCACTCTCATGACAGACCCAGGTCCACTCTTCTCATCAGTCACAACTTCACACAGCAGCACACAGGAGAATGGGTGCGAGGCGAGTATGAAGTGTTGACCAGTTATGGTAGCAAAAGCTGTTAATGCTTTCCTGACTATGTGAATTCCTCGTATGGGCTCTCTGTTTCTCAGATTATAAATCAAACCAACCTGGGGAGAAAAATCCCCTTTAGGATGGTGCCATGTGAAATGTCTGAGCCCTCAAGTAAAGAAATCAGTGTCTGAAAAGACTTTGCACACTTTCACTGCTCAGCACCATACATTTATGACAGATATAACAATACAGTGAATGAATACAGTGATAGAACAAAAATGTGCATCCTCAGTAACATAAAAACAATGACGGCACCCATTATGTATTATATGAAGATAAATATACTGTTATTTTCGCTGTGACAACACATGTAAATTAATATGAGTTATTATTGTTTAATGCGAAACACTAATGTGAAAAAGCAATTCTTTGCTATTTTTAATTACATCGGTGTGACGCTGTCAGATGAACTACACTAAAACATTTGCTATCAGTGAGAAGAAACCTTTCAAAACAAAATTTTATTCAAGTGTATCTGATTTTCCTGGAGGAAACCGGTTTATGTTAATTAGGCTATTCCAACAAAAACAGCAACAAACTTCATCCACAATATGCAAACATTTCTCATGAATCATGCTTTAACCCGAGCGTGGTGTATTGGTCAACATGTTAACCTGGTATTTGCCTGCTGCATTAGTAGTTATTTCTGTGCCAAGTCATCTAGAGCAGGTCATCTACAGAATAAATCACATTAAAAGACGTGTCAACAGTCCTCTCAAAATAGACCTCCAGAGTACCTGGTCCACATACCGTATCCGTCCAAGGAACATCAAAATGCAGGGTTGAGCATACTTGGGATAGCTGGAATTGTAGACCTCCTGTCACTTGTAAGCTTGTACTGAAGATATGTTCAGGACACAGAAGACCTGAAATAATATAGTGAAAATGAAACGAAAAGTCAATCTTATTATCAGGCGAGGAATCTTATACTATCCATAAAATTGGGAACGAGATGTTTATCTTAATGCTTGAATAATACTACAATATATCAATCAAACCATGCTCATTAAGAAATGTTATATGTATTTTACACATATTGTTAATTGCTATATGATGTAATGGTAAGTGCACATTTGAGTAATATATATTTGAACAAGGTACTTTGCTAAGAGGATATTCTTTTTAAAGACATTGCACAGCTTCAAACAATTCTCAAGTGCCAAACTAATAAGATTACAGACTAATATTTTAAAATTGGTTGTCCTCCATTACTCAGTTTTAATCACCAATGAAGTCATGTTTTAACAGGGTCTCATTTCTCAGATATTTCCCTTGCTTCTAAGAGCTGGAAGCGTCACCTGAAGGCTACTGAGCTCACTCACACATTCATGGTGCAATGTGAAACCTTTGCCTATTCACTAGGAAAGGAACGAGGAACTGTGCCGCTAGAACTGCCCGCAGTGCTGCAGGTGTGAATATCTGTGTCCTCGCTACTGTGATTAATAGCAACAAAATCTTGGACTTCTCCCAACACCAAGCGATCACAATGGCTCTGACAAAGTCTATCAATACCGTCTGTCAGTGCCAGGGGAAAAAGAGTATGCATGCGGCCAGTTGGCTGACAGGACCACTGATTTATCACAGATGTGCATTTCTGAGACAACGGGCGAACATGACTTCAACATTTGGGAAGAATTGTGTGCTATCATGTGGCCATTATAGGACATGCTCAAATGGTGAAAAGATCCGTCTAGATGCAAAAAACACAGAGGCATACATGGGTGCGCCTGCACACACACACGTATACACACCTAGTTAGCACACAATCATGAACACAGATGCTCAGACACACCTGTGCAAAACATCAAACTTTGCAAAATCACAGACATTGGCAAAAAGGAGTACTTGGATCCTGTAATTAAGTAAACTTGCATTGCCTAAATATAAAAATACAGTAACAGAAGTGAACTAAATACTTTACTCAAGTACTATACTTAAGTACAATTTAATACTCAAATTTGTCCATTATATGCCACATTGTTATGCCACATTTGCAGTTACTTTGCAGACTGAGATGATCAATACAAAACATGAGAATATAATAAATTATGATGTATGATATAAATGAAACTACCCAGAAATTACCTTGTAATTAAAAATTAGTCCCACATTTACCAGCTGCAACATTGGTGATTCTTACACATTAATGCATCACACACACACACACACACACACACACACACACACACACACACACACACACACACACACACACACACACACACACACACACACCTATTTCACCTAATTTATTTTACTAACAGTTGATTAGTGTGGCTAAAATAATGTATGTAGGCACACCTAACACTGCTTGCTCTCTCCTTCACATTTCCTTTGTTAATCGTACTTTCTCTCCAACTCTTTTATTTGATGTAAATCTTGGGTCTTACTAACAAACACTTTAAACTGAAATGTTACAGCATTCAAACCAATTATGTCATTATGGCTTGATATAATGCGATTACAGAGCTTGATCCCAGTGATTTGTCCCTTTAAGAAGCAGTGAGAGTGAGAGGAGGTGGTGCGGTTTCACACCCCGGAGTGGGAAACATAGGCGGGGCCAGAAACCGCTGACTGACAGCCGCTCAAAGGCTCTCCAACTCCGCGTTGCACGGATAACCCGTACTGACCAATGAGGTTAGTATTTGACCCGCCCATCAAATCGTAAGAGCCAATCGCGGCGAGCATTGGGAGGACCCTGGGATCGATGTTGTGCATCCAACGTGGGACTACGGGACGATCACCCAGAAAAAAAGGAAAAGTAAAGCAAGAAAGGAAAAAACTCATGATTGTGGTACACAGTCGAAAGGAGGGGGTACATTATTTTACTATTAATTGGATCGTCGAGATTTTGTGGCCACAGACTGCACTGTTGTGTTCTTCTGGAACGGACTGTGTGTATTTAAAAGTTGGATTTATTCGACTAACGTGAACGTTACAGCGGCGAAGTGCTGCTGTGCTGGTGAGATTTGGACGGTATGCAGCGCTCGGCTTGAGAGACCAACGCTGGAGTGTCCGGCACTATTGCTGTGGGTCTTAACTTATTTGCTAGTTACATCTTCAACTATGTAGTGGACATTTTAATACACCGCCAGAAGTCACCTTGCAACGGTTTTGCTAAGTTGCAAACATTTTGGCAGCTACTCCGTTGATCAACAGTTAATTTGAGAGCGATCCCAGGCGCACTGTGTTCTTTAACATTATGCGGTTGCATGGTTTCAAACATGTCACCAGACATCCTATCGAGAAATTAGTTGTTTTAGCCCTTTATGAACCCACTACTTCAACTTGAATTTAAGTTCAGGACGACATACAAGTTCGCTGTAACATCCTTTTGCTGGTTTATCTGTGACTCACCTTTGATTTTTAGCCCGCGTCGGACAACAGTGGAGAAAGTTGGACTGGGAACTTGTGTCCTACATGACTGTGACTGGGATGGAAAACGTCCTACTGCACCACAGTTGTTTATGATATCCTATGTAGTACAAGAAGACAATTCATGTGCTATAAAAGGCATTCAGTCTCTCCGAAGCTACATTAATATTCCAGTTTGTGGATACGAGAGAGCTCAGCGGCCGCGCTATTAATACTGGATACAAAATGGCGGCGTCCCTGGGACGTTTTGGATATCTTTCTTGTTGTGTTTTTTATTTGATTTTGTCGGGCGAACTATTTATCAGTTTTGGATTGAGTTCAGACGTGCCGTGTGCCCAGAACTGTACCTGCAACGGAGATTCAGTGGACTGTAGTAACCTGGAGCTGACAGCTACGCCTCTGGACCTTCCTGTCAGGACTGTTTCCTTGTAAGTAAAGCACTCAATTGTCCTAACCTATTTATTGACCAGCCCTTAACGGGCTAACTATGTTTGTGAAGAAAATTAAAGTGCGTAATAGCATCAAAATGGGTGTCAACGACATAATTAACTAGCCTTTTGGCAGTGGACCCCTATTGATACGGGTTTCTCTCAAAGTATCTCGTCTTGAGGAGATTTGAGTGTTTATGATTTCAGTTAGATAATTGGCTATCAAGTGCAACAAGGAGAGTGAGGCCAGCTTTCATGTTTATTACGTCTTAATAACAGCAACTTTGAGTACGTTTTACAGGTAAAATTAAACTGAAATAAACTTTTTAGTGGGGACACTCTGCTACCGTATTAAGGTCCCTGCACCCCTTTCTGGAAACTAATGGAACAACAAGCCACCTGCACTGTTTGCTCGTACATCACGTTGTAACGTGATTAGGGTTGTTTATGCACCGCATTTAAGTTTTCACATCATCTTTCACAGCAGGCGATATGGTTTCTTAATCGAGTTTGACTGTAGGCCAAATATATTATTCTACTTGTCTATGTCAACTTATTTGATGACACTTTTTTTTCAACGTAGACCATCAGGCTTGTATTCTCATACAGCCATGTTAGTGCTAGTAGACATAATGGTGTTATGTCTTGTGCTCACGGGGCGGGGCACATTGTTGTGAATAATAAAAATAGTAAAGAAGTTGAAGTAGTAATAATAATAGTGATAACAGAAAGTAATCATTTAATCTACACAGCTCTACCAAGAAGGACATCTCTCTCCATTCCCGTATTGTGTATTGTGTTTGAAAACAATTCTTGATGTGTCAGACTTTAATTGCCCCTTAAACACTTCTTTCAAAATTCTTAATATAATTTATTTTCATGTGAAGTTACTTTATCTTAAAATTAGATTGATTTACAGACATGTGTAAGGCCATCACTCATTGTTTTTTGCACTCAGTACATTTTGATATAATTCTTAGAATCTTCTTAGAAGATACTAGACGTGCATTTTAATGTGTAAAAATGTAGTATTCACGTTTCCAATGTTAGAATGAACAAACGGTCCCCTCAGGGTGAGTAAACAAATAGACCCAAACATATCATGACAAGTAAACCTCTTCTTTATTCAGTCAGATTTATGACAGGTATTACTACAATTCCCGTTTCTGTCTAGCCGTAGTTCACAAATTAACTTTCTTGTAAATTAAGCATTGATTCCTCATGATAAGGCTGACAACAGTTTAAATGCTGTGTGCCAGCTCATTTACGAAATGAGCCCATTTGGGATATTTGTTTTATAGGAAATCCTCCAATGTCTGGGAAACATCAGCAGTTATCAAGCTGAATGACACAATTTATTTACAGACAACACAACTCTGTCCTCCCAATTGACATTTTGGTTCTCTCCTCAATAAATTGTAACCAACGTGAACCCTAAGTAAATTATTAGTGACCACTGTGCATCATGTTACAAAATCTTCAGCATCTGTTTGTGTGTGCGTGTGGGTTGATGGGAATGTAGAGTTAAAGACCAAAGACTTCTCTGGCTCCCAGGTTCCAATGTTAGGCAGTTTATCTTCCCCTGGGAAGTAAGGAATGCAACTTTTAAAAAGTACTCTAAAAACATGAATAACGGCACTTGTGCCCGGGTAGCCTGCTTGCCCTGAAGCACCACTTAGCCAAGTTCAAGTGCAGACGCTGTTTATCATGCAAGTACGCAGGCACACACTGCTCCTCCTGTCCTTGTGGACAAAGGACAACTTCTTTGGGACAATTGTCCCATCTGAAACAGCTGCTCTTAACTTTTTTGGTCCTGTAAAGATAGGGTCCTGTGTGAGCCCTGTCTCGATCCGAGTCTATTTCTGTTATCTCGGCCAAACCTTATCGGTGAAGATTTAAGGACCCGCTATCTTGTTGTTTTCAAAGGGATTGCTTTATGACTTAATCTTTTAAAACACCTAAGTTGCATATTGCCACACTACTTGAGATAGTTGCATGATGTTGGCAGGTAACTCAAAGGGAACCAGCTCTGTTCCTCCGGGGTCTGTAAATGAGCCGGATTAGCAGATGATTACTGTAAACCAAAAGAGACAGGTATGGACAATTTCACTTGTGGCCCAGTGTGATCCTATTATAGGGTACCATACGCCAAGTCCTGTTCGCTTGAATGAATGAAATTACTTTTTGTGTTGTGGGTTGAAAGTTATTCTAGTTTCTGAGTGCTTCCTTTGCACAAGAATGTGTGTGCTGCCTGTGGGCGTATGTTATTCTCAGACGAAAGGGAACCTAGTATGAAATGACAAGTTGATGTAGCAAGAGTTACAGTGCAAGAATCATAGCTTTATCCTGTCAATAGAGCAGTTTCAGTTTGCACAATGCGGTGGACAAATTCTGTTTGTCCGTCTCTACCTTGAGACATCTGAGTCAAGCAAAATCAGTGTGAAATCGACTGTCTGTGTTATGCTTACCCCAGGGAGGGAGTAGCAGCACCAGCAGTGGTGATAGGGAGGACAGTATTGGTGTCTGTCAGTAAGCACAAGTGACCTAGGCCAACTTTCCTTCCTCTTTCTCTTCTACATAATGCCAATGTAAGGCTCAATAGAAAAAACTTAAACACCTGTAGGATTTGACTGGTAAACAAGCATCTAAAACACGTGTGACTGCAGTTGTTAATCAACAAGAAACTCCCCAATTAGTTGCATGCTTTGTACAAATACTTACAGGCTTTAACATTACTATGTTCTGCTTTGCTGTCCAAACAATTATGGCATTTCAAGGAGAAAAAAATAAATCCAGTTAAAAAATCAAAACAAATTGAGATTTCCCAGCCTTTTGTGTGGGCGAATGATTGCACTGTCATGTATTTACTGCAATTATCTTTAAACAGGCTCTTAAAGTGGGGATTACAGTAATTAACACAGTAGTAGTACCTCAGGACCTACATTCATACAGCAGAGAAATAGTTCTTAAGGAGAGTCCTCGTATCTCAGCATGTAGGAGCATTGCACAGCATTTAGGTTTTTTGTGCAGGTGGAAAATGATTTTGTTCACATATTCTGTGGACATCAGATATAAATATCAGAACAGAAAAGTACTTGGTACATCTATTACTTGAGACAGGTGTGCATGAGAGGGACGAGTAGGTCAAAAGTTGCAAAGTTATGCCTGCACACTGTCTAACTTGCAAAGATACATTGAATGTCCTATCTTTGCAAGTATGACTGTGTGCAGTAGCTTGCAGACATGGAAATATAAAATATTGAATGTTTTATTTAGAATAATCACAAGCTTTCTTTAAATGCTTTTGTAAAAGATGTATTTCTGTGACAGAGCCTACTTCACCTTCTCATATGCACATTTAACAAAAAAACAAACAAACATTTATAGTTTTAGCTTTGCAGCGTTAGCTTCTGATGCTCCCAGAAGTGACACTTCCCTCTCTGTTTTATTTTCACTTGGACACCTTGCTCTGAGGTAGCTCTGTTTTAGTCACTTTCAGAGCGCTCTGAGGAGTAATTCTGGGAACCCTGTGGAATATGTGTCCAGGGAGGTACAGTAGGTAGCTAGAGAGGGCTAGCAGTTTATCCATCAGTAGCATTTTGAGAAGTGGCTGTAAGGGAAGTAAAAAGCCCAAATGCTTTCCACTTGTCAAAATAGTCTACCTTCAGAACCCATTCATTTTAATAGTCCCCTGTGAGAACGTGGCCTTGATGAGAAAACAAGGAAACCAACATGTTGGCAGCAGGAGAGATGGTGAAGGATTTGTCTGGAAGATGTGTAATTGACTAGGTTAGATCTTGATTCACCCTGTTCATGATTTAATTTTGAAATAACTTTTTTCAAAATTGTTATTATAGTATTGCGATAATTTCCGTGGCAATACTGTATCGATACACAGACGCCAAGTATTTATTATTAAACATGTGTTGGTCAGTTTGTCTGCGTGACACTCCGATTTTGCAGCAATAAAACTGAAGAAAGATGAACAAACAGAGAAACGTATTGTTTTAGATAAAACAGATGTTGACAAAGTTTCCTTTTGGGGACATCATTTGAAATTGGGAACAATTTGTTGGAAAACTTGGAAAGTTGGGAAAAAGGTAATAAATTGCAATATATCACAGAATATTGCAATATGTTTAAAATCACATTGATATCGTATCTTGGCATGAGTATCGTGATGATATTGTATCGTGAGGCCTATGGTGATTCCCACCCCTACTTTTTTCTTCTGTGAGTTTTAATTGTAGACTGTATAAAATAGGTTTCAAAGCGCTCCCAAGAGCTGCAATGCAAAGCCTCTATGTTTACAGGCTTGTGGTGATACTCAATGTGCTATAGGTGCCAAAAAACTATGTTTGGTACTGGCAATTTGTTTTGTTTTGTCAAGGTTCATGTGTGCAATAAACATCACACATTGTGAGAAAAACAATTGTGGCAGAGAATCGGGATGTCAATTCTAAGCTAAAAAATCGTGATTCATATTTTTCCCCAAATCGTGCAGGCCTACTATAGTCTAGTAAGACCTTATTGCAATATGAATGAATCAGCAATGCATTGCAAGAAAATTGATCATAGTATCAATAATTTCTTATTATGTCAATGTACCACCCATGTGATTGACCATACAGGTTTCTAGGTTCTAGGGGTTAAACAGGTGATATAGCGGCTTTAAGCCTCTGCAGTCATTCATTTGTTTGTCAAACATATCATTTGCTGTTTTACATCAGTGCTTCTAACATTTAACCAACTGACCACCAGTCTCAGATGTTTGTCCATTGTTTGTGATTGATCAATAGCCTAATAACATTCAAAGCAAGTTTGCTCTCACACAGTCACATAGTCCCTCTTAGGAGTGGCGCCTTATCTTATTTGCAGGCAGGGTAATGTGTATAAAAAGCATTTTGCCCACAGTGCCACTGGCATAATGGGATTTACAAGTAAATAAAAGCATGAGCATTACTAATTTTGTTGGTGGAGATTACTGTGGTTGGCTAGAGATAAAGCAGATACACGGTGTCTGTTTGCCAGTGTCTTTCCATTTTCTTTCATGCAAGATTGTCCAATCTTTTTTGTTTTTTGTATTGTTATGCAAAGCTGCAGTTTTTTTGTTATGGGGTTTGTCTTTATTTTAAATTCATTAAAGTAGAGTCCTTGCATCACCAGCTTGCACCCACTATGGTGAAAAGCAAGAAGAAGGCTGATCTTGAATGGTTCACTTTGTAAACCAGCATTTCACAAGTGGTTTCCCAAGTTTCCCAATGTGCTGGCCATAATGCATGGTGTACACCAAACGTTCTTCCGCGACTCAACCCCGAGCTGTGGCCTTAAACCTCACAGTACAGCCTTATTGGTAAAAACAACCCCCAACACAAAATGGGTTTGTGTTGGTGGTTTCATGACAGGGGCTGGGAGCTCAGCTGGCTGCTTGTGGACTGGTCGGCAGAGGGGGGTGCTACAGATCACCTGGCCTGGGGAAATATGAGGGGAGGGGGGTAGACATTTTCCACCCACTGCATGGAACTGTTTTGTCAATGTCACGGTCTGCTGCTGCTGCCTTCGAGCTGGTTCCACTAGCTGGTGAAAGTCCTGTCAGTGGTCAAAAACCCCAACCACTGTCACACATGTTGCAACACACTGAGAAAACCCAAAGGAAATGAAATATTACAGGACTGTCTGCTTGAATGTCACATATGATCAGACACAACTCCATTATGTTTTTACACACTGTTTTACTTCTGATCTAACCTATTAATAATTTGCCACAGTAGGACTATGCTTGCCCTTGGTATAGTATTTATATCATGGCCATTTCTACTGTTGGTACACTTGAACTTGATAGAAGGATGTATGAACGCTAAACTGACTGCAGAAATACTTCTTCTGTTGCAAAACAGGTGAACATTTCAGCAGCTGGGGCAGAAACCCCTTGTGGTTTCTAGGGCATTTCTTGCTACACAGCCTTGTAATCTTGTGGTATTGGGAGTGATTATACCAAGTTTGTTTATTGTCAGGGTTTTCCTAGCCTTGTGACTCGAATGTCCTCTTGTGCCGATTTCAAACTCGAGCGCTTGAAAGGGTTTAGGATGATATTATTATTGGCACAGATTTTTATCAACTTTTCTTCACTTTTTCTTCCATTTGTCAGTGTGCTTGTTGTTAAACTGGAGAGTAGGGGTGGGAATCACCAGACGCCTCCCAATACAATATCATCACGATACTTATGCCATGATATGATATTGTTTTATTTTTCCGACTTCTAATTTTTCCCAATTTCAAATGATGTCGCCAAAAGGAAATTTTTTTATTATCTAAAAAGATACATTTATCTGTTCGTTCATATCACTTCAATTTCATTGCTGCAAAATGGGATTGTTAAGCAGGCAAACTGACCAACACATATATAATAAAAGATCGATACTTGGCGCCTGTGTATCGATACAGTATTGCCACTGAAAATATTGCGATACTATGCTGTATCGATTTTTCACCCCACCCCTACTGGATAGTAAAAGTACAGGGAGTTCTTATATGGCAGTTTAAAGCTAGCGGCAATCAAATCTTTTATTGTAAATGAGCCGCCAACTGATTGAGATGATTCATGCAAAACATTAGCTGTGAACAAATTAGGAAGGAACAGCTAAGGTTGAGCTCCTACTTGAGTAACAGCAGATAAAGTCTGACATTAACATGAAGATATGGAGTGAGCTCATGGCCTCGCACTGGCTTTAATGACAATCAAACAGCTGCTGCCACAAGTCATTCTACAGGAATCCAGTCAGCAGAATAGATGGCCCTTTTGTGAAGACACTTTAGGGCGCCAAGTTTTTTTTTCCACCTTTCCCTCTCCCCCAAAGTCGGTGTCTACAAAGTGGGCTTGATCGATGAATCATCTGTGGATTCTCTACATCTGGTAAGCATTTGGAAATCTGGAGAAGATGTTAGAAAAAAAAAAGCGTGACTTGGACAGAGAGGGAGAGGTACTGTGTGCAAGCTTCTCCCCAGAAAACAGGCAGCCCTTCGAAAAAAGAGTGGAGCTTTGAGTGCTAAGTTGGGCCAAACATTTTTTAGTCTCTGTACTTTTTGATACTGTAGAAAGGAAAGGAGCATCAGAGCGTCACTGTCCCACCCACATATTCACTTGTAGCCTACTTAGAGTCCACCATTGGACACGTATTTCACCGCTGGCAGGAGTATAATTATGGTTGAAGTTTGCTCTGCTAGTATAATAAACAATAAGAAGGGAACAAATTGACTAATGATCCAGTCTTTTTCTTTGCTTTGAAGTTGAGAACATAAGGTCAGCTGCCTGCACAGTACTGAAACAATAGCCCCACTAAAGAGACGTACAGTATTTATGTTATCCTTTTAGATTAATTAGGGACAATCATTTCCTTTTACTCATAATGAAGTAGTCTGGTGCCATTTGTAGCAAATTACATTGTTATTCCGCCTGAATGTGTGTGTGTGTGTGTGCGTGTGTGCGTGTGCACGCACAGTGTGGACAACATAAGTGTTACTGTGCTTCTCATCTGGAGTGTCCAGGTTGGCGTCGTTGGGCCCGGCCGTGGGGTCATGCAGTGCCTTGGGCTTGAGCAGACCCTTTTCCCAACCTTCTCTCTGTTTGTGCGGAGTGCCTCGCTCCTTCCACTGCATTAGCCCCAAACCAGCAGCGTGAAGACTGGCGGTGCACATGGCCCCAAGATGTGGCTCGCCTTCCTGCCTCGAAAAAACTTCAGAAACTGAGTCACACTCCTAGCGTCACTGATTTCAAAGGCTGGGGCAACTCCTTTGTTGAAGTGTGCAAGTGTGTGTGTGTGTGTGTGTGCATGTGTGTGTGTGTGTTGCAATGCATAAATGTGTAAGATCTAAGTTCTCTTCCCCCTCCCCAGATCTTGCACTTACTGGTGTTTTACTGAGATTTCAGCTCACATTTATCAGTTTTTTATTATTGCAAATCTTGTTCGTCAGCTTATGCTTTTAACCTTGTCAAAGTTGATAAGATATTGTTCTGCCGGTTTCCTTCCTTTGTTTGAATGGTGTGTGAAATGCTGGCCTGGAGTTGGTGTTGGCTTTGTGTACACTCTCACTGCAGTTGCCTGGCTATAAACTGGCCCTTAATGACAGGAAGAGTGCTGTGTGTGTATGTGTGTGTGTCTGGCCCTCTGACACTCAGGTTATTATTTGACTAGTTTTATGATGCTCTGAAATCGACCACATTAAAGGGCCTTTGTCTCCCAGCTAGTCTACAGAAGGCTCATCACTGACATCACTTCACACTTTCAAGGAGCAAAGTTCACACCGTTTTATCTATGGTAGAAATGGTAAAGATAATGATGATGTATCTATGTATGTGCAAATCCCTGCACCTTCACCATATCTCCTCTCTCCCACACTCAGACTGTGTGCTGACTTACAAGCATGGTGTCATATGCTATGACATCACTCCTGTACTCCCAGCTTTCCTTTACTCCCACAGCACCCATAACAGCTATTTTTTAAAGCTTTTTAATGAGTTTTATATGTCAGATCAGCTACATGGTCCAGCAATGACGGTCTGCTGCAGGCACTGAGCCCATTTTTCTTCCTCAGACAGTTTGCTGAGTCAGGCGGGCCTTTCATGAGTCGTCTATTGAATCTTTTTTTTCTTCAGGCAGGCTCAGATTAGAACTAATGATTCAGATTGCGTATCCTTCCAGTAGTTGGCTGATTGTCAGTTGATTGATTTTTGTTAAGCCTATAAAAAGATAAATGCCCTTCAAAAGTTACTAGGGTCGTGTGGCCGGGTTAGCTCAGTTGGTAGAGCAGGCGCACATATTTAGAGGTTTGACTCCGACCTGCGGCCCTTTGCTGCATCTCATTCCCCCCTCTCCCCCTTTCATTTCTTCATCTGTTCTATGGAAATAAAGGTGGTGGCTGGATGGGGTTGGAAGGTGGGAGTATAACTGCACCTATTTATTTCAGACCAGCCCTCTTTCCAGCAGCCTTCTTGTTTCCTTTCACTCCACTTCTGCTGACACAAAAGAGGTTATGGTGACCGTTGTGCTCAGTGATGGCCAGCACTTTGCTGGAACACAGTTGAAGTGTTGGCTAGTGCGGTTTAGAACAGACAGAAGGCTAAATGTTATTTCAGGGGGGCCTGTTTTTTATATTTGTGAATATTTGTAATATAAGCAGTTTTTACTTGAACATGATGACTTCTGAAGAACTTGTTCAGGAGTGTGCTGCCAGAATAGTCATAGAATGTTTCTTTGGTTAGGAAAGATTTTTTTTTTTTATTGACTTGATAAATTACTTGTAAAACAACTGTTAGTACAAGAGTAATACCATGATCGATAATTTTTGATTATTCTGTTTGTCCTTTTAGACGGTAATTAATCTAATTTAAGATTTTAAAATGAATGTACAAAATTCTCACATGGCTGCAGTGCACCAGTCAGAACAGCTCGTATCCAGTGAGAAAGTAAGTATTTGGCTCAACACGCATCCCCGAATTATCACACACTTAGTACCTGGCAAAGAGATCTTTTGATTTTGATCCTGCTGACTAATGTCAAACAGTCCTGCCCCTTTGTATAAACTAGTTGTACCATACAATGGAATGCTGTGTTTGAAGCATTTAGCCAAACTGCTTTGTTGGTGTTTGCCATGGCTAATCACAGTGACTGTTCCCATCTTAACTATATCCTTTTCCGGCTGGTTGGATCATAAACGTTGTTATGCCATCGCTGGTTTGTTCTCTACACCTACTGTAGAGCTTGACAAGTTGTTTGGAAGATTCTCATTCTTCTCAGTATGTGTGTTTCTGCTGATGTATGGCTCAACATCTTTCAAAGTCAAAAACTCTAATGACTTCAAGGCTTCTTCCAGAAACAGCATGATTGTAAGGTTACTTTCTGGAAAGCATTAACCACGCATAGCACTGGAGTGCCTCCCCCAAACCCTCCTCCCACAAGGGGGCGGGGGGTGTAGGAAGGGAAACCGGCATTATCACCAGCTTCATACAGTAGGTGTGAAAATGCTGTGATACTTATCTTATCTGATAGGCAAGAAAATATATCTGGCTGAGAATGAGAGGGAGAGAAAAAGGCTCAGTTGCGTAAACACCAGCGATGACTGAGAAAGAGGCACATGCTTCCATGCTCACACAAAGGACCAGTTTTGTTTGTTACTGTGGCCTTTAGCACCAGTACGGCAGGTCTGGCTCTCAGACGTGACTTGCTTTTTTCCCTTAGTCATCCCTTTGTTCTGTTTTGCCTATTTCCTCCAACTTTTAAAATGCTAAAAAAACAAGAAAGAAGCTATTTGAAGGTGATGTCCTGGATAAATCTTTATTTTCCCATAATGCAAGGTTCACTACTAGTAAAATATCTTGACTGGTTTTGTGCCAGAAGCAGGTTGAGAAAAACTGATTGTTCTTCCAGATGACAGCGCTCTCCCAAGTTAATCTTGTCTGAAGTGTGTGTGTGTGTGTGTGTGTGTGTGTGTGTCTGAAGTGTGTGTGTGTGTGTGTGTGTGTGTGTGTGTGTGTGTGTGTGTGTAAATATACGTGTCTCCAGGCAGAGGCGGTCCATAGGAAAGCTGTGATTTTTCACTTACAAGGTAATTGCCTCCTGTTGCAGGGGACGACAATTTTGTGATCTGGGCCGTGTTGGGAGGTGCCCCAGTAAATGATCATAACATAGACGCACATGCACACCTCCCTGTCAGGCCTCTGTCCGGAGGGCAGACACATGCTCTGCTATTATCTTGTCACACACACAAACAGGGCATGAGAAAGATTTGGGGAGGGAGACTGTCATTATCTGCAATCAAGCACAGAAGACAAGAAAGGGAAATCTGTTAAGTGAGACTGAGGTTGAGATTGATAGGCATAAATAGTATTAAATAGTGGAGGGAGTATGACGTTAGACAATCAGTCTTTGCTGTGGTGTTGACCCAGCCTCCTCCCATTTGCTTTCCTAATATCCATTCCTACTTTCTCTAAAATAAACAGCGTCTGCCACAGAGTTCAACCCCTAAACCCCCACAACGGTCTTTTAAGGCCAGCGGTGGGACAAGAGGGTGAGGAATGTGTTGCATCAGGTGAACGTGTCCCCAGTGTCTGGGAACAAGCAGCCATCTCTCGGCAGGCTTGTGAAACATTCCTGGGCTGTCTCTCACGTCTGGATGGAGGGATAGAGGGGCGGGAGGCAAGCGGCATGTAGCTGTGGGCTCTCTTTGTCTGGTCTGGCCTAACCCCACCACAAAAACACAAACGGCACTCTCACTGCAGCCTCCTCTCTGCCAACAGGCAGGCTGTATGCCAGCCAGGCAGAAGATGTGTGTGACAGCGATAGCACTTCTTTATGCGTGAAATAAAGTTCATATGGCGTCAAAAGCTCAATCCGAAATGCAGATGTGTTAGTTGCGCACACATAACCCCTCCTTCTCACTCACTCTCTGTCAGTGGTAACTCTATATCACTGGACAAATCACTCTGTAATAAGCCTCTGTAAAAGTCAAGTGCCTGCCAGCTATTAAATACACTGTTAGCCTAAAGTGCAAATTGACTGTTGCAGATGAATGGCCTGTGGGTTGTGTTTGGAAAGTGAGCCAGGAGAGTAAGACACACTCTGTATCGATAGTATTGATCTGGCCCTCCTTGAAGGCCAGCTGAATGGATGTACTGCAATGTTTTCAGGCATGCTTAATATGGACGGATGAGGCTGTTGAGAGAAATAATTGTTGTGATTGATCAAGATCGTTATTTGAACTACTAATAAAATGCCTTTGACAATAAAAGCTATGAAAAATATTGTTGCACTGCTGATAATTTGATTTTTAATTTTCCTCCTGATTCAAACTACTTTTCTTTTTCCAGGAATCTTGGCCACAACAAGTTGACTGACATCAATGTTGAAGCTTTTGAGAATCTTCCCAACTTGAAAGAGCTGTAAGTAATCACTGACAGAGTTGGGTTGATTTTTGGTTTTACCGGTGCAGGAGCTTAAACAAGTGTGATTTATGGCGAATTAAAAAGTAGACTCTGTCTGAACAGTACTGTTACCTTCAGTGTTATAAACTTAATCTAACTGGAAGCTTAGCTCACTAAAATTTTTAAGAAGCTTGTTGAAAATGTTTCCAGTGGCCCAACTCTACTGCCAGACTATCCTCACACATACACTTGATGCGATACATTTGTATTAATGACTAAATTCTGACTAACGTCCACGGTTGCCACTCTACTTCCTAGTAGCATCATCGTATGCGTTTCCTTGAACTAAGTCCAATTGAGAATAAAGTGGTGGTTTTCTATATTAAGCCTCCCCTCCACCACCCGATACGGTGGCCAACGCTGGCCTTGTAAATATTTTATATGGTGAGGAGAGGGCTTGGCTTTGTGTCACTCGGCACCAGTACACAAGACACATACACACACATGCACAAGCTAACTGTTGATACACACACTGGTGACATCTTTGGCAGGCAGGCCGGCCAGTCATACGCTCCTGGACATCTGTTTTACTCCCATGTTATTTTTGGTTTTTAAAGGATGACTTGCTGCCTGCTCTGCGGCAGACGTGACAAGTCGTGTTTGAAATCTTTTGATTTATATTAAGTTTGATTGACTTTAGCCTCATGTGATGTTGCATATGAAATAGCTCAGACGACACTGTGGCATCTCAGCTAGCATGTACATTTTGTATAGAAATGACAGGTTCACAACTTCACAAATATTGGATGTAGATTAATGTTGGTGCAGCCATTTTTAAACTTACATTGAAGATTTAAAATAAGAATTTAAATTTTTGGTTATTTTTACCAATAAGACTACTTAATGATTTTCCTGTGCTCCTAATTCTTTCAAGTGTCTACTACTTGGTTAAATGTCTCTGTTGAGTCCTCTAATATCATAATAACATATTCTTGTGCATGTCTTTATTTAGGGCACAGTTTTGTTTTGTAACCCACTACTATGTGTGTGTTTGCCACTTTCAGGCGGCTGGACCACAATGAGCTGACGTCCATACCAGATTTAGGACAGGCTGCTTCCAAGATTGTATCTCTCTACCTGTGAGTACTGCCCCATTCAATGCTTAACACAGTGCCAGAATTATCTGGCTCTCCATTAACTGTATTCTGAGGTCATTGGCTTCTTTAAATAGTATCCTGACATCTGTGGAGGATGCAAATGCCTTTGCATCTCAGAAGTAATACTGCATTTATGTGACTCTATTGCATCAAACTATATCAAAAGATCTCCACTTGAGCTCTTTTGGCGTAAATATGGAGCTCTGTCTGGAGAGATTAGTATGTGGTCAAGTAACTGACTAGTCTTGTTGGCTGGCCATGTGGTCCTGTCTACAGTGAGTCGTGCTGGCTGCTTGGGAGTGTCAGCTCGTATATAGTTCCAACTTGGTTGCTCCCAGTTGTGAAACTGTGCCTGTAGGGACTGCCTGCACAGGCATCCAACTGGAGATTTACTGCCCTATTTGGGTAGGGCGCGTGTGTATATCTCAGTAGTCCATCAACAGTCTCATTTTTACACTGTTAAGGGAAACTCATGGCAAGAGAAATGTAGTTTGGTAACTTTATTCATGTTGTCAGAAAAATGCAACCTCTGAGTACCCTGGAAACCCAGAGTTCACGCGAGAACAATTTGAATTTGCTCAGCGAGTTACTCTGGCATTGAGTAATGCTGCTCATTAACTATACCCTTGTAGTAAAGCTTCACCAATCACATCGGTGGATCTGATATAGGCGGGCCATAGGTGAGCTAAACAGATGACGACAGTTTAATCTACCAGTTAACGCCACTGGTAGCTAAGTGCATGGGGCTCTGGAAAATTCACCCTGTGTGTTGTTGGGATTGATCGTAGTGTTATCCAATTGTGTGCACTGAGATTTTCAAATGCACCCCTAGAGATGGGCGACTTTCATTACTCAATCCCAGACCCTTAATCATTCAGATTTGGGTTTGGATTTCCAGGCTAATTGAGAGAAATACACAGAAATGTATCATGTGAAATATTATGATTATGGCGGTGCACCTCTGCAGAATGAATATAGGGGAAACACTGTAGGTGATGTTCATAATACTTTTTGTTAAGTTGGAAGTTACATTTCAGGAAATAAACTAATAAAAAAGTACTGCTACTTAAATGGTTAAAACCATACTTACACCAGCCGGACCTCATTATTTGTTCGCTTTTATTTAAGTCTTCAGTGTTATCTCAGCAATTGTTTGTGTTACTATGATTCTCAAGAATATCTAAAGGTATGCAAGGCACACAAGACAAACAGTACAATGAAATGCTCATTACTAAGGTTACAGCAAAATAAGCCTAAAATAAAAAAATCAAAGACTAAAGCTGTTATGAAAGCTTATTACAATTCTTATCATCAAGATAAATGGCAATGCTTTATGGTTTCAGCTTCTATACACACACACACACACACACACACAATCGTGACAGCATTCCGCCCGTATCATCTGTTGGGTGGACTGTTGTTTTTCCAGCATGCCATAGTTTGTTCCCCTTGTGTGACGAGGGAACATTGTTATATCTCATTCAAGCTAAACAAGAAAGTCAAACCCCTAAGCTAGTCTAGTGCTAACCGTTAGCTTCACTCTGTGTATATGCTTTCACACCTTGCTAGCATTCCGGCTGACGGCCTGGTGGTAAACTATGCAGCTGTGGTTCCTGTAATAGTAGTCATGATCATATCATCTATAGTGCTGATATTTGTTTGAGTCACACCTCTCCCTGTGTGTCATCTGTCTGCTTCTCAGAATTGATCATGATGCACTAATGTGTTCAGAAAATTTCTGTAAGCTATAGACAGTTAGTAAGGGGGGTTTGAGGTTTGATTAAGCAACTCTGACATCTGTCTCTTTCCAAAAGTGTGAACTATTTTGTTATTAGGTTTTCTATCGGTCTAGATCTGTAGGGTTTAGCACAAGTTCAATTTTCTTGTCATACAAAACAGAAAGGAGCAAGTTCAGCTTTACTTAAACAAACTGTGCAGAGTCGCAGCCCCTGCAAATAATCGGGGTGTCTTTTTTTGGCCTGACTTGAAGCCTGTTGCTAGGGCAAGGCCTGTAGGCCTGATGGGAGTGGAGGCTGGAGGGAGGGTCAGAGCTTTACAAAGCCACACAGCTGAAGTGAAAGCCCGCTGAAGCACTTGCAGCTGCAGCTGTCCGTCACATGGCTAACAGTAAAATGGGTGACAGTGAGAAGGGGAGGGAGGAAGGGATGGGGGATGTGAATAGTGTCAGATCAGGGTGACATCACCACATGTTAAAAGAGGAATGGTCAAAGAGAAGTTGTGGAGAACGCAGTACAGAGAGGCAAAGCAAGGAAAAATGGAAGCAAGGGGTGAGCTCATGCTCATGGGTTATTCCCAAAAGCAACTTGCCAACTACCAAGCACTCTGGAATGTGAGAGTTTCTGTGTATCTGCCCTGTGTGTGGTAGAAGCAACAGTATAGACTGCAGGGCAGTGTTATTGTGCCACTGGTTGAGAATGAGAACGTCTGGAATGTCATCTGACTACAAGTTTATGTGAGACAAAGGTTTGGCATGCACACACACACACACACACACACACACAGAGCAAATGGACTGAGAATCTATCTTCAGCCCCTCATACAACAGTAAATTCTCAAAAAGGCTAAGAGCCCATTTAATGCAATAGGGCTGTTCGATTATGGAAAACATAATCAACAAGATTGGGGGATTATTTGCAATCAATTCTAAAAAGCCTCATATATCTTACAATTACATTCCAGGAGATATGTGAGTGATCTTTCTCTCACAGGAAGAGTCTCTGGATCAGAATAAAATCTTTTACTAGTGTAAGTTGGTTAAACTTTCCAGCTTTCACACATAACAATTCCAGATACATAACACAATGTCCATCTCACATCACATTTCCCTCACTATGACCACTACTACTGTCATTACTAAACAGTAACGTCCCCGTCAGTGGGATTATTTCCTAGCTAACCTACGCTATGGAAAAATCCAGCGCATAGACGATACCTTAGAATAACTACGTAAAACCGGTGATTAAACATCACTGCTTATTTTACTCACAGTTTAACAACAACACAAAATGCTGATGGAACATTACTATTTTTTTCTATTTAGTTTTGAGCAGTATGCATCCCCACTAACCTGGAACACGTTTTAAATAGTAAGCGAATACAGCGTGTTGAGGGAATACAATTTATCCTTCAGCGGGGAGGCAGAGGGACCGCAGGGTTAGCTAACGTTAGCTTCTTATCACATCTGTGGTACGATAAACAGTAAATTCATCAAAGTCAGTGCCCATAACGCTATTTTCCAAGCGACTGTAGCTTTCATTTTTCACACAATTTTCATGGTCAATCAGCCGTTGAGGCTTTCATCACTGTTTGTCACAGTGCCTGAGGAGCAAATGTTGTACTCGCAAAGTCATGATGACGTCTTGTCACTGTTCCAGGTGCTCACCCTCAAAGGGGAGAGAGAGCAGATGACTGTTCGCTTGATTTCAGGGGAGCAAACAGCTCTTCAGAGCCGTGTAGTTACGACTTCATGACATTTTTTTTTAAATACTTAAGGAGTGGCAACAATCGCTCGGAATGTATATAGCGGAAACACTGCGTAATATAATCGTTTTTTTCCCCAATTACTCTGTTTTTGTTATAGTTAGGAGACAACATTGTGATCAATATTAACATTCAATTACTTGCACTGCCCAAATATGAGGTTGCTACTGTCTGACTGCCTTGGAGTGTTTAGGTTTGCTGGTTGCTGAAGACGTTTGTGCTGTCTGATGTACAGTAACTGAAAAAGTGAATTGTATTTGTAGACACACTTTAAAGAGCTAATGTAAACATCACTTTTCCAGGATTTCTGGCATTCTAAATGGTCAATTAAATCCCAATTCCTGCGGTGTCTAGGTTCTTGGGAAAGTACAAATATTTATAGTATATTTTTGGTTTTAAGTAATGCCATTATCCTATTATACTACTCACTGGAAAGACTAAAGCAGCATGCCTGTAGTTATGCACAGTATTTATCATATTGGGAGGTGGAGAGAGCAATGGCTTGTAAGTACATTTCACATGTAAAGACATCTTATTGGATATGTGTTACAAACAAACCTTTTTTTAGTAATTATATTTAATATTACTTGAAGATTTTATGATAATTCAGCAACTGTCAACATTCGTGATGATTACGTTTTGCCAAGAGAATCCTCAGACAGTAATCGTTACCAGCAAAAGGCTATTTGGAGCTATCTGATTCGGACTCTTTGAAAGTTGCACTCACAAAGAAGTTGAAGACTTACTCCTTTGGGAGTTCAATATACAAAATTATAAATAGACTACTTCATTCAAGACTACTGTACTAGTCTTGAAATAAATAAAGAGTGTTTTCTTTCTCTTCTCTTAATCTCTTGCTTGGTAGAAAAAAGGTGACTTTTCTTTTACCTTTTTCCACTTCCTGCAGCTTTCATCTCCTTCCTTTTACTGGCATGTCTGGCAGTTGATAGCTGCCACTCTTATGGAATTCCTTAGGCATAGATAAACCTGACTGTATGGTGATAGTGCTGCAGTCACTTTCACTTTATTTAGATGTCTATCAACCAATTACAACAGATACGTACTGTACATCTTATCAAAAACATTGTTTAAATAAAAAAAAAGTCACCTGATCACGTAGAAACTCCTCAGGAACCAACCAAAGACCATATGCCAGGCTTTCACAGTCCCACAGTGCTGTTGTCGAGCCCTCTGGCATCCCACAGACTCCCAGAATTCCACAGCAGGACGGTAAAAAAAAGAAGCAACAAAATGTTTTAAAAACAGTGTCAAAGTGACAGCAGAGCAGCACAAACTTTCCCATTGTGCTCATCGGCTGCCCAGTCATCATCAAAGCGGTCCTTTAAAACAGCTTGGGATAGAAATCATATGGCCCGCTGGATGATCTGATTTTAAAATAATTCTCCTTTTGTCCCAACCGCCAGCTTCAAACGTAAGGGACGGGCCAAACAATCGCCCCCAGAGATGACACTGGAAACGCTAGAATGGGCTTGCTAGTGTAAACCGCTGATGCACTTTCCAATACATCAAAAGAAATGTCAAAATGAGCCAGGCTCATGATAATCAGATGGTCAATGGGGCAGGGTAATGAGATTTGGAATTAAGTGGAATCAAGGCGAAGGACATCAAAGGGAACAAGAGGGAACCAAGCTCCTCTTTATCAGAAATGTCACTGGCCTTATGATGACTTTTTATAAAAGCTACTATTGTGTGTATGTATGGACTTCAAACACTTAGAGCGTGGGGCTTTATCTGTCTTTTACATGCAGCTTGGCTCTTACTCTGGGGGGGGGGATTTCAGTGCTGGAAGGAGAACAGGGCGAGAGAACGAGTGAGAGAAGTCAACCTCTCCCACCAGTTTGAGACTGATCTGTTTTTCCCATCAAAGGTCACCAGCTGTTGACCCCACCTTACCCCTTCATTATCCCCCCTCCCTTTCTCCTAGCCCATTCTTTTACTCCCTCCTTTGCTCATGCTCACTGTAGCCACTGTCTGTCTGTTGCTCTGTCCCGTGTGTGTGTGTGTCCAAGAATGCTTGCATGGCTCGTCCTTAACTATTTCTACCACTGTTTATTCAGGTGGGCCACTGTGGTGTGACCCCTCCTCCTTTCAGACACCAATAAATGTGCGTGCGTGTGTGTGTGTGTGTGTGTGTGTGTGTGTGTGTGTGTGTGTGTGTGTGTGTGTGTGTGTGTGTGTGTCCATTGGCTGGATGAAGGCTAGAAAGGAAGCAGGAAGGAGGGACTGAATTTGTTTTGACAAGTTGGACTGGTGGGACTGGAAGCTGAGTCTTTTGTCATTTTTCCCCCCAAATTCTGTCAAACTCGCCGTAGGTCAAATGAATTGATCTTCCTACTTGGAATGCATGTCACTGAGTGACAAGGAGTAAATGTTGGACAAGTGATTAACTGCCCAACCTCTGAGAAGACTAGTGTTACAATACCTGCATAAATTACATGACTTAGGGTAATCCATGCAGTGCATCAGATTTGGGCAAAATGGATCCCAAGCTGGTCAGCTCCATGTTAGAAAATGAGGCTTAAACACCGGTCCTTGGAGTAAAAGACAGTTCAATTGCAATTGTAGCGTTGTTGCATTTTTCATTTGGTTTGGTTTGCGTTCACACTTTATCAAGCGCACCGTTGTAAACAAATGTCACACGATGGTGGCTGGTCTAACGGACAGAAAATCTGAGTGAAACTCGCAATACTATTGGTCAAAAATAATCGAGCAACACCAAATTTATAAAAAAAAAATTCTGTTTTTCTTTAGTGTCTCTAATATTTGAGAAGAAGGAAAACTATGAGCCGCTGACAAGACTGCGAGTGAAAGAAAGGGCGGCGCTGATGAGAGATAGATGATGATGTTTTGTCACACATTGCATCAACCTTAAATCATATATAACACTTTACTTCCTATATTTGGGTCAGATTGCATTCTCACCTAAACCGAACCAAACTCTGGTGCACTTGGAAGCGAACCGAGACCCCTGTTTTTAAGCAGGTTAGGGTTCAGTTAAAACAGACCAAACAGCTCAGGTGTGAAAGCAACCTAATTTACCTAAGACTTTAAAAACCTTGTGCTCCGTGGCCTTCCCTGTGCTTCACACGTGATTTCTAGGGCAATGACAGAGCAGTGCCTTTTACTTTCTCATTTGTTTTTCTTTCTCTTCTTCTCTGTTTGGAATTGTGTCCTGGTACCCAAAAAAACCCACCACAGATGTATAGGAGGACAGGAGACTCCTTAACAGGGCCAAAATAACAACCAAAAATGCATAGAGAAATAAATAAGAGCTTCTGGCTCTCCCCAGCCTAACTAGGTCTGACAAAACAGCTGGGGCATCTTGATGTAACACTTCCTTGTGTGGAGGTGCCTTTAAACATTGAACTAGAAAGGGTGATATGCTATTTCTCCTTTCTGGGTACAGGGGAATCAACGGCCATTTGTTTGTGTTCATAATTTGTTTTGTTGCATCTTTTGAAAATTGTTTAAGTTTTACTTACTTTACTTACTTTTCCTCTGTTATCTTCTCAGGAGTTCCCTCTCCTTTGTCCATTACACCACCCACGGAAATACTCCAAAATCCCCCTTCAAGTGCCTGTGGTTGATTGCCCCAGGCGCCATCTATCTAATAGATTTAGCGTCTAAGCTCTGCGGCGAAGCACAGGTGTCCTTGGAATTGTTTAAAGAAGGCCCGCCTCTGTTGGGGGAAAAAAAGTACACATGTTGTGGTGGATGAAGAGGCACTTTGTTCTGTGTGCTCTGCTCTCTTTGTGCATGAGAGTGGGTTGGAGTATCTTTTGTGGGTGATGAGAAAAGGACACTGAAGTTAAGAAGGATAATTTATTTCAAGAAGGTGATATGGGTAGCTCGTAGGGTTGAGATGTAGGTCTGTGAGTATCATTTATGTCTTTTTTATGTGTTTTTTTTTTTTTTTTCAGACATCATAATAAGATCCGCAGTATAGACGGCAGACGGACTAGAGAGCTGGCTTCTATGGAAACCCTGGACCTGAGCAATAATGGCATCACTGAGCTCCGAGGGCAATGCTTTCCCGCAGGCCTCCAAATCAGAGACCTGTAAGTACAATCTCTGAGTGCTTTGGTCCACAACACACCAATCTTTAAAAACAATAGGTACCTAAATAAATGTGCTGTTTCTGCATTCAGGTACCTGAGCAACAACAAGATCAGCGTGTTGGAGCTCGGCGCTCTGGACCATCTGGGTTCGACTCTACAGGTCCTGAGACTGAGCCGAAACCGCATCAGCCAGATCCCTGTGAGAGCCTTCCAGCTCCCGAGGCTCACCCAGCTGTGAGTACCACTGGATTTCATCCTTTTAACAACATAGCTAGTGTGCTGACAGGGTTGTGTTTTGATTTGTCAGAACCGTTTGACTTGCAAAAACAATATGTTTTTGACCTTGTTGTTTTGGCTGAAAATGAATCGGACATTACAAGAACAAAAAGAAAAATTTTAAGTGAGGAGGAATTGTGTGTTCATCGAGCTCTGTGTGTTTAACATTTGGAACGCTATTAGTGTGAGCTATACCTCTAGGGGCGGATAAGGTCTGACTAGGTAAACACCGGAGCCCTATTATCAGTGATTTATTGTCTTCATCCATATCCCCAAAGTGGTTCGTTCATTCCCCACAGCGTGCTCCATTATCTTCCAACTGCCTTCCTAACATCTTAACAGTGAAGTCGACCTATTTGTAGCTCAACGCCTCCATCCTGAAAAACGAAGAGACTTGCCTAATGGAAGTCTTTCCCCACTGTGACACTGTATTTACACATGCTAGTGGAGATGCACATTAGACACAAAATAACCTGTGTGGATGTTTATCTTTACCATTCAAGCCTTCTCTCTCTACACACACACACACACACACACACACACACACACACACACACACACACACACACCAAATCCACAGATTTACTGTTACATGCAGAGATGTCTCAGGCCACATAAAAAGCACTGGGGTGTGTAACATCTTATACCTCCCTTTAGTATCACTGTAATTTCATAGGGTCACAACTTGACCCTTGTTTGCAAGCTAAAGCCTGTGGGTAAACTGTGCTGGCATCATGCCACAGGTGAAAAGGACACCACTAAGGAATGCCTGTTAAGCTGGGGGTTTGTTAACTACAAAATACTCTAACTGAAGCGTGCAGGCTACAGGATTCGTTGGTTTTGACTTCACTGTGATGGATGCTAATAGAATGAGGGCAAAACATTCCTCAGTCAAAAGGGGGGGAAAGGTAGATTACCTGCTTTGAAATGTGGGGAATATTTTTGACAGAATTTACAAAGTATGATTAAGTGCCTCACTGGTTTCCTCCCATGATCAGTCACTACATTTGTTTTGTTTGTCTGTCCACACTGTAGTGAGTTGAACAGGAACCGTATTCGTCAGGTGGAGGGTCTGACCTTCCAGGGTCTGTCCAGCCTGGAGGTACTCAAGCTTCAAAGAAACAACATCAACAAACTGACTGACGGGGCCTTCTGGGATCTGGCCAAGATGAAAGTCCTGTATGTAAAAAAAACAGTATCATTATGTGACTGATTTGTTTTTTACTCAAAATACTCCACATCAGAATCATAAAACATATATCTGTTTAGTATCTGAAACTTACCATCTGATTTATAGAGTTTAGGTGCAGCACATAGCTTAAAACAAGCACCACCTGATAGGATAATCCTATTTGCACCAGTTACTGCAATACTCACCAACCAAACCTTATAAGAATAAGATATTTTTGTACTTACTATCACAACCATCACACCTTTTCCCATTGACATGCAACGTTGTACGTATTACTTCAATTACATGCAAAATAACACAGTAATGGCCACAAACTGCAGTGCAGTTTTTCAGGGCATTGCAGGGCACAACAATTACCACCAAACACTTGAGACATCCACTTGCTTGTCTATCATTGTGTCAAGATCTTCCAAGAATTCTTACTTCCTAATTATACTGATTTTGCTTTTTTGTCACATGCAGTCACCTGGACTCCAACAGCCTGACAGAGGTAAACAGTGGCTCCCTGTACGGCCTTACATCACTTCAGCAGTTATTCCTTAGTAACAACTGTATAGCCCGCATCAACCCTGATGGATGGAAGTTCTGCCAGAAGCTGAGGGAACTGTGAGTACAAGCATTTAAGTTAACCTGAGCACTCACACTCTTGTGCCATATGTCCTCTTGCAAAAACCTTCAGTAGGCAATGGTAAGAGTTTCTAAACCTGGAATTATGACTGTAGTTGAAGAGCGTTGGAGTCAACAAAGAACATAAGTTCAGCATAGTTCAATTAAAAAAGAAAAATTGCCTAAGAATTCAACACTCCCCACCCCCAACCATATCATCCATCTCCCTTCCTTAGGGTTAAATGATGATGTGCTTTAACACTCAATACTCTATTCTCAGAATAAGCCTGTTAATCCTATAATAAGAGTCGGGCTCAGCAGCACTCAAGCCCTTCAACAACAGTTTTTGTACTCAGTTCTGAAGCGCAGGGGGTTTGGCAAACTCACGTGTAATCCTCTACCAGTTGTGTTGTGGTAATTACACTGAAGGATCGCCTTCATGGCGTTTGACTACCGAATGAGGAGTCATTATCTGAGAGTCTTTCCTGTTCTGCTAACATGACTTTGTATTGCTGCTGTAAAGTGCTTTGCTCAGCTGAGGCGTTGCTAACTGCGAGGTAGCCTGGGGGATCTGTGGCGCCTATGTTTGTTTATGTGTAACAGTCAGATGGGATAAAGAGGTAGATGGCGTTCATGTTAGTTTGCTCTGTTTATGTCAATGACAGATTGCTCCCAGCGCCATCCCTGTATCATCCTCCAGATGCTGCACCGGTTAGCGGTTATATGATTTTTATTATCGAGAATTATGATAACCCCCACGACTGATAGAAGAGAGTGACTCATCTTTATGAAGAGCCTGTTATTGCATTCCCAATAGGCCAGGCTGTGCTGGTCCTCAGGGAGAATCTCTGTACACATGACTGGTCAAGCAATCCTCAGGCCTAGCTACAGACAGGCAGCAAGAGAAATGAATTGGGCAATACTGCCTTTAAGTACTGTATGAAAGATACCATTATGGGATTCATTGTTGTTTATAATCGGGATTTATCAAGATGTATTACATGCATACATTTTGAAAGATGTTTTGAGGCTTCATCGTCACATTTCATTGTTTTCCACCTAAATCAACTTATACCAAAATATTCTGCAAGTCTCGTTTCTTGCAGTATTTTTCTCCAAATTCCTAAAACAAGTCTGGAGATCCATGTACTGTTCTAATCCAATTTGGATTTCCTCCAGCCTTGTAAGAAAAAACGGGGATTTGATGGCTAGATATGAAAATAAGTTACATTTTGAGGGCTGCAGCACACATGAGTGACAATATATTCCCCTGGGGTTTACCGCATGCTCAAGTAGGCTTATAAATGGAGGTTGTAGACATGTAAAGTTCCAACCAAGAATTTCTCTTCTTCCCTGTCGAATGGTTATGACCTCAGTTGATCTCTAAGGTCTGCTAAGCCCATTCTCTCTTAACATCTTGTGGGAAGGAAAAAGGCAAAATGGAAAAAGACATCACAGACGGGCAAATAGACATTGAATCAGCCATGAAATTTAAGTATAATGATGTCGCGAGCGGCCTCAGCATTCTGCCAACCTGTCATCTCCTTCCAGACCTCACACAGAACATTTCTCTCTCTTTCCCCCTTTTTTCCCTCTCTTTCTCTCTGTCTCTGTGTCTGCCTCTGTCCTCTTTTCTGTCTGTCTTGCACTGTTTCTCTCCAGGAATCTGTCGTACAACAACTTGACTCGTCTGGATGAAGGCAGTCTGGCTGTGCTAGGGGATCTCCACACCCTCCGTCTGGCCCACAACTCCATCAGCCATATCACAGAGGGAGCCTTCAGAGGCCTCAAGGCCGTACGCATCCTGTGAGTACAGCACCCCCGCCTCAAACCGCCATTACCAAGCCCCCCAGAAACCCACTCATTATGGTTTTGCCACTGCTGACCATAAGGCTAGGATGTGCCATTTGGGAGCAGTGAAAGCTGAGATGTTTAATATTGGTTTTGCCTCTGTGATATTTGATATTTTGGCTTACGTAGTCCCTTCATTTGACTTCCAAAAGCAGGAGTTCTTTACTTTTCAAGACAGGTTTGCTGTCATTTGCAGTCATTAGTTGTTTTTACTTTAACGAGGCAATCATGCATCACTGTTGTCGTGGTTTCTATGGCAACTCCTTATTTTTCTTTTCCCCCCTTTGTCTGGTTTTGTTTTGGATTTTAGTTTTCTCTTGAACACTGGCTCCCAACAAACTTGGATCTGAAAGTGTTCTGGGTTGCCCCCCTCCCTTGAGATCCTTCCCCGCTTTTAGAATCCATGAATAAAGACAGGTTTCTTTTCCCGCTGATCCACCTTTTGCACAAAAAGCCCAAACAGGCCAAATGAAAGAAAAGAAGGGAATGAAAGGGAGAAAGTCAGGGGATAAATCCAGGAGAAAGACTTGGGGGTCTTGGTTTCTAAGCAAGGTCCTCTTGGCTGTGCCTCTTCCCAGTAAGAGAGCCAGAGAGGAGAGTTGTGCCAGAGCTCGCTAGACAAGCTCTCTCTCACAGCGGGGGACAAGCCAAGGCACATAAGGCCTCTCTGCTGGCACACTGGTTACTAGATAACAAGCTACAGAGGGAAACAGAGGGTGGGATAGGGAGCTGAGCTTGTGGCTGCCATAGCTTAGCCCCTTTCTCATGTTTGTTTTTCTTTCTTGTCTTTAATTGCATTGTTTGTTTTGGCTTTACCCCTTTAAAGTATACTTGTTACGCATTTCCTCCCCTCTGCTATCCTAAGTGTGTTCTGTCATCTCCTCCTGTTATCCCCCAATACACACACTATCTCTGTCTTGACTTTTGCATGATCTTTTCTCCCCTCTTCTATCACCCCTGCACTCTGTGTCTTTGAGGCAGGCCTAATCTAATCAGTGGAGGGGAGGACAGGCATAGGCTGGGCCCTGAAAAGGAGCCGGGGGAGCTTTAATTGGGCCTGCGCTGCTGGCCGTGCTGGCATGGGGCTGGAGCCTGCATTGGGGTGTGAAAGCTCCAAACAAGCCAGCCTGCCCTCTAATTCTGCAACGGGGGTCGCTGGCTCATTGGGGCCCCCTTCTCCATGCCCAGTGTCCCTGCTCTACAGCCCCCACCACTGGCCTTGCTTTAACAAGGCAACGGCCATTCACATCCAGCCAGCCAGAAAGAGTAGGAAATTGGCAGCCCCTGTACAGTCTAACTAAGACAGCGGCTAATGGAGACTGAAAAGAACCAGAGGGGGATAAGAGATGCTTGAAAAGCAAAGGGAGGAGGAGTGGGGGCTATTGTGGAGATGTTGGAGGGTGTGGCTGACCATCAACCTCAAAGGCCTTTCTCAAGTTTGAAAGAAAGTCTTAACGGTTCAGAGGAGTCTGTCCTTTGACTCGGTTGTTTTTCTTTTCGATAACCATGCAGAAGGATGGAGTGGTGGCTCCTCTGCAGCAATGACTTCACCTATAGAGGTAGTTCTTTAGACCTTGCGAATGAAGTGCATTCAACTAATGTTTGGAAACCCCCAAACACTCTAAAAGAAGCCCTTTTCTCTTTTCTGTCTTTTCATTTGATCTATTTCGTCTTTGCCCTGCCATGGTTTTATACTCATATAAAGACTCTTGGCTTGAGTTTTGGCTGTGCCATACCTGCCGCCATCGGACAAACGGACCCAACTGTTCAGCCTCTCACAAGGCATTGTGTTCCCGCCAATCTTTCAATGCCGTCATGAATTATACATGCATTTCCCTACGCTGATTTGTGCCACCGCATATGCACACCACACACCACCGCACATGCACACACACTCACATGCCCACTCCTTCTCCACCCCTCTAGGGAAAGAATGCGCTTGGTTGGCAGAGCAGAGCGGCGGAGGGGCTCTTAAGGCCAGGTGCATAGGGGGGAGGATGATGTGGGGGGGAGGGAGTGAGGGCGAAAGGATAACCCGTGACTTCCAGACCAGCCTTTGCCAGGGCTGTGAAACTCTTCAGACCCTGTCCCTGTTCTCTCCTTCCTTCCCTCCCTCCTTCCATCTTTCTTATCCCCCTCTTTTCTCTCATTCTCCACAGGGAGCTGGACCATAATGACATCTCTGGCACAATAGAGGACACCAACGGGGCCTTCTCTGGATTGGACAGCCTCAACAAGCTGTGAGTGTCTCCCCTCGTTCTTTCTTTTATTTCAAACCCCCCCCCCCGCCCTTTTGCTATTAACCCATTCTTTCCATCCCTCTGTACTGCTCTGCCACTGATTCTTGGATTCTCTCTGCTGTCCTTCAAAAACAGACACAGAAGTGAGCTGTCTCATTTTTCTCACATCCAAAAGTTTCCCCCCAAATACTGACTAACCCTTCATTGCCAGCTAAGTTTAATTTGATCAATTTAAAGCTGCAGAGTTTGAGTTATGTCTCCTCATGACCCCACACTTCACTTGGTAGGGAAGTGCTCGCACTGAGCGATGACTTACAAGGATGCTCTTCCTTTTTTACAAGGCTTGTTAATGAAACACTGAAGGCATTTTTTACGCTCTGTGGAAGGTCAGTACAGTTTCTATCCAGTCCAATCTGGCTTTCATCACATGATTTCATTTTTTCACTGTAGCTTTATGGCCAAACTGGGTTCTCTTCGCTGCTAAGGGTTCAAGAAGCAGACAGTTAATCAAGTTTTTTTTCTTCACAATTACTCATTGATGTTTTCGTCAAAGCAGCTATTAAAAAGTTCAATGTCAAGAGTTGGCAAGTTGAGAAATCACAGTAGACGAAGAGTTTTTGGCATTGAGCGGCAATCATCAACCTGCAGGATGAAAAGATGATGTCCAGCCAAGATGGTTCCCAGTGTGAGCCCCGCTGAAAGAGAAAGAAAGGGAGAAAGGGCTTTTCTTTGAGCTGGCAGGGTTTCGCTCCCCAATAGGCTTATTCCTTTTTCTCCTCCATGCCTCCGCTCCTCTCGTCCCCTCCTACCCAGTCCCTGTTGTTAGGAACTTAGAGAGGGTAAAATTGAGGGCTGCATTCAGTCATCAACATCAAACGCCTCACACGCCTTGCCCTCTGACCCGGCCCCTTTTGTCACGGCGTTGGCGGAAGCGGCCCGCTGCATCCCAACTCTGGCAAAGCGAGCCATGGGAAAAAGAGATTCAGAAAAGAGAAAAAACGGGTGAGACATCAAAGTGTTCACCACATACACTGGGTTTCCTTAAAGCAGCTTGTGAATGCCGCCACATGGGAGGGAAGTGGTCTAAGCCCAAAAAAAAATTATAAGTAGGCATTTTATTCTGCTTTTATTTGTTTTGAGGGCCAAATCCAAATCCTTTAGAAGAAAAGTTGCAAAGTAGCGCTCTTATCATCCCTGTGATGAGGCAGCCGTTTGTGTGTACATGTGGATGAGTTTGAACACCGAGGTCTTCATTGTGAACCAGCCAGCCGTGTCTCCTCTTCCTGTGAAGTAAAGGCTACAACAGGAGAGGAACAAGGGAGGGGAGGGGGCAGTGGGGTGGAAGAAGAGATTAGGACCCCAAATCAGAGGGAACGGCAACTTACTTATTGGCTCAAACCAGGCCTGACCGCATAGACACACCACTTACATGGTTGCACTTATGTTCTACACACACACACACACACACACACACACACACACACACACACACACACACAGCCCCACCAAGTCATTGCTATTGAATTCTAATAAACATAAAAGTGGTCTTTGAAGAGCAGCGCAGAGCCCAGGTGCCCCCCCCCCAAACTCCAACCTCTAGTCTCCCTTACCCTTCCTCCTGGCTAATCTCCACACAGTTCGGATTTCCAATACCTCAATCCCCTCTCTTATCAGATTCAGCCTCGCTAATTGTGCTTCTCTCCCTCTCTTGCTCTCTCTTTCTACCTCCATCTTCTCACCCCTTTCTTCCCCTCTTCACTCTCTCTTCATCTATCGACACCCTTCCTGTTTGGAAACGGCAGGACTCTGTTTGGAAACAAGATCAAATCGGTGGCCAAGAAAGCCTTCTCTGGCCTAGAGACCCTGGAACACCTGTGAGTATTCCACAATGCTTGGCTGCCCCTTGTCCCGGGACAAGGGGCAGCCGAGAGAGAGAGAGAGAGAGAGAGAGAGAGAGAGAGAGAGAGAAGTGGGGGGGGGGTTGCCAAAAGTAGCTGGCAGGGAGCAGGCTGCTAGCAATTTAATAGCGTCTTTGTAAAAGGAGAAGACCGAGGCTTTTGCAAGCGCCCAGCTGCTTCTCTCTCGTTAGCCTAGCACAATCTCAACTTTGGCCTTTTTTTCCTGCCTCTGCACAGGAACAAAGTTATTGAGCACATGTTTAGCTCTGCAGAAGAAATGGAATTCCTATAAGCTCTTTCACAGGCCTCTGTCAAATATGGGCAGGGAGGGATGGAAAACTGTGGCATGTACTCAGACATAAGGCCTTAATATTTCTACCTTTGTTAAATGTCAGACCTTTGCTAATGAAAGCCTGCATGTGTGTGGCCGCTGTAATGTGTATACAGTTGATGAGACATGTGTAATGTCCCAACAGGAACTTGGGAGAGAATGCTATTCGTTCCATCCAGCCCGATGCTTTCAGTAAAATGAAGAACCTCAAAACCCTGTGAGTTCTATTGATGCATTTACACAAACCACACAAACAGCCAGCAGCCTCGAATAGGATTGAAACTCACTCTCTCAGTGCTTTTGGCATCCGCACACACTATCAGAAACACATATTTAGTTACAGGTGCAGTAGATGTGATATATGCCACATGTACTTACTCCTCTCCTCCTCAGTTTCATTCAGAGCGACAGCTTCCTGTGCGACTGCCAGCTTCACTGGCTGCCTGACTGGTTGGTGACACATGGTCTGCAGGCTGGTGTCAATGCCACCTGTGCCCACCCAGAGAGCCTTAAGGGCACAAGCATCTTCCATGCTCCGTCCAACAGCTTTGTGTGTGGTGAGTTATATGTGTGCTTAATCTTTGTTTTTGTGGCCAAGTGGGTTGTGCGCAAGAGGCGCTCAAGGCACAGATAGCCACACTGCACACTGACATCTTGGTGCTGTTCTGTTATTTACATAGTTGCACATATTTGTTTGTGCGGTGTTTTTGTGATGCTTGGCATTTGACCTGAGACATCTTAAAGGCTCCTCATGTGTGTTTTATTTGCTTCTTTTTACATCCATTTATGCATAGCAGAGATCTACTGAGACACAATTGTGATGTTTGGACATTGCAGGGTTTTCCCTACCATTATGAGGCTTAGTCGCAGCATCCAAGTCGTTTAGTTTTAGACACAGATATGCTAATAATAATGGTCCAAAATTCTGTGAAATTTGCGTGAGGACCACTAAACACCTATGTCAGGCAAAACCCTGCCTTGCACTGTGATTTATGCTTCCAACTCAATTTGTCTTTTCTTTTTATCTCGTCCCTCTGATAACTGTCCTCACTCCCTTGCCCTTTCTTACTTACTTTCTTTCTTTCTTTCTTCCACTTCTCTATCTCTCCACCCTCAGATGACCTTCCAAAGCCCCAAATCACAGTGCAACCAGAAACTTTGGTGACGGTCCTTGGTAGCGACGTTCGTCTCACCTGCACGGCCGCGAGCAGCAGCTCTTCCCCGATGACCTTTGCGTGGCGTAAAGACCAGGAGCTGCTTCGCCAAGCTGAGACAGAGAACTACGCCCACGTGCACGCAACATCTGATGTGCCAGGTGCAGGCGGAGGTGTGATGGAGTACACCACTATCCTGCACCTGCGGCATGTCACTTTCGCCCATGAGGGCCGTTACCAATGCATCATCACCAACCACTTTGGCTCCACCTACTCCAATAAGGCCCGTCTCATTGTCAACGGTAGGTTGGATTTTTTTCAAAAGGTTAAAGACATTTTGGGCTAAAGTTGTCTACTAGAAGCTCAGTAAAGGACTAATTGATTCACCTCTGTTGAAATGGACTATAATATCATTGTCAAAGGTGACTAAGAGTTGGGCCACAGTTGTTGTAAAAAGTATGTTGGCAATTCAAATATGAGGAGAAAATAGAGGAATAGAAGTGGTCCAGTGTCATGCTAAGTCAAGAAAGACTCTCTCTTTAAGATATTAAGAAAAACACTCTTAATATCTCTGTTAATATGTGTGTGATTACATCATTTCCACCAAATAAAATGGCTGTTTATGTCAAACTTATCTGAGTTTAAATTGTCCCGGCTGACAGCGGAGCGATTGAGATTAGTGGCCATGCCAAGTTCTTCTGTTTCACTTGAATAAAGTCTTCTCTCTCTTGCTTGGCCTCCATCTCTCCCAGGATGGTATTCGGAACAAATTGATTTATCTGCATGTCAGCACTAACAGGGGGCCATCTATTCTGCACTCTGTCACTCTGCTTTTCTGTAAGTGGAGAGTATTTATCTTGGGTTTCCTGCCCAAGTCTGCGTCAGACCTCTAGCTGCTTCTTTACTTTGTGGTGTAATGGCATAATTAAGTTTTGCCTGTTGTCTTGGCACGTACATACATGTAACAGTTACCTATAGAGGTTATATTTGTGGGCTTGTGCCCGGAAGTTTACTGGTTTGAATTCCGGAACCAGCTGTGAAAGCGTGGGTAGAGGAACTGAGTGCGTAATGCTCTGTAATTCCAAACAACTGCATCACTCTGAATGAGAAAATTGCTTTAAAAACAAACAATAAACAGACATTTGACAGTCGATTTCCCCATAATACATAAAGGTTAACAATGCTGTTTTGCACAGACTTTACAAATGTAAATGGTGTCTTTTCTGTCCACAGTTCTCCCATCCTTCTTGAAGACTCCCAGGGACAGCACCATCAGGACGGGCCACACAGCAAGGCTGGAGTGCGCTGCAGAGGGTCACCCAGCACCGCAGATCGCCTGGCAGAAGGACGGCGGCACGGATTTCCCCGCTGCCCGGGAGCGGCGGATGCACGTCATGCCCGACGATGACGTGTTCTTCATCATGGACGTCAAGCCGGAGGACATGGGCGTGTACAGCTGCACTGCCAAAAACACAGCGGGCACCGCGTCTGCCAACGCCACCCTCACTGTGCTGGGTAAGAGCCGCACATTCCTGTGATAAGCCTTCATTGTAGTTTAGTTGAGCTAATATTTTTGACCTGTGGTCAGTGTTGATCATTTTCCCACATCCTCAAAAATGAGTACTTGTAAATAGCTTGGCGGTCAGTTGGGAATTGGTTAGTCCGAGGCCGTAGAATGAGAGGCTTTATATTTTTCTTTTCTCGGCAGCTGTGGCCTTGCTACAGGTCAATGGCCAAAGGCCACAGTTGGGGGTCAAAGGGGGGGGATGGTGGGGAAGCAAGGGGGACTCACAGAGGGGTTGTTTGTTAGGCATTCCCACCCCCCCTTTCTTCTCTCTCGGTGGGAGGGACAGTCATGGCTGCTTCACTGCAGGCCTCAGTGCTCCCAGTTTATTGGCTGTTTTACACTGTTAAATCAAACAAAACAGAGCTGCTCTCCTATAACATCTCAGGACATAGATCATCTTTGTCCTTTGTCTTTGGACTAAGCAATGCAGTCCCTTGTTGAACAGAGCTACACAAAGTGGTAAGGTGGGGGGGTGGGGGATCTTTGCTCACACACAATAGTTGCAAGCCATAATTTCCCCCTAAAGAGCTTGGAAGCAACAGTTTCTATACTTAATGTGGTTAGACTAGTATTGTAGTGACATATGTGCATATTGTTTGACTTGTAAGAGACTTGTTAGACTTGTTAGCAGTTCAAGCCAAGTGCTAATCCACTCAACAATGTAAAAATTGAAGCAAGCGACCATGCCTCTAGACTGGATCTGTGATGTTTAGGTTTGAGAGACGGAGGGGAAGGAGAGGGGTGGGTGGCTGCAGTCGAGGGGCCCCTGTCTGCAAAAAGAGTGGCGGGGAGTAAAAATGGGAGCCAAAGAAGAACTGGAAAGGTGGAGTCACTGTGTGGGGGAAGGTAGGCAAGTGGAATTTAGAGAAAATAAAGAGGGGTAAGGGGGGGGATTGATGGGGAGGGAGAAAGTATTGATAGAAGAGAGAGGGGCGACTGAAGTGGGCTAAGTGAGATCTCTTAATCTGTGTATGTCCTACTGTGAGGGGAAGTGCTCAGCCTTGAGAGGAGAGGCCTACCTTAACACACACATTCAGTTCCATGTGCTCCATTCAGCACAATGTAAAGTTGCCGGGGAAACACCGAGAACATTGTTCTGAAGAGGATCGAGAGAAATCTTGTTTGTGTGCTGTAATTAAAATGTATGTTCAAGTGAACTGATTTCATAATCTGTAACCATTACAGATATGAACTCAGATTTATAAATAGGATTGTTAGATGAGACTGTCAGCATGAAATAAGCTTTCCATGATTGGATATCACATGCTCAGCCTATCCAGCTGACTCAGCAGTCTGTAGTCAATACTGTGAAAAAGCAGAAACCTAAAACTTTTGACGGCATAGAATAACAATAGAATAGAAATCCCTGACCTCAGGAATCCTAGAGTCCAAATGTTTGACGAGAAACATATCACTCTAGAAACACCCCACCTGGCCCAGGACCTGGAGGACCGCAGCGTGGTGGTCGGCGACACAGTGGCCCTGCAATGTAAGGCCCTGGGCAGCCCGCCGCCCCGCATCACCTGGCTGCGCAACGACCAGCCGCTGCGCCCCTCCGACAGACACCACTTCACCCCGGGAACCAGCTGCTGGTCATTGGCTCGGCTTCGTTGGAGGACGCCGGCCGCTACACCTGCCTCATGTCCAACACCCTCGGCACGGAGCGCGCTCACAGCCAGCTGGTGGTGACTCAGCGCCGCAGCCCCTGCACAACATCGGTGGGGCCAAGCACGGTCACTATAGGGATCATAGTCATCGCTGTGGTGACGAGTATTGTGGTGACGTCGCTGGTGTGGGTTTGCATCATCTACCAGACCAGGAAGAAGAGCGAGGAGTGCAGTGTCACCAACACAGGTGAACTCGGATCTATTCCGTCATATTATCATGGGTACAAAAATTGAAATTTAGATTTAGTTAAGCAATCAAAGAAAATTGATAGTGTCTCATTATCCACAGCCCAGGTTGTAATGTCCTGTGTTCGGCTCTTTCATTTCTCCCAGATGAGACGATAGTTCCTCCAGACGTACCCAGCTACCTGTCCTCCCAGGGCACGCTGTCCGAGCGGCAGGACGTGTGTATCCGCGTGGAGGCCGGCGGTGGCCCTCAGCCCAACGGACACATTGTAGATACCACAGGTACGTGACAGTTCAGACTCTGCTCGGCCGGCCAAATGTTTCCGCTGCCTAGCAGTTTCTCCATGAGCAAAGTCGGTGTGAGGCATAACGCTGTCTCTGAAGACCTGCACAACATCAGAAATAATTGCTGCCGACACCCTAACCACAGTGTTGACATACAGTTGTTGATTGTCTGTCTCCAAATCACTTTATCTTCTCTTTCCCTGCCCGCCTGCAGGTTTCAACGGTGCAGTAGTGTGTACAGATTGTATGGAGAACGGCAGCAGTTACTCCAAAGATTCCGACTACCTGACACATGGGTTTGGCCATGCTGGATGCATGGAGTACCAACAACACTCTGTTCCCCCACCTTACTCTCACTGTCATCCAGGGGAGCTGCATGACCCAGGGCCACATTCAACTCCGTTCTGCAACGGGACACCCAACGGGATCCGAAAGGACATTCAAGGATCCATGTTTCCAAAAAAACACAATACATTACAGCTGGACCAACATGATAGAAAAGGTAAGGCATAGTGGGTTTAAATGTATTTTGAATGCTTAAAGTAGCCTTCAGGACCTGCATTACAACTGCTAACAAATGCCAACAGCCTAATCACATTCAAACAGTCAGGTAATTCATCCAGTAGGCTTTTTAAAGCTGTTTTTTTTCTAGGAATATCATATATATCAGGTGAAACCATGAGAAACTACCAGGTATTAAGGAACCCTTGTCAAGGCAAATTCCTTAGAATGGGACTGTTGATGGATTGGCTCCTACCAGAATTTGACAGTGTATCATAGTTGCACGCCCAGAGCCCCTTAGGATATCTCTCTGAAAACACGGCAAAGAAGCACTGAGTTGTGACTCCTGCCAAACTCTTGCAGTTGCACGTCTGGGCGTGTTCTGGGATTCAGCCTCTTAAATGAGGAGTAATACCAGTGGAATTGGCCTCCAAATACCAATTCTCACCACTGCATGTCAAAGCAGCCCTATGCGTACCTTCCACTGCTTCTATATCCTACAGCTGAATGCATATTTGTCTACATACATGCCGCGTCACTGACTCTGCCTGTTTCTCCTTCCCCCACCTTCTCTACTTTGTTTGTCAGCGAGCAGAGGGGGACAAACAACGGTGTGCTCCCCATCACAGGAGGACTCCTTCCACAAGCCGGTGAAGCTGGCCGCCGTAACGGGCAACAGCCGTCTAGAAAGTGACTGTGAGACTGAGCTCAGGCAGACTCTGCTGTCCAATGGACACACCCTCAGAGCCTCTCAGAATGAGAGCGCCCCCCTAAGGAGAGCCAGCGACTAGCAGGCGCTTCATCCAGCCCAGAAGTGGACTCGCGGTTGCTGAGTGGACTTTTATTTTTTTTGCACTGGGAAATAAACTGCTACCTCATATCGAGGCGATTGATCCTGAGCCTCCTGGATCTGGACTGAAAGGGAGTACCAGGATGTGAAAAGGCAGGGGGCATCCGGAGTTTGAAGGTGGAGCTTGTGTGGGTGGCATCCCATCTGAGCGTATCAGCTGTATATAGTTAAAAACCTTCCTTTGGGAGGTGACCAATAAAAATTCTAGCTCCAAAAAAATGTGACTTGCATTTGAAGCATGTAAATGTAGGGAATCGTGTACAGTATATATATGTGCAGGGAGAAAAAAAAGAGAACTATACCTTTGGACATTTGACTGTACATAAGAGTTTTCTTATATTATATATTATATAACTTTTACAAAAGAGTATTTGAATTTATGTGCATGACAAAGAAAGGAGTGATGGTATTTTTTTTTTTATTATTAAAAAAACAGCCTTTTTCAGCTTTTACCAACGTTCAGCTGCGGTGCCTTAATGCATGATCAAAGAAAACTCAGCATATATCAAGCAACTTTTTGAGAGATTCTGGTACACTCTTTATAGCAAACAAAACAAACACTTGATTGCACTTGAATGTTTTTTTGACAAATGGTGCCAACCATGGCCTTACAGACACACCGTTCACATTCATTATTATATGAAGGAAGAGCTTTGATGTAAATTATTTTGGTACGCTGGATGGTTCAAGCTGGGATATTTGTGGTCAGTTAAAGCACTTTTTGTATTTACGTCATAAACAAGCAGATTGTGTACATGATATCTGCCAATAAGAATGCAGGAACCTCCTCTGTGTGAGGAGACATTCCACTTATTTTGACACAGTAAAGTCGGCAGTACATACTGTACCGTTAAGGCTCCTCCACCTGTTTCACAATACTACAAGTTGCATAGTACTACTACATACTGCAAAGCTGCTCTGATGTAGTTGGGGGGGGGGGGGAAATATTCTTCTCTGATTCGTTTCTTTATTTTTCCAAGAAACGTTAGCATACATTCACAACCAAATGTGGTCAAACTAACATAGGATAACATCTGTTCTATAAGCGATAATCTCTCAGTTATGGACACCTACCATGTGTTCCTGGTCACAGTTATGTGCACTCGAGCACTGGCATTTAATTGGCTGAATGCTTAAATATACCACTGTTATGCTATGAATTTAGGGAAAGATGGAGAATCAGGGAGAATGTTTTATAGTGCTACTGCTGTAATGTGCCTCAACATCCACCGTTAAACAGCCAGTGTTCTGCCTATGTCACACCACCACAGTGTAACAATAACTTTCTCATCATCACTACAGTGGAGTAATGTTTGAGGTGACTAAAGGTTCATGCTGTGAACAGTCAGGAGGCTTGTGAAATGTGCTCTAACCAAACTTGGAGGATTAATGCAGTCAGACGCTCCCCGGACTGTCACAATCCCTGGATACACTGGGTCAGAATTCAGTCAAAGTAGTAACGTTGTCTAATGTATGCATGCGTTTGGCCAGTAAGCCCTTGTCTGAACTGTGTTCTGTTACCAGTGGCCTTATCAAGGTAAACTGGAGGACACACTCCTCTGGTTACACCTGATAGCACCTATCCGAGAGGATATTACCAGAAAGACCAATCAAAAGATCACTGCTGGAAAACTAATCCCAGTGTAGCAGGTAAAATGGACAAGCGGGAGAGAGATGCAGTTCATGTATGGAGTAATTTATTGAAACAAACCGTTCGACACCGTTGTTCCAATGTCAAAGCTAAAACCGCAAAGTGTCTAACATGGCATTGAAGTGTCTAATAAAAATCACATTTTGCTATTATTGCAGGTGTTTTCTTTCCGGTATAAACAGAACAAATGGAGTGACAATGCATTCACAAACAGCTGAGTTAGCATGTAGCGCTGCTCACGTGTCACAGCGGTTATGGAGAAGCCATCAATTCAGAGAGCACTCCCCAAGACATGAAATCCAGAGACCTCGATCTTCAAAGCAGTGAGGTAGCGTGTGCCTGGACCACAAAAAACACACATGGAATGTGTGCTGTATCCCTGAAGCTCTAAAGACAGCAGGCATATTTTTTTCCTTCTGCGGGCTGTTTAAAATATTTGCTATTGAGTCTGGGATGACTGAGGGTCAGTGGCTGGCCAGAATGTGCATTCCAGATGGTTTGTCACCGGATGATTGACATGCTACTGGCCGTGGCCTCCACCAATCACACGCCGATCATTGTTGTCCTCCAGCCTAGTGACAAGCTGCATGACAAACACCTGCACCTGTGAGGCCATCCATCTTCTGACTTACTGATTTACCAAGTCCTCAGGTTTACCTCCGGACTGACTGTAATGACACTGAGCTTATTCACCAA